>OZ025253.1:31778830-32290347 GCA_964019135.1 Arenicola marina | reverse complement strand
CTGTCACCGTCATCTGACCCGTCCCAGTGCACAGGCGCCGTAAATCAACACAAGTCGGTGGGGTGGGCGTGCCCTGCCTGAGACCTCTTGCCTCTCCTGATTTGGACAACCAATGTCTGGGGAGGAAAGAGGGCCTGTATCAGAGTGTGGTGTGTGTGGAGGTTGGGGGGGGGGGGGGGGCGGGGTGCAGGGCTGGTCTGCTAAATTCATAGAGTAGATGTGTGTGCCTGATTGAAAGGCCAGGTTATGTAGTACAGCAAGCAGTAACTGATTACGTTCTTATATGATATTTAAGTAAGTGTTTAATATGAGGTTTTTAATATGAAAAAATTGGGATAGATCTATATCTTTTTATATAATATATTTTATATCCATTGTTTAACAGTCATACATATGATACACTTATTTGACATCTCACATCGTTTGCATCCCTTATAAGACTTATAACACTTAAGTACTATATTATTGTGACATCTCATATGTGTTGATCCAAATGTTATAATTCTAAGCTATATTTATTTTTAACACAACCCATATTTTTGCTCTCCTCCAAAATATCTCTCTCCCACATTTTTGTTTCTATTATTTCCAGGCAATGGCATGCATGTTACATTTACTTTGCCACATTTTAAATTTTTACGCTCAACGTATACATCACATATTTCTCTGGAGAACATCTCACACTTTACCTCGATATTACACATTTAATAATTATTTTGACATACCAATTTTTTTACATTTAGTGTTTTTTATATTTTCTATTCATTTTTAAGATCTGAAAAAGATATGCCCCTAGGGGGGGTTCATTGACAGTGGATGGGGGGTGGGGGGGGGGGGGGAGAATGATCGACATGAGCTGGGACAACTTATCCACCAGCATTCACCTGATGCTCTGAATGTTATGTATCTGGTTTTTATTTTTATGTCAACTTGAAGTTAAAAAATTAAGATCTGAAAAAGGATTTTGAAAAATGAAATATTTTATTTTGACAAGAAAGTTTGGGTGGTCTTATGCATGGTATGGTCCCTATAATTTATAACTTTCATCCATAACTTTCTTCTTTCACACAATTGTATTGTTAAACCATATATGTACATTGTATTCAGAAACAGGTGGCTTACCAACAATTAATGAACCCGGATCTGGGCCTGGGATAAAGGCAGCAGAAATTCAGTGAAAGCTATGATGACAGCATCACCAGTGTAAGTGTATCAATGTAACTATATTGTTGGCAATGGGCCTAGAGAAACACCATCCCTATAAAATACATAGCTGTCATGCCTCTCGCTTCACCTCTCAATGCCATGAAGGCATCAACTTTCAATGTATTCACAACCCTCTCCATTACTCTTCTATCAGCAATTATCCTTCTTAGCCTCTCACAAGGTTGATTTAAAACCGTTTTATTAAGGTAAAAACTAGACTATCACGAAAGACGAGGTAAACACTAATGCCCTACTTTGCATTATTAATGATAATTAACACCAGATTCTTCATGTTGTGAAACACTAATATTGCCTTTTATTTCTTGCAGACAAATATTCGGCTGATAACTGAACTATTTCCTGAAGCCAAGGCATACCACTATAAAGTCAGGAATAATGGAGTCTCGCGTCTCCATTGGTGAGTACACAGTTAACTGCATCTGCAGTGCTACTAAACCATCCTAGTTTGAGGCTACATTCGCTTCAAACACAGCTCTTTTTCTATGACATAGGGCTAGCTGCTAGTATAACAAAGTAAGCGACTAGCCAATAATGATAACAGGTTGACAATTAGACATGAAAGACAGTTTACATACGAAACAAGGGATATATTTTAAAACTTGGTGACAAGCTGCATACCATGATCAGAACAGGTGCTTACATGTTGTCTCTAATGTACTTGCATCCCATATGATGCTCATATACTGATGCTTAATTGTTCTTCCCGTGCAGTGAAATATCAGAGCTGTGGCCGAGGCACACCACTTTCTCGTCAGCCGCAAGTGGATGTCCCTTGATCGAGATTTCGCACAAGCTATGTTATATCTGACCACCCATGAATGCTCCAGCGCAATGGTCCAGCGTCTGACCTGTATGTGATAAATGCAACGTATCTGTGAATAGCGGCGAGTCGGCGTTTCACATATACCTAGGGTCAATACTAATGGACATAACCTGTACATTATGCTCATTATAGTAGAGATGCCGGGACCCAAAGTCATGAAGGACAGGTTACTTGATGCGTGTATAGATTATTAGGCATTAAAATACCAAGAAGTAATTACCCAGGTTACATTTAATTTTTATGTTGCAGACCAAACATAAATGCTATGTACACATTTTCTACCACTTTGATGACACACAAATCATTGAAAACTTGTGTTTCAGCAGTACTTTTGTCTTTCATTTTTTTCAGTAGTTTCTCATTTTTCACTACTAAAAGAATTACCACAAAGTGTTGCATTTATCTCCTTCGTGAGATTCTTACCTTGGACCTGGTGAAAAGGCTATCCCAAACGCTGTTTTGAGGGGAAACTACTCCCCAGCGGGCAAATATCAATCCATCTAGTTGTTATGTGATGACAGTCCGCTTGACATCGACTAGTTTGCCATTGTCCAACTCCACGTTGATGACATCCTCACTAAATGCCACTACCATTCCCCTTGTGGATTACCATCACATTGGCCTTCGGGCACAGGATGCTTGGTATAAGGGCCTGCCAGAGGTAATGTGCCTCACCTAAAAGTCAGGAACAATAGCATTAACAGTGGCATACATATGCGCCATGAAAACAAACCTTCAATGACATCAGTGAAATCAAATTATACATAGGGTTGATATATTGTCGCTATTAAATTTTACAATACGTAACCATTTTCAGGGTGGGAAGGGGATTTTGATCTTGAAAATGTGTATTGAAAGCAGGAGGTACATTTTAAAAATAGCTAATTTCAAGAGTAATTTGGTGAATTAGCCATGATTGTGCTTATAAAAATTGTAGGTGTGCATTCACTATACACTCTCAATCTGACCATGTATTAATGCATCAAGCCATACATTTCCTTTAATATACATTATACATTAATTTGATTAGGTTTTCAATGACACATTCTTTAATATATGAGCTGGTAAAAAGCAGAAACAAAACTATTGACTTTATAAGATTATAGTAACTTTTATAGTGTGCCACCACAAAGTTGTAAGCTTACATCTAAGTTAGCTAGAGATTTAAAAATGAAATAATAATTAGAAAGAAATTAAAATGTCTCAATTAAAAGCACTTTAATCTGTATATTCTGAGGAAATAAAAACACTCATATTAATTTAGATGACCATGTGGTTTCACGCCTATTTGTTTGTTTACATACCTTTAATCCGAACCACGAATGGACGGTAACTGCTTACTCCAAACCAAGGGTTTCTATGCCTGTTGAAGCAAGTGATGGGACTTTCCTTCCTTGCTTAGTTATTATCCTTCCTAAATGCACCAATAATGTTGTCTTTCCTGTACCGGCACGGCCGCCAATAGATAAGTTGTGGCCGCTTTTCGCCAGCTCTGTTGCATACTGCTCCATTGTTCTCATCGCAGCCGAAAGATATTGTCCAATAGGATAGCTGATATTCGTCACGTGAACCCTTTCAGCGCGTCATATGCTCGTTCCATGGAGCTAGGGATGCCACTTTGTTAGAAACGTAGCGGGGATACACCTCGCAAAGAAGCAGAATCCATTACAGATAATGTGGCGATCACGGTATGAGGCAGAATGGGCTGTGACCCCCCCGAAATAGGACAAGCGACAGCGGACCAATCAGCGCGGTCTCGCAGGAAAATGCGCGTGAAACCTCGCGTGAGTCGCCATTTTGTCTCACAGTCGGCCTGCGTCGGCTCAAATTTGTGGGAAAATGCTTGATTACGGCGTGGTGAAGGGAGGACAGTCATCTTTCACTTGAGTTCGAGCAAGCTTATTACCTTATTGATCAAAATACGCCATTTGAAAGCCTGCCCACGGACGAAAAAGGTGAGGTATTGGGGTCTGAAGCGGGTGCCTGTCTAGGCGCTTGGGCTGGAGTTGGATACCTTCTTGTTCTATGTAGGCGGTGCGCGACCCCCCCCCCCCGGCCTGTGTCAGTCGATCTGCGGCGCCTGTGGTTTCTTTCAACCCGCAGGCTCTACTCGAAGGTTTGGGACCTGTGGATTAACTACTTGCGTTCTTTTTGTCCCGGTCGCGTTGCGTTACCTGCATCGCTAGATGCAGTGGTAGGTTTTATAGCTTGGTTACATTATGAGGGTTATGCCGCAGCCACTGTCTGTACCTATGTGTCAGCTGTGTCCTATTTTCATCAGCTTCAAACCTTTCCGGATACGACCACTTCGTTTTTGGTCAAGAAATTGTTAAAAGGGGCGAAAGCTCTCACGGGCCCTAAGCACCTAAGGTTACCCGTGACGGCCGAAATACTAAAGCAGTTGCGGCGAGCGGTAGAGAGTGTGGCTCTTTCCGATTACCATATTACATTGCTTAGAGCCATGTTAATTCTAGCCTTTCACGCCTTCCTCCGCATCGGAGAATTTACAGTCAGGTCTATTGCACGCAATGACCATTGTCTTTCTCTTCACGATGTGTCTCTCGTGAAAAAGAAAGGCTCCTTTTCTCATATGTTAGTTTCATTTAAGTCTTTTAAGCACAGCAAGGGTTCTTTCCCTACACTTAAGATTGCAGGGGATCGCTCCTTGATTTGTCCGATCGTCACTATGCGGGAGTACTTAGGCAGGAGGCCAGGAGGGCCTGGCCCCCTGTTTATCTTTGAAGATAGCGTCCCGGTGACCACCAGCTATTTTTCTACTCTATTTCGGCGACTCATCCTACAAATCAAGCTTGATCCCCTGTGTTACAAGCCTCATAGCCTGAGGATAGGGGCTGCCACCACGGCGGCGTCTTCAGGGGTCTCTGAGACCCAAATCGCTCAGATGGGGCGATGGCACTCCAGTGCCTTCAAGAAATACATTAGGATTCCAACCCTGGCAATTTAGTTTCTGGATTCTTCCTTCCCTCGAGTAAGGGCGGTACCTGCGGTCCCTGGTGGCGTTTTGTCCCCCACCTTGCCGGACAGTTTACCGGCCGGTTATACGTAACTTGCGTAAGTTATGGACATATTACGTAACTCTTAATATAAGATTGCGTAATATATTTTATACGCAAGTTACGCTATAATTTTTTAAATATTGCGTAACTTTTATCAAGTTACGTAATATTTTTTATTGATTGTCATTAATAAATGACCATTTACGCCATTGGAGAGTCTTCGTGTGTTTCTGTTCGGCAACGAGCTTCGGTTAGATAAGTGACGTTGAACCGCGGTAGTGGTAGCACTGGATGCTTGAGGTGAGGCTTCAGTGTGGAAGAGGCCAGTGGCGCCCACTGGTCGTGACAACAGTAGTCGGAGAGTATCAGTCGCGATGTTTATGGTGGGCAATGATTGCTACAGTGGCGCCCTCTAGTGGCAACTTCCATTGTACACATTGGATACTATTTCTTCGATAGTATTTCTGTATGTGGCGCCACCTGGTAACCACGATTTGGCATTGACCCCCACCATCCGGTACACACCAGTCAATACACGCTTTAAGCAGTATAAATTCATTCTTCAACGCCAGAGGGCGCTTGTTTTTCAATTAGGCTACATAGCACGCCAGCTTGGCTGGATATAGGGCTGCAATGCCATTTTCTGACTTCTCCGAATTGGTTCAATACTTTAATATATTGTGATCGTGTTAACACAGTTTTAAATATTTGGAGATTTACCAATTCAATTCAAAACACATGATACGGTAGGTGAGTAGGATATCATACACTCAAGTTCATTGTCGTAAAATAAGCCAAATAGTAGCTTCATGGAATAAAGACAGCATTAATTGCCGGTTGATGTTAACGCCCTCTGACGTTGGGAGACTGAATACACGATTTCCTAAACTACTGCGCCATCTATCGGCAGCGGGAAACACCTCGGTCGCGGGTCGAGACCCAAAACCTGGAGCGCGCGAGTGACGCCGTTTAACACGCACGCGGGGGGGATTTCCTCAAAGAGAGTAGACCCCTCGTACACAATGCCAGTGTTTTCTATTAGTGATGACTGATTTATGTACATAATTTTATCACTTTGAGCAAGATAAACGTCTACGGTATGCAGATATATAATTCAAGATGGACTCAACCGGCTTTCTTCGGCTGTTATCATGAGTTTAAATCGTCGTGTGGTTTGTGAGCGGACTCCAGGTTTTGTTGTTTTCCTGAAGAGCGTGCGGGGAGGGACCATTTATTTTCACTACTGAACTTTTCGAACCGACTTTTTGCGTCACAGGTGGATGGATGTGGGAGAACCGGTTTTTAGTAGGGCAGGTTTGCCAGAATCTTTAAAGTCCCAGCCCCTGTACTTCTTTAATGTCATTGGGGGGAAAGTAACATGGCAGCGAACATCGAATCTGTTGACAGCTACCACACTGATGCAATCTTTGACTTGTAACTAACATCAATGCTGCGTGATCACCTAGTATACGGCGACTTTAAAAATCTTTAAAAAATGTCTGAATCATAACTATGTACAAAATAGAGGAATTATATATGCCAAAAATTAAAAAGCAGCGATGTCTGCCAGCTAGAGACTGGGGCACCATCTATATATTTCTGTCAGTGCTGTGGTAGCCTGCAAATCAAATTGTGTACACATGTATTGAAAACATATGACAGATGCATAAACACAAGGAAATGCAGAGCCTACCTACACACAACAACTACTGAATGAAATCAGCGGCCACCAGTTGATAGAGATGCAGGCCTATTGCCGAATCTCTAGCTTCGTGGTCACTGAATAAATAACTAAGCGCTCCCTGCGCCAGCCAGTGGAAGCGTCAGCCACTGCTACAGTGTCCACAACGCCATGTGCGCCATGTACAATGTAAACAAACTTCACTGGGCGATTCTAATTGAACTTTGTTGAGATACGTAAACGAGAATCAAGAAAAATATCTATCAAAGTACCAACATAAATGATCCATCTAAGTGTCTTTGAAAATGAAATGTTGTTAGCGTTAAGAAGGAAATGGAAATTACAAGGATACTTCCAGGCATATGGCGGACATTTGCAAAGACTGTCATTTTGTTATCAAGACCCCACATTGTATGGTACTAATGACTCATTCATTTCGTTCAAAAGACAAAAGAATATGTATTACATTCTCTGATGATTTTTCTTAGTCCTGATCCATTTTTCACGAACAAAAAGACTAGTTGTCCTACGAATCGAATAAGTTTAGTACGGAGAAGTTTTGAGGGCTCATACGGCTCAAAGCTGTGCGGCGCTCGTTCCTCTAATCCCGACCCGCAACCGACGCGCCAGACGCGTTAGGCGGCATTGCGCATGCGCGTAGGAAATCGTCTATTAGACCACCGCGTGTGAGTCACGCCACCTGGCGAACATGGGCTACCACCACGGGCGAGGCGATTGTGGCATATATACATATGATATATATCTACCGTATCTACGACACTTGTGCTTGTAACGTTCACTTATGGGAGAATCTGACACGAGAATATGACACGATCTCAGTCATATACGTAATAGCCAGAAGGCGGATCTCGTCGCGATCTCGTTAACATCTTAACGTTGTGCTTTAATCACATTCAGAAGTAAACATTAACCAAAACACGCCGCGATAGGTGTCGCCACTGTATCTAACGCGCAGGATGAGGACTTGACACCTCCAAAAGTCCTGTTTTGTCAGAGTTCTGTTTTACTGGAAAAGCGACATCAATCAATTCAAGCTGCGTGATGTCAGCTGCACCATGACGTCATGAGCAGCCGTGTCCCAGCATGCAACGGGCTCACACGCGCACTCCGGATTGCCGCATCTGGACAATCGCAAGGATGCCAGCAACCAGGCACAGGATGCTGGCTGCTATGGTGACGGCGAAGGACCAGGACAGATGGGTGGCGTTGGCGGCGTACACGATGAAACCAATCAACATGAAGATCACTGAAAACAACAAACAACAAAACATAAATACTACAACAAACAATAAATATAACAAATAAAACAAAGAAGTAAACACCCATGAAAATAAAACAATCATAGATGGGGATTATAATAAACCAGCGAAAGAAAAAGGAACAAGGTTATGGAAAATGCTTGCAAATAAGCATCCTGATGTTACATATATAGCGGTTGAGAGCATTATGACAGAGTTTTGTCCTGATGTTAAATATAACGGGTGAGACCATAATGAGAAATATATCTGTCTTTTAATGTTTTAGATAGCGGCTAAAGTACGTTATGACGAAGAGTTCTGTCCTGATGTTAAAAATAACGGGTGAGACCGTAATGATAAATATATATGTCTTTTTTAATGTTTTAGAGAGCGGCTAAAGTACGTTATGACGAAGACTTCTGTCCTGGTGTCAAAGAGAACGGATGAGTTCATTGTGACAGTAGGTCCAGATTTTAAATATAGCGGTTTAGCCCATTATGACAAAGAGGACGGCCCTGATGTTAAATATAGCGGGTGAATCCATCATGACAAAGATTTCTGTCCTGATGTTAAATATAGCGGATGAGTCCATTGTGACATAGATGTCTGTGATGATGTTAAATCTAGCGGTTCAGTCCATTATGACATCTGTCTTAGTGCGCAATATAGACGCCTACCCCCACTATGTCACGTAGGCCTGACGTGACACTGAACATGAACCGCTGATCCCATGTTACACCGGCACACTGTGGATCAGTGACATAATGACCTGATATGGCTGGCCTACTGGCCTGATATGGCTGACCTAATGACCTGATATGGGCGACCTGCTGATCTGATATAAAGGACACGACGACCAGGGCGATGATGGTGCTGTTCGTGCTGATCGTGTGTACACACATGTATAGGCAAGCCAGTATGAAGGAGATCAGCAACCCAATCAGACCGATCGTTATCATAGCTTGGACAGCCTTGAACCAGTCTACAACACAAAAACAACATATTAAATACTGCATACGCAGTGGGGCCAAAACAGTGGAAGGATAATACGGATAGGTTGAGAGTTGAACTTGCGCCTTACCTTGGTTGGCGTTTTGCAGGTTGCACGTGCAGCTTTCCATAGTCCCGTGTGGTATGATCGGTCGATGGACCACGCTGTCGTGGCGAAGCCACATAATGTATTTTCAGAAAAAACTCATTTAACTTTTCGCTTAACTTAAACTTACTGTAATATGTAATATGGTCTCATATTAATAATGCCTATGTGGTCATGTTCCTTCTCAGGTCTAATTACCTTTAATCGATTATAGTCATATATTAACTTTGACTCGTCTCTGCCTTGAGTCTTTGTTCAAGGAATTTGTACCGATTACATCATAATTTTCTGTAACGTGTGTGTACATATTTTATTTTAGATATTTTCTATGGCGCTTCAGGAAGAGGAGTAGTTTAGATTTGTTTAGTGGTCGTCGTCTGTATAGGTCCTTAGTTTAACCAGTTGTTATTTGATGCTTCTACTCTGTCGATATCTTCTCCGTTCTAAATATCTGTAACATATTGAAAAGAAAAAACGAGTCAAATCTTAAACTTGACTTCGATGTCGAGCTGCAGTTTGAAGAGGAATTAACGAGCGGGAGACGTACAGCAAAGTGCAAATTATGTTTGGAGCTTACTGGCGCTCATTACAGGACAACATCTCTGCAGTAGGAGGCGTCAGGTGATGCCGTCATCATCATATACTTCCAATAAACATTGTATCTATTTCATATTTTCTTATATCTGACATATGGCATGGCCATGATATTATCTTCGTGGGATAAACATCACAAAATGCGGAGTGCATTTATTGTGCTTCTAACATTTGTCGACGGCGTGCTCATTTAAGAGAACAAAGTATGGCGATCGCTGCCTCTCCTCGATGGTAGCTAACTGAAATGTTGCCGAGTGGAATAAATAACTTCTGTGTAGATAGCATTGCATGATGTGTTACAAAACGGTTGGCGACGAGAAAGTTGTCTTAATAAACCTTTACGAACTGTGGCTCGAGCAGCTTTCATGTCGATTGATTTATGAGGGTACAAGGACCTTGTGTGTAGGACATTTGAAATAATACGCTCAAGATAGCCACCTCTTCAAATAACCAAGGTGAGTTTCCATAGGGCTTTAGTAGGAGACGATTCAAGCTCACATTACCAAAACAAAATCTGTTGAAATTGCGCCACAGGCGAAACTTTTGATTTGTATAGAAGAGGGTTAATTTAATACGACATTCCAAAAAACACATTCACATGTTTTTGTCACATGTGATAAGTAAATAATAAATTAAGTATTTCTGATTTCTGATTTTGTCACCGAAAGTTAGGTAGCATGATATCCAGCGCTACCTTAATAATACCAGGTTTGCAACATACGTCGATCAAACCATGCGACTTAAATTAACTATTCGGATGATAGTGTCCGAGTGGGAGGGGGAGGTGGGTTCTGCATGCGTACCTTTCCATTTGCAATTACAGAGAAGAGATTTCTCAGTGATGTTTCTCAGTTCTCACCGAAGAGTGCGTGCTGCTCCTACTGGAAGAACTGAATGAGCGGCCCTCAGCATCGAATTGATGGTCATTGTCATAGACGCGACAAGCCTCCCTGGTAATGGTCGCCTAGGTAAAACGCACCCGTGATCAAAAATGTAGATCCCATTCTTGCGCAATCTTTATTCCAAGGAGTTGCGCGAGGATTTGCCCAACGAATATTTGTCGGTTTTGCATGGCGGAGTGGTTATTGAATTAAGCGTCAATGTATAAGGAGCACCTACATTCATGAAAGGTTCCGAGTTTTGTTTTCGTAATAATGTACGACGATCAAAGTTTTGGTACACGGTTGAGAAGTTTCACATGTGTAAGTTTGCTCTGGCACTGTTCCAGTCCTGAAGTGCAGAGTTTAAAAAAATAAAAAAAATTGCGTGTGCATTTTTTAGAACTCGTAATTGATACTTTTGCGTCTGTGCGTGATTTAGGCGATTACGGTGCTTGTGTGGATGGCCTTGAAAGTTGGCATTACTTATACACTTACTAGCGAAAGTGTGTTCAAGCTCTCTGACCCAACAAAGCGGGGGCTAACACCAGCGTGGCTGATATCCACCAGAGACTTACGGAAGTTAAAATTAAGGCCTCTCGTAACATATTCCACATTGAGACCGGATATTTAAAAGATTGCTCACAGAACTGGTCGCCTGGAGATCGAATTGGTGGAAGCAAGGATTGGAGTAACTAGTCCGTAAACAGAGTCACTGAAAAATCAGTGGTGCAATACGATGCTTGGTTTTTACAAATGTGATACCGAGGTTTTTGCAGTAGAAGCATCGACGTCCAGACTGATCACTTTGCTACAGCACATTTTATTAGTTCAGTGATATCGTTAACAGAACATTGCACTCCCTTCCCGGGAGGTTTCATCCGGCGACACTGGCAACGGAGACCATTGCACTGATGACGGAGGCCCCGGCACCGATGGTAGCGACGAGCAGACTGAACCATTTTCCCTGAGGGTAGACGACCTCGGGGAGTGTGCCTCCCACGACCATGTCGACCATGCCAGTGAGCACCACCTTGGTCTCCGCGGGACTGAGCTCCAGGTCACCCATCGCCATGGCAATGCTGAAGGCAAGCGTACAACGGAAAAATCCATTATCAGGTAGTGAAAGAATAAAATATAAATAAACATTAGACGGCAAGGCCGTCTGAAATTGTGGTCCGGTCAGATCTAGTTTCGGGTTTCGAATAGGTGCTATATAAGTTACTGTCAGCTGTGAGGACCTCCCAAAGGATAAGGCCAAAAAGGAGAACTTACATTTTCAGGATCAGCTTCGCGATCTCATTGGTCTTTCCATCAGCCACCATCTTGTCGACTGAAAGCAGAAATAGAGAATTATCATGCGCCAACGAGAACATTCTGTAATGTTGTGGGTTCAATGTATCGTTCAGTTCAGTTATAGAAGAATTAATGTCTTACTGAAGCCCGTCAGCTTTCCATCCAGAGAAGCGTGCTCCACAGCTTGGCAGATGGCGATACCATGGAACAAGTGATCCGCTTCTTCCTCTGTAAACAGCGAAAGTTTGTTAGAGATTCAGAACTAGTAAATCGTGATACAGAGCGCCCCAGAGCGTCTAATCGATGGAATAAGTAGTACGTCAATGTTACTGTTAAGATTATAGTTAGTCGCGGTGCAAGACTTACTGAGGAGTGATACGAAGAAGCTCGCTAAATCTTCCTTCTGGAATGCATCCACCATGTCCAGCAAGACCTCCGCGACCTCAGGGAAAGTGATCATAAGCTTTTTGATCAAGATGGCCTTGATGGGGACAGGTACGGTCAACGCCTCCAATGAAGTTTCGAAGCCACCATGCAGGAAATCTACAACTGCCCCAATGCCGGATTCAATCTGGGGGGAGGCAGCAGACACGTCACAGCTGATCTGGCCGGCGGTGAAGGGCACAAGGTGCTTCTGGATGGTGATGGCCACAATCTGGAGCAGCTCAGCCGCCGGTTTCCCGAGGAAGATTTCGCGGTCGATGATTGTGTGGATGTCGTCGAAGAAAGCTTCCATGTGTACTGCGCCTGGAATGGAAAGGCCGATGTATATGGTGTAAATACGAGAATAAAAAGACATGCGAACCAACATTCAGCATAATTTTGGAAGTGTGCAGCTTGCACAGATATCGAAAATCGTAAAATTCAGTCTCTTCGCACAAACAGATTTGTTCATTTATCAATCCTATGCAAATTCATCTAATTTTGTGGCAAGTAGCGAATATGCATACAGTTTCTCACCAATGACAGATTCGAATACCGCCAGCTTTCCCTCCAGCTCTGCAGAGATGATCGCCACGACTTTTTTAATGTGCGCAGCCACGTCGACCACGTTAGAGGAGACAATGCCTGGAGAAGCCCTCCCGACGGTTACACCTGCGGCCATGACCGCTGGAGTCCCGCTAGCCACCTTCATCTGCTGCAGGCGCACAATATCCCCCACCTCACTCCCAGCGTGGATCATGTCCTCGATGATCACATTAATCACCAGGTGCTTAGTGAAACCTGTAAGGACGATCAAACGAACCAGCCATCGCTTGGGTATTTCGGGCTTTCCGTAGGATTAACTATTCTATTTTCTGTGATTTTTCACAAGCAATAGAGACTTTAGCGATCTCTGTAATTTAATACAGATTAACAACTGCTTTATAGATTCAATACTATGCTTCGATTATATGGCATTGCAACAAATTTCCTTCATCCGTATCACGCAATGAAGAGCAATGTGCATGTGCAATGCCAACAGATCGATTTATCCGCTTACCAACTAAGGAGTGCACCGCCACCGCCATCCCGCATTCAGCTGGCACAGTCTTTGCCACCAGGGTTGTGGCGACGATTTCAACAGCCTTCCAAGCCTTGTCTGGATCCGCTTCAGTGATGGGCGCCGTGAAGTCTATTCCAATCGGCTCCAGCTTGGCCGCCAGTTCAACGGCCACTGAAAGTGAATTAAAAACAATTTGGCGAATTCATTCGCGTCTAATACTCATTGTGAATAGCGATATTGTTTTATTCATTCGTTTGCATTGCATTATCACTCACGGGGAAAACGAGTTTCACAAACTTCGTAATAAAATGGTCTTTTTAGAGTGAAAATGCAATACCCCTGAAGCGTTTTGCAAGTACTCACAGTCCTCTCCCAGAGGTGTCAGCAGGGAGACTAGATCCGTATTCGTTCGGCGGGCAACCTGGGGGTAGCCATAGGGGGAGCCACCTACAATGGAAAAGCGAGGAAAAGGCAAGAACTTACCAGGCATACTTCGCAATATGACTGAAACGAGATACACGTTAACTAGCGATAATCATGCAAACAAACACCAATAACCAATAGCAATATATTTTCTAGTAGCTAATGTACAATTGGTATTGTAAAATTAACAAGTCTTATGTGATGTATTCTCAAACCGGTCAAGTGTAAAACAAAATAATAGCAATATACCCCTAGTCATACAGCTTCCAGCAGAACTTTCCACAATAGAAGCCTACTAACTATATACGCCACACTGGACATGCGGGAATAAATGAAGTATGTCGATTAGAACTCGCATGGATACTAGATTGGGTCATTGTTAGAGCACCAGCACGAACAAGACCCAGCTTAAGACAAAATTAAATTGATGCTAGTACAAAATGGGGACTCACCCACGACAGCAGCGACAACACACACGGTGGCGAGGAGTAGCAGCTTCATGATGACGTCACTTCAAAGGACTGGAAGACACGGGCGATGGAGAAGACTTAGTGGCGTGGCGGGGAGCGACTGGAGAAGTGATTCACACAGTGACTTACGAGCTATTTATATTGGGTTGCCATCCGTATGATATTGGGTAGTGCTCTAACAGGAGTGTCCCTTCTTCGCTCTTTGAACAAAACTCAACTCGTCGAATGGATTGGCGCCTTCCAGCCTTGCAAAGGCGAGCCACTATTCCAGTACAGCTCGCGTATTACTTGCCAATGCATTTACTTGCATTGGGGCCCACAAAGGATTGCCCAGCAAATATCAACTCATCAACGGGATTGGCGCCGTCCTGCCCTGTTGATCTGAGCCATTATTCCAGTACAGCTCACGTATTACTAAAAGAACGTATTTCTTAGGCCCCACCAAGGATTGCCGATGGACTGGGATTGGTCGTTCTTCCATGTAAGGGCGAACCATTGTTTCAACAAAGCTCAGGTATTACTCACGCCTAACGTTTACTACAATAATACATTTCGTGGGTTTTTACATGGAAGATGGACTTTGGGATTGGGGCGGGAACTTGGTACTAATTGATATGGAAAACTGTTAGTGTCATAAAATAAAACACATACGTGATGATTGGGACTTTGACTCGGGACTTTTGCAGCCTCAAAACATGGTGAAACGGTAGAGCAATGATGTGTCTGTATATTATACCGCATACTCTATATACGTTACACTCAGAGTCAAAATAGTCAAAAACATTTATTTGACCAGTCAAACTACATGGCACTTAATGATTTAAATAAAGCAATAAATTGGTCGAGAGACTTCCATTGAGACCTATCAGGCCGCTATCATGGGAGCCACCGTGATTCAAGAAAAATGTAATTGAACTAAGGAGTCATAAACTGGTGGATTAAAAAAAAATATGAGACGGTAATATAATCAAGTAAAAATACTAATCTGAAATCATATAGGCGATTCATAATGGTATTCGATTCGTCACAGTCATAGTCATCCGATATTTTAATTCAAGACTGATCCAGTACACGTTTTGCAAACGTAGCAGTGGACAAGAAAACATTCACTGCTCTAAATCCTACTAGATAGTTATTGACATATAGAGTAAAACCATGCAATGTGTAAACAACTTTATATCTCACAATCAGAGGCATTTAATTAATACAATTGGGAAGGATAGTCCTTAAGCATCGTTTGTCAAACTCATCTCTTGTGAAGTTAACAGCAAATAGTTATCTTAGCTTTTTTATTGTACGGATGAATGTTTGAATTTTGATGGAGAGTCATGGTGGAAAAATATACTATGCTTTAAATTATAGAAAAAAATAATTTGGTGCAGTCTATGGATATCTTAAATTTTTAATAGTCTCAACCGTTTGAATAGTGATTCACTATCTTGGTTAGAGCTGATTATTCTGATGATGTTCTTTTGAGTTTTTAACCGGTCGTTTGTTCTGTAACCCCAGGACAGGATGGCATAATTTGAACATGATCCAATCAAAGAATAGTACAAAAGTAAAAGGATACCTTGGAAACCAGCCGGTAGACAATTCGCTTGTAACTACAACACAAAGTTCCATTCGTGCTCTGAGCAATGTTGACCTCGAGTCAATAGTCAGACGTTAACTACCGCCCTTGTCAAGCAGATATTGGATTGCCTTAATTACCTACGGCCACAAGTCGCCATCAAACATCTACATCAATATAAAAGAAAATTTTCCCAGATGATATTCTTCAGCAGCGCCATTGAGTACACGATACGCATCAAGTGACCAATATTCAATCATAATTCTCAGTATGGCGTGCCATACATGGACGATCAAAATCCTCTCAAGCAGAAGTCCTCGCATCAGTGCCACGTCGCCGAACCATGAGAACCAGCGATGCATAAACACAAAGGAATTTTAAAGGTTTGAGCTGATCACATTTCCACGGCTGATTGATGGAATGCGTTTGCTACAATAGCTCTTCATATTTAGCTTACGCATTTAAAATTACACGTTCAATTGTCAGATCTTTTGTGCAAATGACGGATTTTCATTGATGACTCATAAGTCTGCATGTCTCATTCTTGTTGTATAGAAATAGCGGTTAACCCTTTATTGGATTGATATTCTAAAATATGCATATGTAATATTTAGGACGACGACGATTCCATAGACATATTCCACATCTCCATTATATACGACTGGCTTCTAAAGTGTCTGTTTAGAAATAGCGGCTGCACTATTTTACTCATAAATGGCATACGAATTATTATTTGGGAGTTAAGGTCCTGGCTACCCAACCGAAGCAACACTTGTGCATCGTATCACGCACACGCCAGACAATTGATAAAGTTGTCATGAGTCACTCCTTATTAAATAAAAAAGAAAATCATGGCATTGTAAACGCATGTTGCTCTTCCATGTTTGAGCGTACCATTATTATATTATTTGGTGGCCACTAACGGGATAGATGGACTACATGTTTCATCGCATATTTTGCATGATTTTCTTTTGAAAATGTCAAACCATTTTTTGCCTAATGTGCAATAACAAAAACTCCAGCGGATCTTGCGAAGCAAAGATGGCTGAAAGTTTGATCCATCTGTAAGTCTAAATTGCCTGGGTGATAACATTCACAATTGACATCTAATGAAAATGCGTTTCCCGGTTCCGATGCTTTGTTAGTTATATGCCATTATTCGGTAATGACGACTATTCCTACCACTCCTAGACGGCTTTCCATAGATGATGGTATCGGACATAAACAAGAGGGACCAATCGCGTACATGAGCTGATTCCACATTCAATGGTGTAAGGACACTCCTCGTTATCACAGCCACCACCGCTATAAATATCGAACTAATCAGCGTGTAAGTCACTTCACCAGTCACTTCCCACCTGGACACTCAGCTTTCTTCGTCAGGTCTTCCAGCCCCTTGAAGTGACGTCACCATGAAGCTTCTACTTCTCGCCACCTTCTGCGTTGTGTCTGCTGTCGTTGGTGAGTGTGGAAACAGTTTTTTTCCGTACCCGCATCAACCTAAATACAACTTGTGACTATTTAATGTTTAAATTTTCCATCTAGATATAGTGGCAGACTATTACCAAGCCGTACTTTACTGAGCCTGTGAAACAATATTTTTCATCAAAAGAAAATGAACCTGTGAGCGAACAACTAACATTGGCATTAATATCTGAGATTCCAATTTATCGTTTAGGTGGTTCTCCCTATGGCTACGCTCATGGCCCCCTCCATGTTGCCCGTCGAACGAATACGGAGCTAGTCGCCCTGCTGACACCGCTGGGGGAGGACTGTAAGTATTTACAACCTGCAATGCCGCCATAGGGGCGTGTTCAATGTGTTTTACTTCTCGCGGTTCCAGTATTATAATTATTGTATTTTAAAATCCTTAGTATGCATTGTCTACATGGATACACGGAGGTACACACCCTTGGCAATGCCACCATCACTGCGGTTTTTAATATGACCTTGGAGGTACTTTTGGATAGCAGTATTTTAGTACAGTTGCGCACTTGTGGTATGTAATAACCATTTAACCTTAAACGTTAAACTGTCGTATGCATTTGCACCACATGAATACACGAATACAAAGTGTAATTTAGTATTTAGTAATTCTTTTTTTGCTAACTAGCTTTCTGTGACTAAGTCGGGGCCGGTGCAATAGCTCGGTGGGCTAGAGCGCTCTCATTGCGTGCTCTGGTCACCTGATAGTCTAACGGCGCGTGGATCGGTGGTTCGAGCCCTGCTGTGGCCATGTCTGTGTGGTCGTAGGATAAACATCCCATGTCTCTCTTCGTAAAGAGTATGGGGTTACCCCCGGAGACATGGCTCCACTCTCTTCCTTCTCCCATGGACGCGATATGACCAAAAGTGATTAAAGCGTCTGAATATACAACCAATCTCTGAGTAAGTCGGAAAGTATTCGCGAATACGCTTAATTCCACTTTTAGTGGCCGTTGAACTGGCGGCCAAGCTGGAGCCGATCGGGATAGACTTTACGGCGCCCGTCACTGAAGCGGATCCAGGCAAGGCCTGGAAGGCGGTTGAAATTGTCGCCACTACCCTGGTGGCAAAGACTGTGCCAGCAGAATGCGGGATGGCGGTGGCGGTTCACTCTTTAGTTGGTAAGGAGCAATACACATGCAGCAGCGTTTCCTGTTCCCTTAAAATAATCTATGCACGGCACTACCGATAGTTGATGGTAGGCATAAGTGAGAACTGTCCGAAACTGACAAAAAAGTGACTTGCTGCTCTTTCTTTGTCGGGCATAGCTCGTGTAGAGACCATGTTTCCACCACGTGATTGGATAAAAGCAACACATTGTACTACCTACTCCTGGGTGTAATTTTAGTGAGGTATCGGAACTTTTGCTCGTAATTTAAAAATTGTACTGCCTTATTAACTATCATCAATATATATATATGTACATAAAAACAAGTTTTTGAACAATAATGCCTAAAACTAAATTTTAGGAATCGCGGACCACAAGTATTCGCGGTAGAGCGCTTATTTCCGTTGATCGTAAAATTAGGATCCGTCGTTAAATTAACATGTCGAAGGTAGCCTAACCTGGTTACGAACTCGTAACTCTAAGTGAAACTATCCCCTGGATCGGTCTATTATTAGCCAGCGATTCAATGACCTACACACAGAAGTGATGTCACAACCGGATTTCAATTCACCCCCCCCCCGCCCATGTATTCTATCTGTTGACTGGTCCCCCGGGTTGTCATTCCAGGTTTGACTAAGCACTTGGTGATGAATGTGATCATCGAGGACATGATCCACACTGGGAGTGATGTTGGGGAAGTGGTGCGCCTGCAGCAGATGAAGGTTGCTAGCGGGACCCCAGCGGTCGTGGCCGCCGGTAAGGCGGTCCCTGGCCCACCTACCGCCATGGTCCTCTCCCCTGACATGGTCGACGTGGCTGCGCACATCAAAAAAGTCGTGGCGATCATCTCTACCGAGCTGGAGGGAAAGATGGCGGTATTCGAATCTGTCATTGGTGAGAAACTGTATGCATATTCGCTACTTGCCACAAAATTAGATGAATTTGCATAGGATTCATAAATGAACAAATTTGTTTGTCCGAGGAAACTGAAATTGCATTTGTCGATATCGGTGGAAGCTGCACACTTCCAAAATTGTGCTGAAGAATGTCGGTTCGCATGTTTTTTATTCTTGTATTTACACCATTTTCATCGGCCTTTCCATTCCAGGCGCAGTACATATGGAAGCCTTCTTCGACGACATCCACACCATCATCGACCGCGAACTCTTTCTCGCCAAGCCGGTCGCCGAGCTGCTCCAGATTGTGGCCATCACCATCCAGAAGAACCTTGTACCCTTCACCGCCGGCCAGATCAGCTGTGACGTGTCTGCTGCCCTCCCCCAGATTGAATCCGGCATTGGGGCAGTTGTAGATTTCCTGCATGGTGGCTTCGAAACTTCATTGGAGGCGTTGACCGTACCTGTCCCCATCAAGGTCATCTTGATCAAAAAGCTTATGATCACTTTCCCTGAGGTCGCGGAGGTCTTGCTGGACATGGTGGATGCATTCCAGAAGGAAGATTTAGCGAGCTTCTTCGTATCACTCCTCAGTAAGTCTTGCACCGCGACTAACTATAATCTTAACAGTAACATTGACGTACTACTTATTCCGTCGATTAGACGCTCTGGGGCGCTCTGTATCACGATTTACTAGTTCTGAATCTCTAACAAACCTTCGTTGTTTACAGAGGAAGAAGCGGATCACTTGTTCCATGGTATCGCCATCTGCTAGGCTGTGGAGCACGCTTCTCTGGATGGAAAGCTGACTGGCTTCAGTAAGACATTATTTCTTCTATAACTGAACTGAACTGAACGATACATTGAACCCACAACATAACAGAATGTTCTCGTTGGCGTATGATAATTCTCTATTTCTGCTTTCAGTCGACAAGATGGTGGCTGCCGGAAAGACCAATGAGATCGCGAAGCTGATCCTGAAAATGTAAGTTCTCCTTTTTGGCCTTATCCTTTGGGAGGTCCTCACAGCTGACAGTAACTTATATAGCACCTATTCGAAAAAAAACGTGTCCTATAATCTTGAACGCTATGGCGTTTCGAAACTAGATCTGAGCTGACCACAATTTCAGACGGCCTTGCCGTCTAATGTTGATTTATATTTTGTTCTTTCACTACCTGATAATGGATTTTTCCGTTGTACGCTTCCCTTCAGCACTGCCATGGCGATGGGTGACCTGGAGCTCAGTCCCGCGGAGACCAAGGTGGTGCTCACTGGCATAGTCGACATGGTCGTGGGAGGCACACTCACCGAGGTGGTCTACCCTCAGGGAAAATGGTTCAGTCTGCTCGTCGCTATCCTCGGTGCCGGGGCCAACGTCATCCGTGCCGGGATCTCCATTGCCAGTGTCGCCGGATGAAACCTCCCGGGAAGGGAGTGCAATGTTCTGTTAACGATATCACTGAACTAATAAAATGTGCTGTAGCAAAGTGGTTAGTCTGCACGTCGATGCTTCTACTGCAAAAACCTCGGTATCACATTTGTAAAAACCAAGCATCGTATTGCACCACTGATTTTTCAGTGACTCTGTTTACGGACTAGTTACTCCAATCCTTGCTTCCACCAATTCGATCTCCAGGCGACCAGTTCTGTAAGCAATTTTTTAAATATCCGGTCTCAATGTGGAATATGTTACGAGAGGCCTTAATTTTAACTTCCGTAAGTCTCTGGTGGAAATGAGCCACGCTGGTGTTAGCCCCCGCTTTGTTGGGTCCAAGAGCTTGAACACACTTTCGCTAGTAAGTGTATAAGTAATGCCAACTTTCAAGGCCATCCACACAAGCACCGTAATCGCCTAAATCACGCACAGACGCAAAAGTATCAATTACGAGTTATAAAAAATGGACACGCAATTTTTTTTATTTTTTAAACTCTGCACTTCAGGACTGGAACAGTGCCAGAGCAAACTTACACATGTGAAACTTCTCAACCGTGTACCAAAACTTTGATTGTCGTACATTATTACGAAAACGAGACTCGGAACCTTTCATGAATGTAGATGCTCCTTATACATTGATGCTTAATTCAATAACCACTCCGCCATGCAAAACCGACAAATATTCTTTGGGCAAATCCTCGCGCAACTCCTTGGAATACAGATTGCTCAAGAATGGGATCTACATTTTCGATCACGAGTGCGTTTTACCTAGGCGACCATTACCAGGGAGGCTTGTCGCGTCTATGACAATGACCATCAATTCGATGCTGAGGGCCGCTCATTCAGTTCTTCCAGTAGGAGCAGCACGCACTCTTCGGTGAAAACTGAACATCACTGAGAAATCTCTTCTCTGTAATTGCAAATGGAAAGGTACGCATGCAGAACCCACCTCCCCCTCCCACCCGGACACTCTGTCATCCGAATAGTTAATTTAAGTCGCATAGTTTGATCGACGTATGTTGCAAACCTGGTATTATTAAGGTAGCGCTGGATATCAAGCTACCTAACTTTCGGTGACAAAATCAGAAATCAGAAATACTAATTTATTATTTACTTATCACATGTGACAAAAACATGTGAATGTGTGTTTTGGAATGTCTTATTAAAGTACCCCTCTTCTATACAAATTGAAAGTTTCGCCTGTGGCGCAATTGCAACAGATTTTTTTTTGGTAATGTGAGCTTGAATCGTCTCCCACTAAAGCCCTATGGAAACTCACCTTGGTTATTTGAGGAGATGGCTCTCTTGAGCGTATGGTCCTTGTACTCTCATAAATGAATCGACATGAAAGCTGCTCGAGCCACAGTTCGTAAAGGTTTATTAGGACCACTTTCTCGTCGCCAACCGTTTTGTAACACATCATGCAATGCTATCTACACAGAAGTTATTTATTCCGCTCGGCAACATTTTAGTTAGCTACCATCGAGGAGAGGCAGCGATCGCCATACTTTGTTCTCTTAAATGAGTACGCCGTTGACAAATGTTAGAAGCACAATAAATGCACTCCGCATTTTGTGATGTTTATCCCACGAAGATAATATCATGGCCATGCCATATGTCAGATATAAGAAAATATGAAATAGATACAATGTTTACTGGAAGTATATGATGATGACGGTATCACCTGACGCCTCCTACTGCAGAGATGTTGTCCTGTAATGAGCGCCAGTAAGCTCCAAACATAATTTGCACTTCGCTGTACGTCTCCCGCTCGTTAATTCCTCTTCAAACTGCAGCTCGACATCGAAGTCAAGTTTAAGATTTGACTCGTTTTTTCTTTTCAATATGTTACAGATATTTAGAACGGAGAAGATATCGACAGAGTAGAAGCATCAAATAACAACTGGTTAAACTAAGGACCTATACAGACGACGACCACTAAACAAATCTAAACTACTCCTCTTCCTGAAGCGCCATAGAAAATATCTAAAATAAAATATGTACACACACGTTACAGAAAATTATGATGTAATCGGTACAAATTCCTTGAACAAAGACTCAAGGCAGAGACGAGTCAAAGTTAATATATGACTATAATCGATTAAAGGTAATTAGACATGAGAAGGAACATGACCACATAGGCATTATTAATATGAGACCATATTACAAATTACAGTAAGTTTAAGTTAAGCGAAAAGTTAAATGAGTTTTTTCCGAAAATACATTATGTGGCTTCGCTACGACAGCGTGGTCCATTGACCGATCATACCACACGGGACTATGGAAAGCTGCACGTGCAACCTGCAAAACTCCAACCAAGGTAAGGCGCAATTTCAACTCTCAACCTATCCGTATTATCCTTCCACTGTTTTGGCCCCACTGCGTATGCAGTATTTAATATGTTGTTTTTGTGTTGTAGACTGGTTCAAGGCTGTCCAAGCTATGATAACGATCGGTCTGATTGGGTTGCTGATCTCGCTTGCCTATACATGTGTGTACACACGATCAGCACGAACAGCACCATCATCGCCCTGGTCGTCGTGTCCTTTATATCAGGTCAGCAGGTCGCCCATATCAGGTCATTAGGTCAGCCATATCAGGCCAGTAGGCCAGCCATATCAGGTCATAATGTCACTGATCCACAGTGTGCCGGTGTAACATGGGATCAGCGGTTCATGTTCAGTGTCACGTCAGGCCTACGTGACATAGTGGGGATAGGCGTCTATATTGCGCACTATAACAGATGTCATAATGGACTGAACCGCTAGATTTAACATCATCACAGACATCTATGTCACAATGGACTCATCCGCTATGTTTAACATCAGGACAGAAATCTTTGTCATGATGGATTCACCCGCTATATTTAACATCAGGGCCGAACTCTTTGTCATAATGGGCTCAACCGCTATATTTAAAATCTGGACCTACTGTCACAATGGACTCATCCGTTCTCTTTGACACCAGGACAGAACTCTTCGTCATAACGTACTTTAGCCGCTCTCTAAAACATTAAAAAAGACATATATATTTATCATTACGGTCTCACCCGTTATATTTAACATCAGGACAGAACTCTTCGTCATAACGTACTTTAGCCGCTATCTAAAACATTAAAAGACAGATATATTTATCATTACGGTCTCACCCGTTATATTTAACATCAGGACAAAACTCTGTCATAATGCACTCAACCGCTATATATGTAACATCAGGATGCTTATTTGCAAGCATTTTCCATAATCTTGTTCCTTTTTCTTTCGCTGGTTTATTATAATCCCCATCTATGTGTGTTTTATTTTCATGGGTGTTTACTTCTTTGTTTTATTTGTTATATTTATTGTTTGTTGTAGTATTTATGTTTTGTTGTTTGTTGTTTTCAGTGATCTTCATGTTGATTGGTTTCATCGTGTACGCCGCCAACGCCACCCATCTGTCCTGGTCCTTCGCCGTCACCATAGTAGCCAGCATCCTGTGCCTGGTTGCTGGCATCCTAGCGATTGTCCAGATGCGGCAATCCGGAGTGCGCGTGTGAGCCCGTTGCATGCTGGGACACGGCTGCTCATGACGTCATGGTGCAGCTGACATCACGCAGCTTGAATTGATTGATGTCGCTTTTCCAGTAAAACAGAACTCTGACAAAACAGGACTTTTGGAGGTGTCAAGTCCTCATCCTGCGCGTTAGATACAGTGGCGACACCTATCGCGGCGTGTTTTGGTTAATGTTTACTTCTGAATGTGATTAAAGCACAACGTTAAGATGTTAACGAGATCGCGACGAGATCCGCCTTCTGGCTATTACGTATATGACTGAGAGCGTGTCATATTCTCGTGTCAGATTCTCCCATAAGTGAACGTTACAAGCACAAGTGGCGTAGATACGGTAGATATATATCATGCCACAATCGCCTCGCCCGTGGTGGTAGCCCATGTTCGCCAGGTGGCGTGACTCACACGTAGGGTGGTCTAATAGACGATTTCCTACGAGCATGCGCAATGCCGCCTAACGCGTCTGGCGCGTCGGTTGCGGGTCGGGATTAGAGGAGCGAGCGCCGCACAGCTTTGAGCCGTATGAGCCCTCAAAACTTCTCCGTACTAAACTTATTCGATTCGTAGGACAACTAGTCTTTTTGTTCGTGAAAAATGGATCAGGACTAAAACAAATCATCAGAGAATGTAATACATATTCTTTTGTCTTTTGAACGAAATGAATGAGTCATTAGTACCATACAATGTGGGGTCTTGATAACAAAATGACAGTTATTGCAAATGTCCGCCATATGCCTGGAAGTATCCTTGTAATTTCCATTTCCTTCTTAACGCTAACAACATTTCATTTTCAAAGACACTTAGATGGATCATTTATGTTGGTACTTTGATAGATATTTTTCTTGATTCTCGTTTACGTATCTCAACAAAGTTCAATTAGAATCGCCCAGTGAAGTTTGTTCACATTGTACATGGCGCACATGGCGTTGTGGACACTGTAGCAGTGGCTGACGCTTCCACTGGCTGGCGCAGGGAGCGCTTAGTTATTTATTCAGTGACCATGAAGCTAGAGATTCGGCAATAGGCCTGCATCTCTATCAACTGGTGGCCGCTGATTTCATTCAGTAGTTGTTGTGTGTAGGTAGGCTCTGCATTTCTTTGTGTTTATGCATCTGTCATATGTTTTCAATACATGTGTACACAATTTGATTTGCAGGCTACCACAGCACTGACAGAAATATATAGATGGTGCCCCAGTCTCTAGCTGGCAGACATCGCTGCTTTTTAATTTTTGGCATATATAATTCCTCTATTTTGTACATAGTTATGATTCAGACATTTTTTAAAGATTTTTAAAGTCGCCGTATACTAGGTGATCACGCAGCATTGATGTTAGTTACAAGTCAAAGATTGCATCAGTGTGGTAGCTGTCAACAGATTCGATGTTCGCTGCCATGTTACTTTCCCCCCAATGACATTAAAGAAGTACAGGGGCTGGGACCTTAAAGATTCTGGCAAACCTGCCCTACTAAAAACCGGTTCTCCCACATCCCTCCACCTGTGACGCAAAAAGTCGGTTCGAAAAGTTCAGTAGTGAAAATAAATGGTCCCTCCCCGCACGCTCTTCCGGAAAACAACAAAACCTGGAGTCCGCTCACAAACCACACGACGATTTAAACTCATGATAACAGCCGAAGAAAGCCGGTTGAGTCCATCTTGAATTATATATCTGCATACCGTAGACGTTTATCTTGCTCAAAGTGATAAAATTATGTACATAAATCAGTCATCACTAATAAAAAACACTGGCATTGTGTACGAGGGGTCTACTCTCTTTAAGAAAATCCCCCCCGCGTGCGTGTTAAACGGCGTCACTCGCGCGCTCCAGGTTTTGGGTCTCGACCCGCGACCGAGGTGTTTCCCGCTGCCGATAGATGGCGCAGTAGTTTAGGAAATCGTGTATTCAGTCTCCCAACGTCAGAGGGCGTTAACAACAACCGGCAATTAATGCTGTCTTTATTCCATGAAGCTACTATTTGGCTTATTTTACGACAATGAACTTGCGTGTATGATATCCTACTCACCTACCGTATCATGTGTTTTTAATTGAATTGGTAAATCTCCAAATATTTAAAACTGTGTTAACACGATCACAATATATTAAAGTATTGAACCAATTCGGAGAAGTCAGAAAATGGCATTGCAGCCCTATATCCAGCCAAGCAGGCGTGCTATGTAGCCTAATTGAGAAACAAGCGCCCTCTGGCGTTGAAGAATGAATTTATACTGCTTAAAGCGTGTATTGACTGGTGTGTACCGGATGGTGGGGGTCAATGCCAAATCGTGGTTACCAGGTGGCGCCACATACAGGAATACTATAGAAGAAATAGTATCCAATGTGTACAATGGAAGTTGCCACTAGAGGGCGCCACTGTAGCAATCATTGCCCACCATAAACATCGCGACTGATACTCTCCGACTACTGTTGTCACGACCAGTGGGCGCCACTGGCCTCTTCCACACTGAAGCCTCACCTCAAGCATCCAGTGCTACCACTACCGCGGTTCAACGTCACTTATCTAACCGAAGCTCGTTGCCGAACAGAAACACACGAAGACTCTCCAATGGCGTAAATGGTCATTTATTAATGACAATCAATAAAAATATTACGTAACTTGATAAAAGTTACGCAATATTTTAATAATTATAGCGTAACTTGCGTATAAAATATATTACGCAATCTTATATTAAGAGTTACGTAATATGTACATAACTTACGCAAGTTACGTATAACCGGCCGGTAAACTGTCCGGCAAGGTGGGGGACAAAACGCCACCAGGGACCGCAGGTACCGCCCCCACTCGAGGGAAGGAAGAATCCAGAAACTAAATTGCCAGGGTTGGAATCCTAATGTATTTCTTGAAGGCACTGGAGTGCCATCGCCCCATCTGAGCGATTTGGGTCTCAGAGACCCCTGAAGACGCCGCCGTGGTGGCAGCCCCTATCCTCAGGCTATGAGGCTTGTAAGACAGGGGATCAAGCTTGATTTGTAGGATGAGTCGCCGAAATAGAGTAGAAAAATAGCTGGTGGTCACCGGGACGCTATCTTCAAAGATAAACAGGGGGCCAGGCCCTCCTGGCCTCCTGCCTAAGTACTCCCGAATAGCGACGATCGGACAAATCAAGGAGCGATCCCCTGCAATCTTAAGTGTAGGGAAAGAACCCTTGCTGTGCTTAAAAGACTTAAATGAAACTAACATATGAGAAAAGGAGCCTTTCTTTTTCACGAGAGACACATCGTGAAGAGAAAGACAATGGTCATTGCGTGCAATAGACCTGACTGTAAATTTTCCGATGCGGAGGAAGGCGTGAAAGGCTAGAATTAACATGGCTCTAAGCAATGTAATATGGTAATCGGAAAGAGCCACACTCTCTACCGCTCGCCACAACTGCTTTAGTATTTCGGCCGTCACGGGTAACCTTAGGTGCTTAGGGCCCGTGAGAGCTTTCGCCCCTTTTAACAATTTCTTGACCAAAAACGAAGTGGTCGTATCCGGAAAGGTTTGAAGCTGATGAAAATAGGACAGAGCTGACACATAGGTACAGACAGTGGCTGCGGCATAACCCTCATAATGTAACCAAGCTATAAAACCTACCACTGCATCTAGCGATGCAGGTAACGCAACGCGACCGGGACAAAAAGAACGGAAGTAGTTAATCCACAGGTCCCAAACCTTCGAGTAGAGCCTGCGGGTTGAAAGAAACCACAGGCGCCGCAGATCGACTGACACAGGCCGGGGGGGGGGGGGGGGGGGGTCGCGCACCGCCTACATAGAACAAGAAGGTATCCAACTCCAGCCCAAGCGCCCAGACAGGCACCCGCTTCAGACCCCAATACCTCACCTTTTTCGTCCGTGGGCAGGCTTTCAAATGGCGTATTTTGATCAATAAGGTAATAAGCTTGCTCGAACTCAAGTGAAAGATGACTGTCCTCCCTTCACCACGCCGTAATCAAGCATTTTCCCACAAATTTGAGACGACGCAGGCCGACTGTGAGGCAAAATGGCGACTCACGCGAGGTTTCACGCGCATTTTCCTGCGAGACCGCGCTGATTGGTCCGCTGTCGCATGTCCTATTTCGGGGGGGTCACAGCCCATTCTGCCTCATACCGTGATCGCCACATTATCTGTAATGGATTCTGCTTCTTTGCGAGGTGTATCCCCGCTACGTTTCTAACAAAGTGGCATCCCTAGCTCCATGGAACGAGCATATGACGCGCTGAAAGGGTTCACGTGACGAATATCAGCTATCCTATTGGACAATATCTTTCGGCTGCGATGAGAACAATGGAGCAGTATGCAACAGAGCTGGCGAAAAGCGGCCACAACTTATCTATTGGCGGCCGTGCCGGTACAGGAAAGACAACATTATTGGTGCATTTAGGAAGGATAATAACTAAGCAAGGAAGGAAAGTCCCATCACTTGCTTCAACAGGCATAGAAACCCTTGGTTTGGAGTAAGCAGTTACCGTCCATTCGTGGTTCGGATTAAAGGTATGTAAACAAACAAATAGGCGTGAAACCACATGGTCATCTAAATTAATATGAGTGTTTTTATTTCCTCAGAATATACAGATTAAAGTGCTTTTAATTGAGACATTTTAATTTCTTTCTAATTATTATTTCATTTTTAAATCTCTAGCTAACTTAGATGTAAGCTTACAACTTTGTGGTGGCACACTATAAAAGTTACTATTATCTTATAAAGTCAATAGTTTTGTTTCTGCTTTTTACCAGCTCATATATTAAAGAATGTGTCATTGAAAACCTAATCAAATTAATGTATAATGTATATTAAAGGAAATGTATGGCTTGATGCATTAATACATGGTCAGATTGAGAGTGTATAGTGAATGCACACCTACAATTTTTATAAGCACAATCATGGCTAATTCACCAAATTACTCTTGAAATTAGCTATTTTTAAAATGTACCTCTATATTTCTCATGCTGACACATAGTTAACCTGCTTTCAATACACATTTTCCAGATCAAAATCCCCTTCCCACCCTAACAATGGTTACGTATTGTAAAATTTAATAGCGACAATATATCAACCATATATATAATTTGATTTCACTGATGTCACTGAAGGTTTGTTTTCGTGGCGCATATGTATGCCACTGTTAATGCTATTGTTCCTGACTTTTAGGTGAGGCACATTACCTCTGGCAGGCCCTTATACCAAGCATCCTGTGCCCGAAGGCCAATGTGATGGTAATCCACAAGGGGAATGGTAATGGCATTTAGTGAGGATGTCATCAACGTGGAGTTGGACAATGGCAAACTAGTCGATGTCAAGCGGACTGTCATCACATAACAACTAGATGGATTGATATTTGCCCGCTGGGGAGTAGTTTCCCCTCAAAACAGCGTTTGGGATAGCCTTTTCACCAGGTCCAAGGTAAGAATCTCACGAAGGAGATAAATGCAACACTTTGTGGTAATTCTTTTAGTAGTGAAAAATGAGAAACTACTGAAAAAAATGAAAGAAAAAAGTACTGCTGAAACACAAGTTTTCAATGATTTATTAATGTGTGTCATCAAAGTGGTAGAAAATGTGTACATAGCATTTAGGTTTGGTCTGCAACATAAAAATTAAATGTAACCTGGGTAATTACTTCTTGGTATTTTAATGCCTAATAATCTATACACGCATCAAGTAACCTGTCCTTCATGACTTTGGGTCCCGGCCTCTCTACTATAATGAGCATAATGTACAGGTTATGTCCATTAGTATTGACCCTAGGTATATGTGAAACGCCGACTCGCCGCTATTCACAGATACGTTGCATTTATCACATACAGGTCAGACGCTGGACCATTGCGCTGGGGCATTCAAGGGTGGTCAGATATAACATAGCTTGTGCGAAATCTCGATCAAGGGACATCCACTTGCGGCTGACGAGAAAGTGGTGTGCCTCGGCTACAGCTCTGATATTTCACTGCACGGGGAGAACAATTAAGCATCAGTATATGAGCATCATATGGGATGTAAGTACATTAGAGACAACATGTAAGCACCTGTTCTGATCATGGTATGCAGCTTGTCACCAAGTTTAAAAATATATCCCTTGTTTCTTTGTATGTAAACTGTCTTTCATGTCTAATTGTCAACCTGTTATCATTATTGGCTAGTCGCTTACTTTGTTATACTAGCAGCTAGCCTTATGTCATAGAAAAAGAGCTGTGTTTGAAGCGAATGTAGCCTCAAACTAGGATGGTTTAGTAGCACTGCAGATGCAGTTAACTGTGTACTCACCAATGGAGACGCGAGACTCCATTATTCCTGACTTTATAGTGGTATGCCTTGGCTTCAGGAAATAGTTCAGTTATCAGCCGAAAATTTGTCTGCAAGAAATAAAAGGCAATATTAGTGTTTCACAACATGAAGAATCTGGTGTTAATTATCATTAATAATGCAAAGTAGGGCATTAGTGTTTACTTCGTCTTTCGTGATAGTCTAGTTTTGACCTTAATGAAACGGTTTTAAATCAACCTTGTGAGAGGCTAAGAAGGATAATTGCTGATAGAAGAGTAATGGAGAGGGTTGTGAATACATTGAAAGTTGATGCCTTCATGGCATGGAGAGGTGAAGCGAGAGGCATGACAGCTATGTATTTTATAGGGATGGTGTTTCTCTAGGCCCATTGCCAACAATATAGTTACATTGATACACTTACACTGGTGATGCTGTCATCATAGTTTTCACTGAATTTCTGCTGCCTTTATCCCAGGCCCAGATCCGGGTTCATTAATTGTTGGTAAGCCACCTGTTTCTGAATACAATGTACATATATGGTTTAACAATACAATTGTGTGAAAGAAGAAAGTTATGGATGAAAGTTATAAATTATAGGGACCATACCATGCATAAGACCACCCAAACTTTCTTGTCAAAATAAAATATTTCATTTTTCAAAATCCTTTTTCAGATCTTAATTTTTTAACTTCAAGTTGACATAAAAATAAAAACCAGATACATAACATTCAGAGCATCAGGTGAATGCTGGTGGATAAGTTGTCCCAGCTCATGTCGATCATTCTCCCCCCCCCACCCACCCCCCATCCACTGTCAATGAACCCCCCTAAGGGCATATCTTTTTCAGATCTTAAAAATGAATAGAAAATATAAAAAAACACTAAATGTAAAAAAATTGGTATGTCAAAATAATTATTAAATGTGTAATATCGAGGTAAAGTGTGAGATGTTCTCCAGAGAAATATGTGATGTATACGTTGAGCGTAAAAATTTAAAATGTGGCAAAGTAAATGTAACATGTATGCCATTGCCTGGAAATAATAGAAACAAAAATGTGGGAGAGAGATATTTTGGAGGAGAGCAAAAATATGGGTTGTGTTAAAAATAAATATAGCTTAGAATTATAACATTTGGATCAACACATATGAGATGTCACAATAATATAGTACTTAAGTGTTATAAGTCTTATAAGGGATGCAAACGATGTGAGATGTCAAATAAGTGTATCATATTTATGACTGTTAAACAATGGATATAAACTATATTATATAAAAAGATATAGATCTATCCCAATTTTTTCATATTAAAAACCTCATATTAAACACTTACTTAAATATCATATAAGAACGTAATCAGTTACTGCTTGCTGTACTACATAACCTGGCCTTTCAATCAGGCACACACATCTACTCTATTAATTTAGCAGACCAGCCCTGCACCCCCCCCCACCCCCAACCTGCACACACACCACACACTGATACAGGCTCTCTTTCCTCCCCAGACATTGGTTGTCCAAATCAGGAGAGGCAAGAGGTCTCAGGCAGGGCACGCCCACCCCACCGACTTGTGTTGATTTACGGCGCCTGTGCACTGGGACGGGTCAGATGACGGTGACAGATGTGGATGTCAGGCATAAGAGCCGCGTGCCATGAGGGCCGCGCGGATGTTTGGGGGTGGTCTGGATGAAGGATAGGGGTGGCGGGGAGGGTGGGGCGGCGGGATGCGTAGCGGAGGTGGGGGGGATGGTTGTTATCAGCTTTGCAGCTTCACATCAAGTCTAGACAAAGGTCTCAGTTCTAGACAGCAGCTGCAGGTGGAGGGGATCTTGTTAGGCCAGTTTATGACAGTGTTGTTATAGAATCTAGGTCTGTAATTAATACCTGGGGGATGGGGAGAGTGGGGTGGTGCCTGCTTAGTTGTCTGACTTGGTTGACCTGTCTATACATTGAAATAGCTAGTGTTACATGTTTAGGTATCTGATTTATCATGCAATAGCAATAGATAGTAAGGCTTTAGGCCTATATGGTTAGGAGAAAGAAGAGTGTGCATGCATTTCAAACTTAAACCTTTAAACCTATATGTCTGTGACATTCCATTTAAATACTTTTAGCCAAAACAACTTAATGTTAGAAATTGTAGACAATTTATAAGTTAAATTACTTTACATTCTAACGATTTATGACAGGGTTTTAGAGAATGAAGTGTAATGACAAGAATGCATTATTCAAACAGTGCAATCAAACAATGAAATATTGCCAATTTGGCTTGATTTGACAGTAAAAACCTCTTTAGATATATTAGCTTTAATTTTCTATAAACTTCTATCAGCTTGTACATGTTATCATTATTATATATAATACTTGAAACAATTAAGTCTTCTTACAGTCTTCTCTCTCTTCATGAGATTAAATAGTTATATTAAATTTACCTTTTTATGTGCAATACAGGGTATAGTATGCATCGTAAACAAAGATTGTATGCATCTTGAAGAGAATCAAAAACTCAATATCTCAAGTATAAATAATATTTAGTGTATTACTCTCATATCCATTATCATTTTAAAAGTTAAAAAAGTAGTAGTGCTTGCTTTCTAAATTTTGATGGTATGGTAAAGGGTTATATTATAATATTTATTCATTTGCTATGCCAGATGCATAAAGTATCTAACATGAAGCATCTAAGTATCTCTTATTTATTTCACACTAAATATGTGTTTTTTTTATCCAATTATAGTATGCAGACTTGAGTTGAGTTTTGAGTTATCTGGCAGTCTAGCTGGTTATATACATGGTGGTGAGCTCATTTTGAGCTGGTCTGTTGTTTTCATCCATCTGGTTTGGGCCTGTATGTCGGGGATGGAGCGGATGTCTTTGTGAGCCACAGAATTACTACACAATAAAATACATCACTTCCACTTGAATAATTCAAAGGTTTCTCATGTTCTAAGTTGTTAACAGTTTACATCACCTTACATGTAGTTCCAAAATTCAGATAAATTATTTTTAGTACTGGTAGTTTGAATCAGATGGAAAAAAACGTTTTGATGTTGATCACCTGTTATCCATGTTATCTTGATATCAACCTTGAAGCAAGAGAATTGACAATAACATCAAACGTGAATACTCTTTACCATTTGTAAGAAATGCTGCCAACTCATGTAGTTCTGTAAAATCCATATCAAAAGCATTTTTCACTTGCTCTATCACCCTGTAATTAAAAGTTTCTTCTTGATATGTCAACAGTGAGTGACTGACATTACAGGGGGATGAGAGGCTTAAGGTCAGAGATAGTTTGATAGAACTGTTAGCGAAGAAGATTTGCAATACATGTATTCCATTTGCATTAAAGTTCATTGTCTAGGACATGTTATCATGCTCCAAAATAGGCAGTAAATCTTTGGCTGCAAAGTCTGGTAGTTAATCTTTAAACTAAAGTATCTTTACAAAATCTTAAAGAATCAAGTATATCCTGGTGTAGCTCAGATATCAAGACCACCACCAATGTGGATGTTTTGATATCAGAGCTAATCATGGTGTAACAACTGAACAATGGGACAAAGCCTCACTGTTTAGATATGAAGGCATAATCTCCTGCAGACCCAATTCACACCTCACCCACAGGCACAGCCGCGACGCATCGGCGCCCCCGGCCTCACCCACAGCCGCTACGCATCGGCACCTCCGTCGACCCCCCCCCGCCCCCTCCACCCCCATGTAAGGGGTGGGGAGATCGCGCGGCCCTTACGCCGCGCGGCCTTCATGGATGTACACCACAGATGTGACCCCCCTCAAAGAGGCCATCGTCAAAGCAATATTTTTTTCCCCTTAAACATAACCGCACGCAGCGATACGAAGCTGTTAGACCTTTATTAGGGATAAACATGTCAGAAAAAATGAAAATACATACCAATAAATGTAATGGTCCTTTGCGCTACGGCGTTATTCTAGAAAATCCGCGCGATGGGCGATTAATCTGTCATCAAATTTGCGTAAGTCGGTGCCAGCGACAGCGGACCAATCAGCGCGGTCTCGCAGGAAAATGCGCGTGAAACCTCGCGTGAGTCGCCATTTTGTCTCACAGTCGGCCTGTGTCGGCTTAAATTTGTGGGAAAATGCTTGATTACGGCGTGGTCAAGGGAGGACCGTCATCTTTCACTTGAGTTCCAGCAAGCTTATTACCTTATTGATCAAAATACGCCATTTGAGAGCCTGCCCACGGACAAAAAAGGTGAGGTATTGGGGTCTGAAGCGGGTGCCTGTCTAGGCGCTTGGGCTGGAGTTGGATACCTTCTTGTTCTATGTAGGCGGTGCGCGACCCCCCCCCCCCCCCGGCCTGTGTCAGTCGATCTGCGGCGCCTGTGAAAGAGACATAGAAGCCTGCAGTAGCTGACCGACTAGCGGCTTCAGGGACGGATTGACTCTGGCAGCGTGACGGATGATGGGGCAAGCCAAGGGGCTTCCTTCCGAGCCTCGTCTTCCTGGAAACGCGACAATCTATCAGCCACTGAGTTTCTGATGCCTGGAATGTGTTCCGCCTTAAAAAGAATACTGTAAGATAGAGCGATTAGAACCAGTCTCCTCACAAGGCGCATGATCACCGGGTCCTTGCTAGATTGCTTTTTGATAATATGGACCACCGCCATATTGTCGGTGGTCAGAATAACACACCTTTGAGCAAAATGTGCACCCCACACCTCCACAGGAGCGACAATGGGGTACAGCTCGAGAACAGTTATGTGATAATCCTGCCAGCCCTCTGGCCAAGCACAAAACAAAACAAAACCATTCCCCCTGAAACACTGCGGCGTACCCTTTTGAGGGTGCTGCATCGGTAAAAAGACGCATAGCGGCAGCTGAGACCCAGCGGTCTTGCAAAATCAAGGATTTGCCATTGAAATTAGCAAGAAAATGTTGCCAAGCGAGGATGTCTAACCTGGCTTCCTTTGTGAAACGGACATGATGATGAGCCTGTTTTATGCCTTTGGTGAGGTCAAAGAGTCGACGAAGAAAAGCCCGCCCCGGGACCACCACATTGCAAGCGAACTGCAGGAAACCTAAAAGCGACTGAAGCTGCCTCAAAGTTACCGATCTCTTCTTGGAGAATTGCTGGCATAAAGCGAAGGCTTTTTCCAGCTTGTCCACAGGCAGCCTGGCTTCCATGGCCACGGTATCGATCTCGATCCCGATCCCGATCACTGTCATTGTGGTCGAGGAGCGGAAAGTTTTAGACTGCTTGATCGGGACTGAGAGGTGCTCGGCTAAAGATAGGAATTTGTCCAACCTGTCGTTTGCGATGGGAGACTGTGGCGGTCCAAGGAAGACAAAATCGTCGAGAATATGCCACACCCAGGGGACACCATATTTCTGTTGCAAGATCCAATGCAGCCCGCGGCTGAAGGCTTCAAAAATGCTGCAAGAGATGCTGCATCCCATAGGCAAACACTTGTCAAAAAAAACTTCCCTTCCAACACAAAGCCCAAGAGACGATGGTCGCCGGGATGTATTGGCAAGAGCCTGAACGCCGACTCGATGTCGGTCTTTGCAATACGAGCTCCCGCACCCAGCTGTTCGACCAAAGAGACCAGCGAATCGAAGTTCATGTACCTTACAGATGATAACGCGGGGTCTATCCCCGCGTTTACTGAATGCCCCTTAGGGAAAGAAAGATCGTGAATCACCCGAAATTCGTTCGGCTCCTTCTTAGGGACCAATCCCAACGGGGAGGAATGGAAGCCCTCCAGAGGCATGTCATCAAAAGGGCCAGCAATACGACCAGCAAGCAGTTCTCCCTGGAGCTTACGCTTACCGGCCTCGAGATTCCGTACAAAAGATTGGTGGTTTGCAAAAGAAGATTGCAAGACCTGGCCCTTACTCGGAATTTTGAAGCCTGAAGTGAAACCCTCCGTTAGGAAGAGCCTCCTCGCTGCATCGTAACCCTGCAACAGTTGATCAATCCTGTTTACCTGCACTGGGGTGGGCAAAAGATTTGGCGCTGCACCTGTTGACTGGGTGGGGGCCGTTACATTTGACGCACCTGTGACGAAAACGACAAACCGGTTTAAAACACTTCCCTTTGTTGTCACGAGCTTCGAAACATGGAGACTGAGTAGGGCGGGGCTTCCCCCTCGGCGCTACCTGATCGGATTGCCCTCTGTCATAAGACATGAGGTATAACTCAGTGTGCAGCTCGCCCCACGGAATGACCTGGCGTCCACTAAATTCCTTGCGGAACTCCTCATCGTAAAACTGCCAGTTCATCCCCCGTACATTCATATCGCGTATCGTGAAACAATACTTCAACAAGGCCTTGGACACGTCGGCCTGGCACTCGACAAGGATAGAAGCAAAAACCAGGAACGCGTCGGTCCACTGATCTATAGTGAGGGGCCTAGGTTTCGTCTTCTTGTCCTGTTGGTCATTTTGCGACTCGGGGTGCAAGATTAACCACAAAGGGATAAAAAAGTTCGCAAGAATCTTCGCCTTCAGGGCAGGCACCACCCGTGACGACAGGGAAACAGAAAGTTTGGCGAAAGATGAAGACGTCGGACTGCTGGATGCATCATCTTGGGCAAAGCTGGACCCAGGCACCACCTCTTCCACGGACCCAAAAGCCATCGATGCGGAGTCTTCCGGCGGCGTTGGATCTCGCAGGGAACGGAGCTCGTCCTTCAAGCCGGCAATGACCTGGGCTGTCACTTCCTGGACGAGAGCCTGGCGATCTGCAGCCACTGCCCCAGGCTCCGGAGCAGGTGTGGCTGCCGAGCTGGCCGCAGCAACAGTAACCGTTGAACGCCCCAAGACCTTTCCCGGCCGCTTCGTCTTGCTAGATGCTCTTGTTTTAGGCATACTGCAACATACAATGACCACAAACCCAGCAGGATGGTGTTAGGAAAAACAAAATTGGGGGATTCCTAAGACTTCCAAACGGCAGATCTGAGTAATCTCCCTCAATCACTGCAACTACATGTCTACATGATCTCTACTGTAAGTAACAGCATGCCGATACATATGTATACTACCGTACCAGGCAGACCAGCCAGACATGAATAGAGCGATAAGTGCTCCTCGGATATAGAAAGAAATGCTGTTGAAACTAGAGAGATATATATAGCTCCTCTCTATGTAGGATATCATGGCCAGACAGTGTAGGGAGACAGATACGCAGCTCATCTCCTTGACTCGCTAGCCACTGTTGAAACGGAGAGTGATACGCAGCACATCTCCACATGATATATGTACATACAACAGCTAGGATAGATCCAAATAGGGATCTCAAACTCTAAAAACAGCTAATTTTATGGAGATTAGCCACACTAAGACTTGTCAACTTCTCTCACTTAAAAACCACTGCCAAGAAATGCTGTCTAAACTTAGAGAGCGACAAAAAGGCTCACCTCCAAGCGGGAAATCAAGGCCAAACAGTAAAGGGAGAGAGACATGAGCTCATCTCCTAGACTCGCTGGTCACTGTTGAAACTGAGAGTGATACGCAGCACATCTCCACATGAAATCCACCAAACAACAGCTGGGCTAGTGATAAACCTTATTGAAATCGAAGAAATAGGGAATTATGTGCCATAATTCCATTTGTTGAGTAGCGGCGGCGCTGACTGGCGATGACCAGGGTGAACATGCACGGGGTCGCTATGACGGCGTGCACCCGGGCCCTGGCATCAGTCACGTGACCCACGCGCGCGTCCTTAGCTGACGCCGCTAACGAGACAAAGGATAAGATACAGCCGTATGAAGACTGACCTTCTATCAGTTAGAGAAAATCCTCTCGCAGGTCACAATTCAAAATCTATAATATTTATCTAGGCTAAAATATCCAAAAGTGAAAAGAGGATCTAAAAATGCACAGTGTATCCTAAGATAACACTAAGCTTACCACCCAGTCCAAGTCCCAAATTGAAACAACATTCCTTATATTAGCCAATATAATCTGGTCAGGACTAGAAAGAGCTGAAAAATAGTTCTAAACTTAGCATAGACTACCGTATATATCAGTGTAGCCTCCATCATATTGGTAAGGTGGGAAGGTCTAAAGAAGTTCTTCGGCCTATCCAAGGCCAAGGGTTAACGAAGAAACAACGACCTGCCTACCACGTGCGAGACACGACGCGGCGTGGTAACAGCAACAGAGCAAAACTTGCCAAGTGGTAGAAATTGATCACAACACATGGGTAACAAAAACAGCCTCCTCAACTAGGCCAGGTCGGCCTAGATCAATCTCGAGCACGAGACGGACAAAATGCTTACTTCTAGCCGTAAAGAGGGGCTTCCTTTGTCCCTGGCTGATCCCGAGTTTCAAAAATCTGAAGTTTTCGCCTGGCTCTGGAGCAGGATTTATCAGAAAGAGGCCGGACGGCCGTTACCACTGACATTTACACCCCGGAACAGCTCCGGACTTGAACGAATCAGGGCGTTCCGGGTGAAGCGACATCTAGCGAAAGGCGGAAAACAAAAGAACAACAAAAAGCAAACTACTTCGCCACAGGGCGCTGGTATCGCGCCGTAGGTCGTTGCGTACTATATTTGCAAAAGCAGAACGCGCACGTTATGACGACCGCTTGTATGTACATGTCGCGGTTGAAGTGTACTAAGGAAAAGGCTGAACCAACGATATACACACCCTGCTAAAAACAAGTTCTTTTAGGACAGGTAGAAAACATAGCATCAAGCGATCGCTACTACATACGGGATAACAGGCTAAAAAATTCTTGTAAACCCACCCCTAGAGACAACCTTGGCTGAACACCGCATAAAATCAGTTTTCATCGTGTGATAACTTTCATATATCGATGCAATTGGGAATTTGTTATTCTCATGTGTTACTTTTTTTAAATAGTCTTTTAGAACGCATGGTGCTGTAGCCTGTGGTGCTGTAGATAGTGAAATGCCTACGATGCCTTCCATATGTTGTTCACAGGTGAGACAATTTATGTATGTCAATAGCCTCTCCACGGTTGAATCTCTTTTTATATTTACGTGCCGCTTTATACTCAGGGTTTAAAAGTATCAACAGTGATTTACCACCTACATCGGTCTGGAAGGGGGGTAACTGGCGACAGGCGACACAAGCGTATTTGAAAAATCGACATTCGACATTGACCCCCAAATTCCGACACTAATAATCTGGAAAAACGACATCGACACAGATTTTTGAGAAGAAAAAAACCCCCTGAACTTAGCCAAAAAGCGACACGGAATGTCGTGAAAAATCGACAATGGACACTGGAAGCCCCCTGCCCCCTTTCAGACCCCTACCACCTATGAGTACAAGCTTTTACACAATTCGCTATGGGTTGCTGTTCAAAGGTAATAGTGTTTTGCATTAAAAGTTGAATAAACTGTCAATTTAATTGGTATAATTTTATTTCTAAGATGATTCTGTTATTATCCGCAGTTGATTTTTGGTGCAAGTACTTATAACATTTGAAAGACAAATTAAAGGTCACTGGATCTAACAAAGAACAAGGTAGCCACATAATGTATTTTCAGAAAACTCATTTAACTTTTCGCTTAACTTAAACTTACTGTAATATGTAATATGGTCTCATATTAATAATGCCTATGTGGTCATGTTCCTTCTCAGGTCTAATTACCTTTAATCGATTATAGTCATTTATTACCTTTGACTCATCTCTGCCTTGAGTCTTTGTTCAAGGAATTTGTACCGATAACACCATAATTTTCTGTAACGTGTGTGTACATATTTTATTTTAGATATTTTTCTATGGCGCTGCAGGAAGAGGAGTAGTTTAGATTTGTTTAGTGGTCGTCGTCTGTATAGGTCCTTAGTTTAACCAGTTGTTATTTGATGCTTCTACTCTGTCGATATCTTCTCTGTTCTGAATATCTGTAACATATTGACAAGAAAAAACGAGTCAAATCTTAAACTTGACTTCGATGTCGAGCTGCAGTTTGAAGAGGAATTAACGAGCGGCAGACATACAGCGAAATGCAAATTATGTTTGGAGATTACTGGCGCTCACTGCCGTACAACATCTCTGCAGTAAGAGGCGTCAGGTGATGCCGCGATCAATATAGACTTCCAATAAACATTGTATTTATTTCGTATTTTCTTACATCTGACATATGGCATGGCCATGATAATATCTTCGTGGGATAAAAATCCCAAAATGTGGAGTGCATTTATTGTGCTGCTAACATTTGTCGACGGCGTGCTCATTTAAGAGAACAAAGTATAGCGATCGCTGCCTCTCCTCGATAGTAGATAACTGAAATGGTGCCGAGTGGAATAAATAACTTCTGTGTAGATATCATTGCATGATGTGTTACAAAGGGGTTGGCGACGAGAAAGTTGTCTTAATAAACCTTTACGAACTGTGGCTCGAGCAGCTTTCATGTCGATTCATTTATGACAGAGTACAAGGACCTTGTATGTAGGACATTTAAAATAATACGCTTAAGATGGCCATCTCTTCAAATGACCAAGGTGAGTTTCCATAGGGCTTTAGTATGAGACGATTCAAGGTCACATCACAAAAAAAAAATCAGTTGAAATTGCTCCACAGGCGAAACGTTCAATTTGTATAGAAGAGGGGGTAATTTAATATAACATTTCAAAACACACATTCACATGTTTTTGTCACATGTGATCAGTAAATAATAAATTACGTCTTGCGAGCATTTCTGATATTGTCACCGAAAGTTAGGTACCTTGATATCGGGCGGTACCTTAATAATAATACCAGGTGGGCCACATACGTCGATCAAAACATGCTACTTAAATTAACTATTCGGATGATAAAGTGTCCGGGTGGGAGGGGGAGGCGGGTCTGCATGCGTACCTTTCCATTTGCAATTACAGAGAAGAGATTTCTCAGCAATGTTCAGTTTTCCCCGAATAGTGAGTGCTTCTCCTGCTGGAAGAACTGAATGATCGCTGGCCCTCAGCATCGAATTGATGGTCATTGTCATAGACGCGACAAACCTCCCTGGTAATCGTCGCCTGGGTAAAACGCACCCGTGATCGAAAATATAGATCCCATTCTTGGGCAATCTGTATTCCAATGAGTTGCACGAGGATTTGCCCAACGAATATTTGTCGGTTTTGCATGGCGGAGTGGTTATTGAATTAAGCGGTAATGTGCGGAGCACCTACATTCATGAAATGTTCTGTGATGTACTGTAACATCGGATAATGTATCTTGTTGGACATAAGACCAGCAGTCAGGTGATGGTCATGTGACCACTGTCTCCCGCCAGTTGCGAATGTAATCACCAAACGATAACGACGTGCCGGCTTAAAATAAAAGACTAGAAAGCTCATATTGTGTCTCTCTCTACGACTATGTAACAGGTTCCGCGTATTGTTTTCGTAATAATGTACGACAATCAACTTCAGGACTGGAACAGGGCCAGAGCACAGTGAAAAAAAATGGCGTTTGCATTTATTTTAGAACTTGTAATTGATATTTTTGGGTCTGTGCGTGATTTAGGCGATCACGGTGCTTGCTTGTGTGGTTGGCCTTGAAAGTTGGCATTACATATACACGCTTACTAGCGGAAGTGTGTTCAAACTCTTTGACCCAACAAAGCGGGGGCCAACATTAGCGTGGCTCCTATCCACCAGAGACCTACGGAAGTTAAAATTCCTCTCATAACATACTCCACATAGAGACCAGATATTTCAAAGATTCCTTACAGAGCTGGTCGCCTGGAGATCGAATTGGTGGAAGCAACGATTGGCGTAACTTGTCCGTTAACAGATCACTGAAAAAACAGTGTTACAATACGATGCTTGGTCTTTACAAATGTGATACCGAGCTTTTTGCAGTAGAAGCATCGACGTCCAGACTAATCACTTTGCTACAACAAATTTTATTCGGTCAGTAATATCGTTAACAGAACATTCCACGCCCTTCCCGGGAGGTTTCATACGAAGATACTGGCAATGGAGGCCCGGCACCGATGGTAGTGACGAGCAGACTGAACCATTTTCCCTGAGGGTAGACCACCTCGGGGAGTGTGCCCCCTACGACCATGTCCACCATGCCACTGAGCACCACTTTGATCTCCGCGGGACTGAGCTCCAGGTCACCCATCGCCATGGCAGTGCTGAAGGGAAGCGTTCAACAGAAAAATCCATTCTCAGGTAGTGAAAGAACCAAATATCAACATTAAACACCAAGGCCGTCTGAAACCGGGGTTAACCCAGATCTACTTTCGGCACGGCATAGCGTTCAAGGCTATAGGACACGCTTTTTCGAAGAGGAGATATAGAAGTTACTGTCAGCATCTCCTGAAGGACAAGGCCAAAAAGGAGAACTTACATTTTCAGGATCAGCTTCGCGATCTCATTGGTCTTTCCAGCAGCCACCATCTTGTCGACTGAAAGCAGAAAGTAGAGAATTATCATAAGCCAACGAGAACATTCTGTAATGTTGTGGGTTCAATGTATCGTTCAGTTCAGTTCAGTTATAGAAGAAATAATGTCTTACTGAAGCTAGTTAGCTTTCCATCCAGAGAAGCATGCTCCACAGCCTGGCAGATGGCGATACCATGGAACAAGTGATCCGCTTCTTCCTCTGTAAACAACGAAAGTTTGTTAGAGATTCAGAACCAGTAAATCCTGATACAGAGCGCCCCAGAGCGTCTAATCGATGGAATAAGTAGTACGTCAATGTTACTGTTAAGATTATAGTTAGTCGCGGTGCAAGACTTACTGAGGAGTGATATGAAGATGCTCGCTAAATCTTACTTCTGGAATGCATTCACCATGTCCAGCAAGACCTCCACGACCTCAGGGAAAGTGATAATAAGCATTTTGATCAAGATGGCCTTGATGGCGACAGGTACGGTCAACGCCTCCAATGAAGTTTTGAAGCCACCATGCAGGAAATCTACAACTGCCCCAATGCCGGATTCAATCTGGGGGAGGGCAGCAGACACGTCACAGCTGATCTGGCCGGCGGTGAAGGGCACAAGGTTCTGGATGGTGATGGCCACAATCTGGAGCAGCTCAGCCGCCGGTTTCCCGAGGAAGACTTTGCGGTCGATGATTGTGAGGATGTCGTCGAAGAGAAAGCTTCCATGTGTACTGCGCCTGGAATGGAAAGGCCGATGTATATGGTGTAAATACAAGAATAAAAAGACATGCGAACCAACATTCAGCATAATTGTGGAAGTGTGCAGCTTGCAGATATCGAAAAACGTAAACGTCAGTCTCTTCGCACAAACAGATTTGTTCATTTATCAATCCTATGCAAATTCATCTAATGTTGTGGCAAGTAGCGAATATGCATACAGTTTCTCACCAATGACAGATTCGAATACCGCCATCTTTCCCTCCAGCTCGGTAGAGATGATCGCCACGACTTTTTTGATGTGCGCAGCCACGTCGACCATGTCAGGGGAGAGGACCATGGCGGTAGGTGGGCCAGGGACCGCCTTACCGGCGGCCACGACCGCTGGGGTCCCGCTAGCAACCTTCATCTGCTGCAGGCGCACCACTTCCCCAACATCACTCCTAGTGTGGATCATGTCCTCGATGATCACATTCATCACCAAGTGCTTAGTCAAACCTGGAATGACAACCCGGGGGACCAGTCAACAGATAGAATACATGGGCGAGGGGGGGGGGTGAATTGAAATCCGGTTGTGACATCACTTCTGTGTGTAGGTCATTGAATCGCTGGCTAATAATAGACCGATCCAGGGGATAGTTTCACTTAGAGTTACGAGCTCGTAACCAGGTTAGGCTACCTTCGACATGTTAATTTAACGACGGATCCTAATTTTACGATCAACGGAAATAAGCGCTCTACCGCGAATACTTGTGGTCCGCGGTTCCTAAAATTTAGTTTTAGGCATTATTGTTCAAAAACTTGTTTTTATGTACATATATATATATATATATTGATGATAGTTAGTAAGGCAGTACAATTTTTAAATTACGAGCAAAAGTTCAGATACCTCACTAAAATTACACCCAGGAGTAGGTAGTACAATGTGTTGCTTTTATCCAATCACGTGGTGGAAACAAGGTCTCTACACGAGCTATGCCCGACAAAGAAAGAGCAGCAAGTCACTTTTTTGTCAGTTTCGGACAGTTCTCACTTATGCCTACCATCAACTATCGGTAGTGCCGTGCATAGATTATTTTAAGGGAACAGGAAAAGCTGCTGCATGTGTATTGCTCCTTACCAACTAAAGAGTGAACCGCCACCGCCATCCCGCATTCTGCTGGCACAGTCTTTGCCACCAGGGTAGTGGCGACAATTTCAACCGCCTTCCAGGCCTTGCCTGGATCCGCTTCAGTGACGGGCGCCGTGAAGTCTATCCCGATCGGCTCCAGCTTGGCCGCCAGTTCAACGGCCACTAAAAGTGGAATTAAGCATATTCGCGAATACTTTCAGACTTACTCAGAGATTGGTTGTATATTCAGACGCTTTAATCACTTTTGGTCATATCGCGTCCATGGGAGAAGGAAGAGAGTGGAGCCATGTCTCCGGGGGTAACCCCATACTCTTTACGAAGAGAGACCTGGGATGTTTATCCTACGACCACACAGACATGGCCACAGCAGGGCTCGAACCACCGATCCACGCGCCGTTAGACTATCAGGTGACCAGAGCACGCAATGAGAGCGCTCTAGCCCACCGAGCTATTGCACCGGCCTCGACTTAGTCACAGAAAGCTAGTTAGCAAAAAAAGAATTACTAAATACTAAATTACACTTTGTATTCGTGTATTCATGTGGTGCAAATGCATACGACAGTTTAACGTATTTTATTAATAGGTTAAATGGTTATTACATACCACAAGTGCGCAACTGTACTAAAATACTGCTATCCAAAAGTACCTCCAAGGTCATATGAAAAACCGCAGTGATGGTGGCATTGCCAAGGGTGTGTACCTCCGTGTATTCATGTAGACAATGCATACTAAGGATTTTAAATTACAATAATTATAATACTGGAACCGCAAGAAGTAAAACACATTGAACACGCCCCTATGGCGGCATTGCCAATTGCAGGTTGTAAATACTTACAGTCCTCCCCCAGCGGTGTCAGCAGGGCGACTAGCTCCGTATTCGTTCGACGGGCAACATGAGGGGGCCATGAGCGTAGCCATAGGGAGAACAACCTAAACGATAAATTGGAATCTCAGATATTAATGCCAATGTTAGTTGTTCGCTCACAGGTTCATTTTCTTTTGATGAAAAATATTATTTCACAGGTTCAGTAAAGTACGGCTTGGTAATAGTCTGCCACTATATCTAGATGGAAAATTTAAACATTAAATAGTCACAAGTTGTATTTAGGTTGATGCGGGTACGGAAAAAAACTGTTTCCACACTCACCAACGACAGCAGACACAACGCAGAAGGTGGCGAGAAGTAGAAGCTTCATGGTGACGTCACTTCAAGGGGCTGGAAGACCTGACGAAGAAAGCTGAGTGTCCAGGTGGGAAGTGACTGGTGAAGTGACTTACACGCTGATTAGTTCGATATTTATAGCGGTGGTGGCTGTGATAACGAGGAGTGTCCTTACACCATTGAATGTGGAATCAGCTCATGTACGCGATTGGTCCCTCTTGTTTATGTCCGATACCATCATCTATGGAAAGCCGTCTAGGAGTGGTAGGAACAGTCGTCATTACCGAATAATGGCATATAACTAACAAAGCATCGGAACCGGGAAACGCATTTTCATTAGATGTCAATTGTGAATGTTATCACCCAGGCAATTTAGACTTACAGATGGATCAAACTTTCAGCCATCTTTGCTTCGCAAGATCCGCTGGAGTTTTTGTTATTGCACATTAAGCAAAAAATGGTTTGACATTTTCAAAAGAAAATAATGCCAAATATGCGATGAAACATGTAGTCCATCTATCCCGTTAGTGGCCACCAAATGGATTAATACAGTAATTGGTAGGCGCGAGTCATACTGGAGCTATGTGGAAATAATGGTACGCTCAAACATGGGAGAGCAACATGCGTTTACAATGCCATGATTTTCTTTTTTATTTAATAAGGAGTGACTCATGACAACTTTATCAATTGTCTGGCGTGTGCGTGATACGATGCACAAGTGTTGCTTCGGTTGGGTAGCCAGGACCTTAACTCCCAAATAATAATTCGTATGCCATTTATGAGTAAAATAGTGCAACCGGTATTTCTAAACAGACGTTTTAGAAGCCAGTCGTATATAATGGAGATGTGGAATATGTCTATGGAATCGTCGTCGTCCTAAATATTACATATGCATATATTAGAATATCAATCCAATAAAGGGTTAACCGCTATTTCTATACAACAAGAATGAGACATGCAGACTTATGAGTCATCAATGAAAATCCGTCATTTGCACAAAAGATGTGACAATTGAACGTGTAATTTTAAATGCGTAAGCTAAATGTGAAGAGTTATTGCAGCAAACGCATTCCATCAATCAGCCGTGGAAATGTGATCAGCTCAAACCTTTAAAATTCCTTTGTGTTTATGCATCGCTGGTTCTCATGGTTCGGCGACGTGGCACTGATGCGAGGACTTCTGCTTGAGAGGATTTTGATCGTCCATGTATGGCACGCCATACTGAGAATTATGATTGAATATTGGTCACTTGATGCGTATCGTGCACTCAATGGCGCTGCTGAAGAATATCATCTGGGAAAATTTTCTTTTATATTGATGTAGATGTTTGATGGCGACTTGTGGCCGTAGGTAATTAAGGCAATCCAATATCTGCTTGACAAGGGCGGTAGTTAACGTCTGACTATTAACTCGAGGTCAACATTGCTCAGAGCACGAATGGAACTTTGTGTTGTAGTTACAAGCGAATTGTCTACCGGCTGGTTTCCAAGGTTTCCGTTTACTTTTGTACTATTCTTTGATTGGATCATGTTCAAATTATGGCATCCTGTTCTGCGGTTACAGAACAAACGACCGGTTAAAAATTCAAAAGAACATCATCGGAATAATCAGCTTTAACCAAGATAACACACACAGTGAATCACTATTCAAACGGTTGAGACTATTAAAAATTGAAGATATCCATAGACTGCACCAAATTATTTTTTTCTATAATTTAAAGCATAGTAAGTTACCAATATATTTTTCCACCATGACTCTCCATCAAAATTCAAACATTCATCCGTACAATAAAAAAGCTAAAATAACTATTTACTGTTAACTTCACAAGAGATGAGTTTGACAAACGATGCTTAAGGACTATCCTTCCCAATTGTATTAATTAAATGCCTCTGATTGTAAGATATAAAGTTGTTTACACATTGCATGGTTTTACTCTATATGTCAATAACTATCTAGTAGGATTTAGAGCAGTGAATGTTTTCTTGTCCACTGCTACGTTTGCAAAACGTGTACTGGATCAGTCTTGAATTAAAATATCGGATGACTATGACAGTGACGAATCGAACACCATTATGAATCGCCTATATGATTTCAGATTAGTATTTTTACTTGATTATATTACCGTCTCATATTTTTTTTTATGCCACCAGTTTATGACTCCTTAGTTCAATTACATTTTTCTTGAATCACGGTGGCTCCCATGATAGCGGCCTAATAGGTCTCAATGAAAGTCTCTCGACCAATTTATTGCTTTATTTAAATCATTAGGTGCCATGTAGTTCGACTGGTCAAATAAATGTTTTTGACTATTTTGACTCTGAGTGTAACGTATATAAAGTATGCGGTATAATATACAAGACACATCATTGCTCTACCGTTTCACCATGTTTTGAGGCTGCAAAAGTCCCGAGTCAAAGTCCCAATCATCACGTATGTGTTTTATTTTATGACACTAACAGTTTTCCATATCAATTAGTACCAAGTTCCCGCCCCAATCCCAAAGTCCATCTTCCATGTAAAATCCACTGGTGACGTCATCCTATTGTTCTCTCACGACATTATTTTCTTGTAATGTAGTGTGTAAGTTTCATAGCGACGTGGAATTGACATGAGCTAACATACCCGGAAAACGGCATGAGCGGATAATAAGATCTTTGAAGACACAGAAATACATCACAAAATACATAGGCAGCTTTTAGTATCAATTTTTACTTTTTATTTGTCGGCACGCCGCAAATATCTCCTCTATATCACCCAATTTCATTGAATTTGAATATTTACAGTGATTGAGTAAGGCTTTACATTGTCTGCATCTGCACTGGCCACACGTTTGTTATCAGACCGCTGTCCTTGCACGACGTGGCTGAGCCGCATACAGCCGAATGGCGGCTGTGGCGCGGAGAGAATGGTTGGTACGGTAGCCCCCAAGACCTGCCTTTACACAAATATCCTTCAATATTTGGCTCAGTTTATGGCGTCCAAGAGGAACCTTGGAAAACCAAATGTCGCCGACCGCCTGCTTCAAAGGACGAAGGTAGAAGGGTCCCTCGTGGGACTCCGGGCAATGAGATAAGTACTTTTCAAAGATCCGAACGGGACATCTTTCCGGGGTGGTATCATTGCAAAAGACAGTTACTGATTTCCTGTTCCTATTGACATGCTTCAGGCCGCCCTGGTGAGACTTTGAATGGTCTTCTGAGTTACGCAATATTTTCTCCGAGGATGAGGATTTATCTAATTTAATTTCACCTCTTTCGCCGTGACGCAGTCGCCGGTGTTCTTCTTCCCCACGTAAGGCGAAGTTTAAACCAATAGTATAAAACATGGTATGTAATAGAGTCTCAGGTTCGTCAACACCGAGGATACCAGTCTCCCACAATTGTTCTTCTATCGTGATGATATCCGCCTTCTGCTTAGCGGTGACTATGCCTTCTCGGCACAACTGCTTCATGCAGTTGTCAAGGGTGTTGCGAATTTGGGAAAAGCGATCAACTGAAAGAAACCGATTAGGAGTTCCTTGCTGCTCCAGATACATCTGTATCATGAGTACGATCGAGCGCAGCGTTTCTGAAGGGTATTCCTCTCCCTTGGTGTTGCGCGCCTCACAGATTAAGCGTGCGAGGCTATAATTTAGTTCATCGACAGTCATATCCTCGAGCCGCACAAATATTTGGCTCAGGGTGAGGGCAGGGTCGCGTTCAGCATAATCATTGCGTTGATCTCTCCAATCGTTGAAAATCTTGACAGCCCACTTGATCTTACTCTCCGTCTTGGGGGCAAACCTGAAGTGATTGAAAATGTGGCATAATATTAGAATGCATTTCCACGATTTTAAGAGGCTGAAATCTACTGGAAAGTGAAAACCGTGAGGGGGGGGGGGGTAAAAAAACGTCTACCTTGGGAAGGGGGGGGGGGGGGGGTAATAATACAAACGATATCTTATGGTGGACTTTAAACAGCACATAAGCTTACCTTTTTACGCTCTGTGCCGCAATCGTTGCTTCTGGGGCCACGGGAAAACGGCAACGCATTTGTGGCTCCTGCCTCTTGTCATCAGGTCGCCGTTCCACCCCAGACGCAGCCAATTCGGCCTCATCGGCAGCCGTCACCAACATAGCGTCTTCCTCCACTTGCTGAGTGACCACAATTAATTCTTCATCGCTGACATCCGAGAAGTGAGGATATAGTCCCATTTTTATATCGCCTTCCTGTGCGAAATTCATCAGTTCCCGTGTCACTGACACCTGAACAGCGTACGTGTGTTGCGAATTCGTCTTCATACATGTCGCGCATATCGAGGGCTTCGTCGATAGCCTTATGTGTGTCATACGATTCGTTCAACATTGCTTTGCGTCGTTTCACCGGAATAACATGTGCCGCGCATTTTTTACTTAAATAGGGCGAAGACCTATCCCAATACTGGGGCCGAAGAAATCGATTACTGTAGAAACACGTTGAACGCAGCTAATAAGTGAGCTATTCTGTTTGAAGCAATGGCTCGCTCTAATATAGAAGAACGAGTGATAGTTGAAATGGTAGCAGCTATCGATCTACTCGATTTAAGCTCTGATCACCAGTCGCGTGAAATGTGTCAAGAAAGCGAATTCGGTAGCGTAATTTCTCTTTCCAACTCAGATCAAAGACAAGATTGGAGTTATAAGGACGTGGATTTTACATAAGTTAACATCCGCGGAAAACGACATTACCGGATAACAATGGGTCCTCGGGCTTCGCCCTCGGACTTCATTATTATCCGGTAATGTCGTGTTCCTTGGACATTAACTTACACATAAATTAGTAGTTAGACCCAGTAGATCGATCCACAGTGCGACACCCCCCATGCTTGTGTATGAAATAATTGATAATCATAGCTGATGTCGGGAACAAGTGAGCAGTACTCATCTCTGAAACTGACAACAAAATGACCTGCTTTGCTTCCCAATTTGTTTGTCCGACATAACGCACGTGCAAGACCTCGTTGCACCACATGATTGAATAAAAGCAACAGTGACGTAAGTGAATGATTGACAGCCTGCACATTGGAACAGCTTGGCTCTTCATCTGTTTCTGGCCCAGGCGAATAACAGTGGCATATAGACCACTGTGGAATACACAACTGTTGAGTTTTTTTAAGGAGAAAGCACGAAAAACTGTTGGTTCAGAATGCACGAGGCGTTAGACGAGTGGATTCTGAACAGCGAAATCAACAACTTTGGAGTGTTTTCTCCTTAGGGGCGCACCATTTCATATCGGGGGGGGGGGGGGGGGCGGGCGGGGGGGGGCTAGAAAATAAATTACCATGCAATTTTTTTATTTTTCACAAATTTATTGACATTTTATTTATTGTTTCTATCTTTGTCATCAAACTATTTCTTTCTTTAGACACCCACAAGGCTATTTTATATAAAAAAAATTTAATTATGAAAGCATGTTACCTTTTTTGTAGCATCTGAAAAGCAAACATTTTTTCCCCCAAATAGTCACAACGAACTACTTTGTTCAAATATTTTCTAGGCCTCCTCCCCCCCCCACCTGATATGAAATGGTGCGCCCCTTACCTAAAACACGTCACCTATTGGCAATAGACCGATCCAGGCCTCAATCATTCACTGACGTCCCTCATGCTTTTATCCAACAATGTGATGAAAAAAGGTCTTTCACGTGCGTTTTTGCTGGACAAACAAGTCGGATGAACAAAGCACACAGTCACTTTGTTGCAATTTTCAGAGATGAGTACTGCTCACTTAATTGTACCAATTTCATATTCGCGATTGTGGAAAATGACTCAAGCATGGGTGGGGCTTAGGGCGTGTTCGATTTACATGAAACCAAAACCGGTTTGCCGAACTGACTGTTCGACAGAAGAACCAAAACCGGTTTGCTCGAAACTGAGAAACTATCGAGAGAGCTGGTTTGACGGTTTCGGTTCCGCGGAACTGTCAGTTCAATCAACACATACACCATAGTTAATCATAAATGTAATGATTAGACACTTCTGGGCAACAGGATAACACAAAGTCCCAATCATCACGTATGTGTTTTATTTTATGACACTAACAGTTTTCCATATCAATTAGTACCAAGTTCCCGCCCCAATCCCAAAGTCCATCTTCCATGTAAAAACCCACGAAATGTATTATTGTAGTAAACGTTAGGCGTGAGTAATACCTGAGCTTTGTTGAAACAATGGTTCGCCCTTACATGGAAGAACGACCAATCCCAGTCCATCGGCAATCCTTGGTGGGGCCTAAGAAATACGTTCTTTTAGTAATACGTGAGCTGTACTGGAATAATGGCTCAGATCAACAGGGCAGGACGGCGCCAATCCCGTTGATGAGTTGATATTTGCTGGGCAATCCTTTGTGGGCCCCAATGCAAGTAAATGCATTGGCAAGTAATACGCGAGCTGTACTGGAATAGTGGCTCGCCTTTGCAAGGCTGGAAGGCGCCAATCCATTCGACGAGTTGAGTTTTGTTCAAAGAGCGAAGAAGGGACACTCCTGTTAGAGCACTACCCAATATCATACGGATGGCAACCCAATATAAATAGCTCGTAAGTCACTGTGTGAATCACTTCTCCAGTCGCTCCCCGCCACGCCACTAAGTCTTCTCCATCGCTCGTGTTTTCCAGTCCTTTGAAGTGACGTCATCATGAAGCTGCTACTCCTCGCCACCGTGTGTGTTGTCGCTGCTGTCGTGGGTGAGTCCCCATTTTGTACTAGCATCAATTGGATTTTGTCTTAAGCTGGGTCTTGTTCGTGCTGGTGCTCTAACAATGACCCAATCTAGTATCCATGCGAGTTCTAATCGACATACTTCATTTATTCCCCCATGTCAAGTGTGGCGTATATAGTTAGCAGGCTTCTATTGTGGAAAGTTCTGCTGGAAGCTGTATGACTAGGGGTATATTGCTATTATTTTGTTTTACACTTGACCGGTTTGAGAATACATCACATAAGACTTGTTAATTTTACAATACCAATTGTACATTAGCTACTAGAAAATATATTGCTATTGGTTATTGGTGTCTGTTTGCATGATTATCGCTAGTTAACGTGTATCTCGTTTCAGTCATATTGCGAAGTATGCCTGGTAAGTTCTTGCCTTTTCCTCGCTTTTCCATTGTAGGTGGATCCCCCTATGGCTACCCCCAGGTTGCCCGCCGAACGAATACGGATCTAGTCTCCCTGCTGACACCTCTGGGAGAGGACTGTGAGTACTTGCAAAACGCTTCAGGGGTATTGCATTTTCACTCTTAAAAGACCATTTTATTACAAAGTTTGTGAAACTCGTTTTCCCCGTGAGTGATAATGCAATACAAAGGAATGATTAAAAAAATATCGCTATTCACAATGAGTATTAGACGCGAATGAATTCGCCAAATTGTTTTTAATTCACTTTCAGTGGCCGTTGAACTGGCGGCAAGGCTGGAGCCGATTGGAATAGACTTCACGGCGCCCATCACTGAAGCGGATCCAGACAAGGCTTGGAAGGCTGTTGAAATCGTCGCCACAACCCTGGTGGCAAAGACTGTGCCAGCTGAATGCGGGATGGCGGTGGCGGTGCACTCCTTAGTTGGTAAGCGGATAAATCGATCTGTTGGCATTGCACATGCACATTGCTCTTCATTGCGTGATACGGATGAAGGAAATTTGTTGCAATGCCATATAATCGAAGCCTAGTATCGAATCTATAAAGCAGTTGTTAATCTGTATTAAATTACAGAGATCGCTAAAGTATCTATTGCTTGTGAAAAATCACAGAAAATAGAATAGTTAATCCTACGGAAAGCCCGAAATACCCAAGCGATGGCTGGTTCGTTTGATCGTCCTTACAGGTTTCACTAAGCACCTGGTGATTAATGTGATCATCGAGGACATGATCCACGCTGGGAGTGAGGTGGGGGATATTATGCGCCTGCAGCAGATGAAGGTGGCTAGCGGGACTCCAGCGGTCATGGCCGCAGGTGTAACCGTCGGGAGGGCTTCTCCAGGCATTGTCTCCTCTAACGTGGTCGACGTGGCTGCGCACATCAAAAAAGTCGTGGCGATCATCTCTGCAGAGCTGGAGGGAAAGCTGGCGGTATTCGAATCTGTCATTGGTGAGAAACTGTATGCATATTCGCTACTTGCCACAAAATTAGATGAATTTGCATAGGATTGATAAATGAACAAATCTGTTTGTGCGAAGAGACTGAAGTTTACGATTTTCGATATCTGTGCAAGCTGCACACTTCCAAAATTATGCTGAATGTTGGTTCGCATGTCTTTTTATTCTCGTATTTACACCAAATACATCGGCCTTTCCATTCCAGGCGCAGTACACATGGAAGCTTTCTTCGACGACATCCTCACAATCATCGACCGCGAAGTCTTCCTCGGGAAACCGGCGGCTGAGCTGCTCCAGATTGTGGCCATCACCATCCAGAAGCACCTTGTGCCCTTCACCGCCGGCCAGATCAGCTGTGACGTGTCTGCTGCCACCCCCCAGATTGAATCCGGCATTGGGGCAGTTGTAGATTTCCTGCATGGTGGCTTCGAAACTTCATTGGAGGCGTTGACCGTACCTGTCCCCATCAAGGCCATCTTGATCAAAAAGCTTATGATCACTTTCCCTGAGGTCGCGGAGGTCTTGCTGGACATGGTGGATGCATTCCAGAAGGAAGATTTAGCGAGCTTCTTCGTATCACTCCTCAGTAAGTCTTGCACCGCGACTAACTATAATCTTAACAGTAACATTGACGTACTACTTATTCCATCGATTAGACGCTCTGGGGCGCTCTGTATCACGATTTACTAGTTCTGAATCTCTAACAAACTTTCGCTGTTTACAGAGGAAGAAGCGGATCACTTGTTCCATGGTATCGCCATCTGCCAGGCTGTGGAGCACGCTTCTCTGGATGGAAAGCTGACTGGCTTCAGTAAGACATTATTTCTTCTATAACTGAACTGAACTGAACGATACATTGAACCCACAACATAACAATGTTCTCGTTGGCGTATGATTCTCTATTTCTGCTTTCAGTCGACAAGATGGTGGCTGCTGGAAAGACCAATGAGATCGCGAAGCTGATCCTGAAAATGTAAGTTCTCCTTTTTGGCCTTGTCCTTTGGGAGGTCCTCACAGCTGACAGTAACTTATATAGCACCTATTCGAAACCCGAAACTAGATCTGAGCTGACCACAATTTCAGACGGCCTTGCCGTCTAATGTTTTACATTTTGTTCTTTCACTACCGGAGAATGGATTTTTCCGTTGTACGCTTCCCTTCAGCACTGCCATGGCGATGGATGACCTGGAGCTCAGTCCCGCGGAAATCAAGGTGGTGCTCAGTGGCATGGTGGACATGGTCATAGGGGGCACACTCCCCGAGGTGTTCTACCCTCAGGGAAAATTTCTTTTTCCTCTGATCACTACCATCGGGGCCTTCTTCGGTTAGACGTCGTGGGCCTTGAGCGGAACGCCTAGCCTCACAGCCGAACTACGAACATGGCTTGTTATTGAAGGATGTTTTGACGAAATAAAGGAATTCTGTATATATTTTGCCTAGTGCATTATATTAGCATACCGCCGACAACTATATTGGCCCATTCCATAGCACACGGGTGCAACACTATTGGGCTTTCTGGTAAATGCGCGTTTTCATAATGAAGATGCTGTACACTGGGCTTTGATTTAATCGAACATGGCTGTACCTTCTGGCATTGTTCCGCCAGGCCTAAATAACCTCGCCATCCTTGCCTAAACCGCCAACATTTCAATACGATAACTTCTGATACTGTTTATGCCATAATACTTCAAAACTGTTACTTCGTGCAAAATAATTCGAGACTAGGACTTCACAATTATGAACTTTAGTCTGCGTATCAACATCACCTATACTGATCATCCTCGTGCAAAATAGTAACTGTCATTTCGAAACTGACCGCATCTGGTAACTATGCTGCCAGTCTTGTGGTTGATACTTAAAACATTGTTATGACGTCATTCTTTTCTTACAAGTGTTAATTCGTAGATAAGAATCTATACTTTTATGAGTCGACTTTGTTCAACCCGAGGCACCGTCACCACTGTGTATCCATGGCAAATAGGAAATGAATTGGTGTTTTAGGCCGCTTTTGTGCACACGACTACGAAGGATGAATGACTGAAATATGCCCCCAGTGTGTTCAGGATTCGAACCCGGGCTCTTCATCTGGGGCCGTATTCATATTCACCAATTAGGCTACGCCACTAGACTTAGCGCTAAATGGAAGATTTGTCCAGCGATTTTCGTGTTCAAAATACATATGTAGTCACCCAAAATGTGGATTTTCTAAATTAAGAAAAACTTCTGTTGAAGACTATGTCTGGATCATAAGCACCACCACAACGAGCTGGTGCGGCTAAGATGAAAACGCACTTTTCGTGCGTAACTTACAAGGGGATTATGAATACGTCCCCTGCGGTCTAGTGAGCATTCCCCCCCCCCGCTCAGAGTTAACTTAGTTTAGGGAAGATAAACAAATAACAATTTGTTTTAATGGGAGCTTACATTTTTTATTCCACGATATCACTATAAACTCGTTCGTCAAAGTAGCAAAAGTGAGATCCGGCAGGTTTATTTCTGGGAGCATTGCATCTGAGCGTTATTTAGAAATTCCCCAATGATGTCACAAGATTGACAGGTGAGCTTTGGTGCAGTGAGTAGACATCTGTGGTCGAGGGCGTGTATTGTCCTCATGGTTGATTGCGTTTTGTTGAGTTCAAGCCAATGAGCAGAGAGAATCTGAGTCTCAATACAAAAGCACATGCGTTTGTATTCCCCTTTGACGTCACTTTCCTCGCTCGCAGAAAGTTAATTGGTAGGTGCGAAAACAAGTGGAAAAAGTATGCCCTTCTACTATTTGGGGCGTTGCAGCTCGATAATATAAGCGTGGAAACACAGAAGATTAATATGAGCTAAAGTTGTTTTGGCGTGGCACGAACACTTAAAAGGACTTAAATATTTCTCGTGGAAAACCCTGATGTATAATACGCTTTAAATATAACATGAATGGTTTTGTGAAGCGCATGCGTGAGATCGGTATGGCGGGGTGAAGATTCAACGATCCCAAACCTTAAAATACCAGCCGTGCGAGGATCAAAATGAGAAATAACGTGTGAAAGGTACAACTACATATTAACGGGAACACCAGTTTCCATAAAATGCGTTGTTACCTCACATGTTATCGCTGATGGCGATGGATATACTTTACCAACAACTTCACTCTCAATGATCAAGCTGCCGCCATCTTGGCCCGGCAGTAAAAATCCCACTGGATAACCCATACACAGGCAGTATTTTGGATACCAGATCATAACAATTGGATTATCAACATTAGTGAACAATCTCAGCAAAATCAACAGTGCGTGATGAATCTCACCCCGGGAAACAAAGCTGTGAGTAAACGCCCCTACGCAATCCTGTCCCCAGAGTCGCCAACAGAAGCAATCACGCAAGCATCCAAAAGACTAGATATGGAAGAAGAAACTGCATTAAACCTTCCGCCAGACACTCCTAAGTGGGCAGTTTGTATGGCGATGGTCATTACCTCGAAAATTGATAAAATCGAACAATCATTAGGCCAAAGTATTGCTTCGTTGAACATCGAATGTCAAGAGAATTCAACAGCGATCAACGGCCTTCAAAAAAAACGGTGCATTTAACGACTGAGCTAGAAAACCTCAAAAGTGAAAACAAGGTATTGAAGAATCGCATAATTCACAACGAAGCTCATGAAAGAAGAAATAATCTGTTGTTCTTTGGATTTCCCGAAAAAGAAGGTGAGACTGCTAAAGACTGTGAATGCTTGATTAAAAAAGCCATAACAGACGATCTAGAATTAAATGGAGCTAATATGTTGATCGCAAGAGCCCATCGCAACCCGCCCGGCCCTCCCAAGCAAAACAAGCCAAGGCCAGTTATAGTAAGGTTTCACTATTATGGTGACCGAGCTGACGTCTGGAAAAATAAACATAAACTCAAAGGCAATGTGGGGGCCTCCCTGGTGTAGTGGTTAGCGCACTAGACCGCAGATCAATAGGTCCTGGGTTCGAATCCGGGCTCGGGCACCTAATCTGGGGCATGTTTCATTCCTTCATCCTTCATCGTCTCGGGAGGTTCCTTGGCCCAATTTAGCCTGTATGTGCACAAAAGTGGCCTAAAACACCAACATTCCTTCAAAGGCAATGTGAAGGTCGCAGAGGACTTTCCACCTGAAATCATGGCCCGCAGACAAAGGCTAAAACCCATACTCCATGCCGCGAAAAACAATGAGCGCTTCAAGGAAAGCTCATACCTGTCAGGTGACAGGCTATACATAAACAAGGTTGCCTACACCGTGGATACGCTCGACAGGCTGCCCAGTGAACTTGACCCACTGATGATTGCCACTCCTACCAAGGGCAATGTGACCTGCTTCTGGGGCAAGGCATCCCCGCTATCGAACCACCACCCTGCGCAGCTCAGAGTTCAGGGGGTCGACTATCGCTCCGTTGAGCAGTGCTACCAACACCGCAAAGCTCTTACTCACGGAAAAGACGACCAAGCACGGGCTATATTGCAATCACGCGATGCTGGTCATGCCTGTTATCTGGCAAAAGACATCAATGACGCCTGCAATGAGTGGACAATTAAATCATTAGCTGTCATGGAGGAAGCCGTAGAAGCCAAATTCTCCCAGAACCCAGGGCTCAAGAAATTTCTTCTGGCGACAGAAAACCGAACACTGGCAGAGGCAGCCTCGAACAAGTTCTGGGGCACGGGACTGCACCTCGGACACCCGCACACCTTCATCCAAACAGACTGGACGGGCCAGAATCATCTGGGACAGATCATGGAAAAGGTGCGCAATAAACTCGGAATAAAATTAGTGTAGTCACCATTTCAGAGGACAAAAATATATTGTACGATATAAGGATTAGTGGCGTCTGGTAACGGTATGTTTCACTCAGATTGCAATTAACTCACAATGGGAGATATGCTAATCGGCATGTCGTATATTTCACTCGGAAACGGTTATCGCAGACGTTGTTCCACCGGTAACAACTTCAGAAAATGAACTCACCAGGTGATGCAGATGTAGATTGCATCATGATTGGTACCCATGACAATCGTACTATAGAGCATTGGTGCATGCTTCTATTGTTTCCTCGGAGTCGTGTTTTGCCGGTAAAGACCTGCAGACCGTGAGCAGGGGGTCATTGTTGTACCAGAGCGGGTCATTATAGTTCCGTCACAATAATGACCCCTCGCTCACATACCCCATGCCTTCGCCGCCTCCTCGGAGGAGACAGTGGAAGTAGGCATTAAGCCATATAAGAAATGAGTTGTGGGTCATGGTTGGGATCTCACAACGTCTCGGCTACGCCTCGAAGTTCTTCGATCCCAATGGTGACCTACAACTCATTCCTTAGCTAATACTTAATTGACATGCTTCAGTTTCCCATCGTTCAGGGACTTACAAAAGCACCCTGCATAAATAGAAAAACACTTGATTTGTAGATGTTACCTTCACGGTTACAATTTCCTGTTACTACGTGTATATCGTTGTTTTTTCGGATAATCCAGTTGTGGTGCTGGTAAGAGATTGGTGTTGTATGTTGGTAAAATTAACTATATGCACGATGCGGCACCGGTATTAGGTTTGGGAATCTTGTTTCTCTCCCACGCCAGCCCAAAGCTAATGAATATTTTACATAACTGTATTTGTTTACGCCAAAAACCTTCAGCATATGAGAGCACGCCAAGTGACACGGACCCACAATGTACTTTGATGGCTAACAATGAACCCAATTAATATAAGTAGTTTCAACACACGAGGCTTAGGAGAAGCTATTAAACGCAAAATGATATTTGATCATATGGCATATCACCATCCTGGGATAATGTTCTTTCAAGAAACACATACTGACAAAAAAGCAGAAATTTTATGGAGAAAACATCTGAAAGGACAATTATTTTTTTCGCACGGGACCACTAAACGTTGTGATGTGGCTATATTTATCCCTGTCAATTATAATATAAAAATGCATAATCAAGTATGTGACAAAGAAGGACGATATATCATCTTAGATGTAGAGATATGTGGCCGAAGATACACGCTTATGAATGTCTACGCCCCAACAAAAGACTTTCCAAAAAAACAGATGGCTTTCCTAGAGGAAATATCACAAGCTCTTCAGGAGCATGCAGAAAACTTGATAATTATCGGAGGAGATTTTAATGTTTGTATTAATCCAGAACTGGACAAAACTGGGGGAAAACAGGAAAAACAGAGCGATTATGCAAAACATATATTAGAATTCATGGAGACGTTTGATCTCCAAGACATCTGGAGAGTTTGTAACCCCGATACTAGGCGTTTCACGAGAAGTCAAAATACAAAATCTGGCCTTGTACATTCCAGATTAGATTTTTTACTCACCTCAGCGAATCTGGGCTATGATATAAGAAAAACTGATATAAACTATGGGCCACGCTCTGACCACTCAATCATTGACATCCAAGTTATAAATAAACACCAGTCCCTAAGGGGAGGGGGGTTTTGGAAATTTAACTCATCGCTGTTAAAAGACGCCGAATATGTGAAAATGATAAAAACGTGTCTGGACGATTCTCTACATAAGTATTCAACGCTCGATGATAAAGGGGTGTTGTGGGACCTTATTAAATGCGAAATGAGAGGTCGGAGTATAAGTTACGCTTCATACAAAGCAAAACAACGACGTCAATATGAGCAAGAGCTGAAAGAAAAACTAGAAACCTTACAAGTTCAAAGTATAACAGATGATGCGATACACGGCGTCTACGAACGTGCCAAAACAGAGTACGATGAAATTCAAAGCCTGAAGATTCAAGGTGCACTAGTGAGAGCTAGGTCACTGGAAATTGCTGAAAACGAGAAGAATACTAAATACTTCCTTAGCTTAGAGAAACATAGAAGCGCCAAAAAAAATATAACAACACTCATAGGTCCTAATGAGAAGTCAATTATCGACCCAACAGAGATTCTATCTGCTGAACAAACCTTCTACTCACAATTATACTCGCAAAGGCCCGTAATGGAAGAAAACGATCCGGTAATGGATACATTCCTGGATGAAGCTATTAGTAAATTAAGCCCACAATCGACGCACCTCTGTGACCAAGAATTAACATTAAAAGAATGTACTCAATCCCTAGCTCAAATGAAAAACAACAAGGCCCCCGGAAGCGACGGTTTTTCCACCGAATTTTATAAATTCTTCTGGCGAGATATTGGACATCTCGTACATAACAGCTTTATATATGCAGCAGAAAATAAGCATCTGAGCATTGAACAAAGGCGCGGTGTCTTAACGCTTCTCCCGAAAGCCGACAAAGACCTTCGCTATTTGACATCGTGGAGACCGCTAAGCCTACTAAACACTGACTATAAAATTCTAACGAAAGCACTTGCCAATAGGATGCAAGATGTCGTCAACGACCTAGTTAATGTAGACCAATGCGGGTACATCAGAGGTCGCTACATCGGCGAAAATGTAAGAACTATCGCAGATATCCTTGAATACTGTAATATGAACAACACTCCAGGTTACATAGCACTTCTTGATTTCAAAAAAGCGTTTGATACCATTTCTTGGCAGTATTTACACAAGGTACTAAAACATATGAAATTCGGCCCATATTATAGACAATGGATTGACATAATATATACACCAGCTGTTGCATAAATAACGGTCACTCAACCGCATTCTTCCCTATTACGCGAGACATCAGACAGGGGTGTCCAATAAGCGCCTTACTTTTCGTTCTTGTTGTAGAAACATTTGCAACAAGGATTCGCAGCGATCCCAACGTACATGGTATAACAGTGTGTGAAGCAGTGTTTAAAATATCACAACTGGTAGATGATGCCACATTGTTTCTGAAGAATGCAGAATCAATATCTAGGGCACTTAATATATTAGCCCAGTTCGCGTTATGCTCAGGGCTAAAGCTCAACAAAAACAAAACATTCGTGGTTCCTTTACATCCAAACTGTAGATTAGACACTATACACGGCATAGAGGTTAAAAGATCGACTTTCAAAACCCTGGGTATCTTCTTTGATATAGACCAAACGGCTATGTGCCACAAAAATCTGGAAGACAGATTATCTAAATTTAAAGCTGTACTCACCACCTGGTCCGCTCGCCGACTATCCCAAAAAGGTAAAATAACCATATTAAAAAGTCTGGCACTCCCGCTGTTGACCTATGCTACCGCTGTCATTCACGTTCCCGAGAGCTTTATCAAAAAGGTCAAAAGCGAAATAGCAGATTTTGTGTGGAATGGCAAACGCCCCAAAGTGAAATATTCCACAGTGATATCAGACATACCAAATGGGGGTCTGAAAATGCCCTGTTTCAGCTCAATTATTGCTAGCCAAAAGGCACTATGGATTAAACGAGTAATATCGGGTAATGAGCTACAAACGAAACAAAGCAAGTTAGCCCTCTGCCTAATTGGTCTTACAACACAAGAAATCTCAAGCAAACTCTGCATCACACATTTAAAGCCCCCTAAGAGTCTTTTTTATAAACAAGTCATAAAAAACTGGTTTGATGTTTTTTCGGTTGAGCCCGAGGTGGAGAGCGTGAGATATGAAAAACTATGGAATAACAAATACATACTAATTGGAGGAATTCTAAGTAATACTTTTTATCCAACCTACAAGCGTTGGGCAGATCATGGAATTACACACATACATCACCTGATGGATGAGAACAGGGGCTTTTTAGAAAAAGCTGCTTTAGAAGAAAAATACGGAATTCAAATAGACGCGCTAGAACTAAACAGCCTCATACACGCTATTCTCAAACAATGGCGTACGTCACTGCGGCGAGAGATACAAACAGCGCACACATACAACAATCAGGAACAGCTACAGATAAGAATTAACGGACAGTACATCAATGTTGATAAAATACAGAATCATTACATATATTGGGAACTTATAAAAAAATCACAATCCCCACCCACTGCTATTGCCATATGGCTAGAAGAGTTCCCATTTCTAACAGGAATGGAATGTTGGTGTTTTAGGCCACTTTTGTGCACATACAGGCTAAATTGGGCCCAGGAACCTCCCGAGACGATGAAGGATGAAGGAATGAAACCCATTTCTAACAGAAAACAGTTTCAAAACATACTTTTCAATAGGTAATAGTGCAACACGCAACACTCAGATACAAACTTTCCAGTACAAAATCCTCCATAGAATCATACCTTGTAATTACAATCTGGTGAAATGGCACATAAAAGACAATGCAGCCTGCGATGTATGTATGGAAACTGACACAATAGAGCACTTTATGTATTACTGCCCCTCTGTCAAAAAGATCTGGCAAAATATTGAACAATGGTTTACAACCTTATACAATGTTCATGTGCGTCTATCAATAGTAGACGTCTTGTGTGGTATTTCTGGTGATAAAGGATCTATTGTACTGAGTAAAAAAAAAAAACATGAATGGTTTTGTCATGTGTTTTTGTTATGACTAGTTATTTAACTTAAGACATTGCGGTCTTTCCCAAGGTACTTTATTTAATGAGCGGTTCGCTTGTTTAAATTTTGTGGAAATATTAACCTGAATACATGATACTGCAGACCTTACCTCTCGATTTGAAGACCGATGCGTGTCGCAGTCCATGTAGTTGTGAGTATTTATGCGAGACCTGGCATGCTTACATCCTTTTTCACCGGTTACGATCTCATGTTCAACCCAGCCCCCCCCCCGCCACACACACACACCCCCACCCCACCCCCACCTCCTCGCGTAATTCATAAGGTGGAGATGATACCAGAAGGCACTAATCCGGCCAGGCTGCTCGCTCAGAAAACTTGGAACACACTTCAATTTGACGGCATCAATTATTGGACAATTTCGGGTTATAGCGCGTCTCTTGTCGAGAGTTTACCTCCCTACTTCAACCCCTCTCCTCCCCGTGGCTATCGCATTGATGGACAGGTTCAGGTTACAATAAAAGCAAACAAAGCCGGATGCCACTAAAAGCATCGTAATAACTCCCAGGAAGCATTGTTTTTCGAACCTTTCATCAGTATCAATGGCACTTTTAGATAAACCCATCATCCCCCCCCCCTCCTCTATCTCTCTCTCGCTCACACACACACACACATCCGTCCCCATCCCCCTTTCTACACTCGGTTGATAGTAGCAACGGCGGCTGAGGAGAGACCAGTGGTGGCAGTGACCCATACAGTCTTGAGTCCGTAATCATAATCCCCTCGTAAGTTACGCACGAAAAGTGCGTTTTCATCTTAGCCTCACCAGCTCGTTGTGGTGGTGCTCATGATTCCGAAATCCTCTTCAATATAATTCTAGCACTTTCTTAATTCAGAAAATCTACTTTTTGGGTGATTACATATGTATTTTGAACACGAAAATCGCTCCACTTATCAATCCAACTTACCAACTTACAAATCTTCCACTTAGCGCTAAGTCTAGTGGCATAGCCAAAGTGGTGATTATGAATACGGCCCCTGGTGTCGATTGCGCCTTCCTTCTGTGGTCACGTGGATCGTTGTTTCGATGAAATCAATAGTTATTAATGATCAATTAATAAACATTTAACATCGGTGGCACAAATGTTTCTGTCGTGAAAACCTCTAAATTCTAGACTGTTGGCGATGATCATTGCAATGGGAGAGGGGAAGAGGGGGGTAACCGCTCTTTTATTGTGGGTGTATTCCTAGTCCTGCGTAGAAACAGACACTGAACCACGTACCATGAAGTGAAGGACGTAGCTTCTGCACTTTATTGTGGTGCTTCCATGGCTCGATAGCTCAGTGTGCTAGAGCGTTCGCCTTGACTGCTCTGGCCACCTGAGGGCCAAACGGCACGTGGATCGATAGTTCGCGCCCCGCTGTGGCCATGTCTGTTTGACTGCAGGATAAAAATCCCACGTGTGTCTTCGCAAAGAGTAAACCAACCTGGAGGCGGTAGGGGTCCCGTGAGTTTGCTACGTATCGATCACTGGAAAACCCATAATCGCTTTGAAGTGGAATGCTAGTCACTAAAGTATAAACCTGTAGCGAAACAAATGATTACACAACTTTACCCGACTGATAAAAGCTGATGTTTTAAACGCATAATCGCCTTTTCCGGTGGATGTTTGGGCGTGAAAGTGTGTTGGCATTGTTAAATGTTTTCTAACTTAAGCAAATGTATACCAATGCATTTCCTTGATTAAAAAGCGTTCAACAGAAGTGTTTCGATTACACATGCATTACTACTGTTATGACGTAGTTGACGTCAGAGAATACCTGTGTAACATGGGCTTTCTCCTTAACAGAAGAAACCCGAAACTTGGTGCACGTGCCACGTTCCGTGGCCACAACATATGGTGTAAAGAAAGCGACTGGTTCACAAGAGGAGGGAAGGCTCGCGATTTGACGGACCATGGAACCAGTTGCTATATGCTTTACTTTGAACGTTGAATGCGGAAGTTAAATAAAAGAATGAAAGAGCAATTGCGTTAGGCATTGTATTGGCCCTCTTGTCAAGACAAGATGTAGCAACCCTTTGTTATTATTAGCCTTAGTTCAGCTTGATGTAGATTGAAGAAAATAACAGAGTACCCAATCAAAATGCTGTAGAAATTAAACTAAGCTTTCAATATCGAATATTACCTGGAACGCTTGTGGGGAACACGTGGTTAATGAAGTGTTATCTACTAAATACGGATGTATTTAGCAGCTGTAAGCCAAAACTGAATAAACCAGAAGGGACACTCTTGTATTAAAAATCCACACAACATAATATGTTACGCTCACGACAACAAGTATTTTGCTTTGTCCAGAAAACGGAATATACGACCACGTGAACTTTATTTATAACAATTCCTTGAAAGATCCACGAAATGACAACTCAACAGGACCAAGTACCCGAGCGGCTTGAGCATTTTGTTCACAGTTCAGTGGACGAAATGATCTTCGGCATTGCACGTATCAACTGAGGCGCGCAATTTAATAATGGCACAGGAATATTCTTTAGATATCCTGCGCTATGTAGTCTTGATGATACTGATGAAGTTGTAATGACGAGAAAGCTTTGTTTTTGGGTGAATGGCTGAAACAGGTGCCAGATTAGGTGCTCAGGCCTAGATTCGAACATTGTACTTAGGAATCTGCGTTAACCACTACACATATAGACAAGGGCGGCACCCCTGATGTATTTGGAGCAGCACGACAGTTTTATTCAGATGAGATTTCGCATTACTGTAAGTACAGTTTTAATGGACCTATTGAAACTATTCTGCGGGTTATCCGTTAGACTTCAATTCATTTTTAGATCAGCACCTCATTTCTGAACTGAGCGAGTAAGCATTTTCGTCGCGAGTAACTAAAATAAAGCCGATTGAATGTAACATGGATTAGAAGTTTTTGTGTGATATAGTTTCTCAACTTTGCTACACCGGTCACATCTACGTAGAGCAGTTGCTAGGAGAGTTCTGTCGCTGCTTGTCAAAAAGCTAATATGAAGTTAGAGGTTGTTGGGTAAGATTTGTTTCACGCCATCAACGAAGGGTATCTAGTCCCTCCACAGCAGCCGTGAGTTGGTCTTGGTTAAACAAGAAATACCAGGAATACAGAGGCCGATTGAAAATAAATTACATTGTCAATGGGTAGACCTAGCGAGGAGGTGTAAGGATCGAAGATCATTTGCAGTAGCCGCAATAAATGGTTCCAAGTCGAACACACAATATTAAAAAAACAATACTTTATTTAGCCCATATCCTTTCATAACGTGTAGTTTTGCACACTATGGCAGGGCAATCAGCATCGCCGCTCCATATCCGTAACGTCTAGCCGAAGTAATGGGCAATGGAGGCGCCGGCACCGATGAGCAGACGGATCCACTTTCCCTGAGGGTAGATCACCTCGGGGAGTGTGCCACCCACGACCATGTCCACCATGCCAGTGAGCACCACCTTGATCTCCGCGGGACTGAGCTCCAGGTCATCCATCGCCATGGCAGTGCTGAAGGGAAGCGTACAACGGAAAAATGCATTGTCCGGTAGTGAAAGAACAATATAAATCAACATTAGACGGCAAGGCCGTCTGAAATTGTGGTCAGCTCAGATCTAGTTTCGGCACGCCATAGCGTTCAAGATTATAGGACACGTTTTTTTTCGAATAGGTGCTATATAAGTTACTGTCAGCTGTGAGGACCTCCCAAAGGATAAGGCCAAAAAGGAGAACTTACATTTTCAGGATCAGCTTCGCGATCTCATTGGTCTTTCCAGCAGCCACCATCTTGTCGACTGAAAGCAGAAATAGAGAATCATACGCCAACGAGAACATTCTGTAATGTTGTGGGTTCAATGTATCGTTCAGTTCAGTTATGGAAGAAATAATGTCTTACTGAAGCCAGTCAGCTTTCCATCCAGAGAAGCGTGCTCCACAGCCTGGCAGATGGCGATACCATGGAACAAGTGATCCGCTTCTTCCTCTGTAAACAGCGAAAGTTTGTTAGCGATTCAGAACTAGTAAATCGTGATACAGAGCGTCTAATCGATGGAATAAGTAGTACGTCAATGTTACTGTTAAGATTATAGTTAGTCGCGGTGCAAGACTTACTGAGGAGTGATACGAAGAAGCTCGCTAAATCTTCCTTCTGGAATGCATCCACCATGTCCAGCAAGACCTCCGCGACCTCAGGGAAAGTGATCATAAGCTTTTTGATCAAGATGGCCTTGATGGGGACAGGTACGGTCAACGCCTCCAATGAAGTTTCGAAGCCACCATGCAGGAAATCTACAACTGCCCCAATGCCGGATTCAATCTGGGGGGTGGCAGCAGACACGTCACAGCTGATCTGGCCGGCGGTGAAGGGCACAAGGTTCTTCTGGATGGTGATGGCCACAATCTGGAGCAGCTCAGCCGCCGGTTTCCCGAGGAAGACTTCGCGGTCGATGATTGTGTGGATGTCGTCGAAGAAAGCTTCCATGTGTACTGCGCCTGGAATGGAAAGGCCGATGAAAATGGTGTAAATACAAGAATAAAAAACATGCGAACCGACATTCTTCAGCACAATTTTGGAAGTGTGCAGCTTCCACCGATATCGACAAATGCAATTTCAGTTTCCTCGGACAAACAAATTTGTTCATTTATGAATCCTATGAATCCTATGCAAATTCATCTAATTTTGTGGCAAAAGTAGCGAATATGCATACAGTTTCTCACCAATGACAGATTCGAATACCGCCATCTTTCCCTCCAACTCGGTAGAGATGATCGCCACGACTTTTTTGATGTGCGCAGCCACGTCGACCATGTCAGGGGAGAGGACCATGGCGGTAGGGGGGCCAGGGACCGCCTTACCGGCGGCCACGACCGCTGGGGTCCCGCTAGGAACCTTCATCTGCTGCAGGCGCACCACTTCCCCAACATCACTCCCAGTGTGGATCATGTCCTCGATGATCACATTCATCACCAAGTGCTTAGTCAAACCTGGAATGACAACCCGGGGGACCAGTCAACAGATAGAATACATGGGCGGGGGGGGGGGGGGTGGGGAGGTGAATTGAAATCCGGTTGTGACATCACTTCTGTGTGTAGGTCATTGAATCGCTGGCTAATAATAGACCGATCCAGGGGATAGTTTCACTTAGAGTTACGAGCTCGTACCCAGGTTCGGCTACCTTCGACATGTTAATTTAACGACGGATCCTAATTTTACGATCAACGGAAATAAGCGCTCTACCGCAAATACTTGTGGTCCGCGGTTCCTAAAATTTAGTTTTAGGCATTATTGTTCAAAAACTTGTTTTTATGTACATATATATATATATATTGATGATAGTTAATAAGGCAGTACAATTTTTAAATTACGAGCAAAAGTTCCGATACCTCACTAAAATTACACCCAGGAGTAGGTAGTACAATGTGTTGCTTTTATCCAATCACGTGGTGGAAACAAGGTCTCTACACGAGCTATGCCCGACAAAGAAAGAGCAGGAAGTCACTTTTTTGTCAGTTTCGGACAGTTCTCACTTATGCCTACCATCAACTAGCGGTAGTGCCAGCATAGATTATTTTAAGGGAACAGGAAAAGCTGCTGCATGTGTATTGCTCCTTACCAACTAAAGAGTGAACCGCCACCGCCATCCCGCTGGCACAGTCTTTGCCACCAGGGTAGTGGCGACAATTTCAACCGCCTTCCAGGCCTTGCCTGGATCCGCTGCAGTGATGGGCGCCATGAAGTCTATTCCGATCGGCTCCAGCTTGGCCGCCAGTTCAACGGCCACTAAAAGTGGAATTAAGCGTATTCGCGAATACTTTCCGACTTACTCAGAGATTGGTTGTATATTCAGACGCTTTAATCACTTTTGGTCATATCGCGTCCATGGGAGAAGGAAGAGAGTGGAGCCATGTCTCCGGGGGTAACCCCATACTCTTTACGAAGAGAGACATGGGATGTTTATCCTACGACCACACAGACATGGCCAGAGCAGGGCTCGAACCACCGATCCACGCGCCGTTAGACTATCAGGTGACCAGAGCACGCAATGAGAGCGCTCTAGCCCACCGAGCTATTGCACCGGCCCCGACTTAGTCACAGAAAGCTAGTTAGCAAAAAAAGAAGTACTAAATACTAAATTACACTTTGTATTCGTGTATTCATGTGGTGCAAATGCATACGACAGTTTAACGTATTTTATTAATAGGTTAAATGGTTATTACATACCACAAGTGCGCAACTGTACTAAAATACTGCTATCCAAAAGTACCTCCAAGGTCATATTAAAAACCGCAGTGATGGTGGCATTGCCAAGGGTGTGTACCTCCGTGTATCCATGTAGACAATGCATACTAAGGATTTTAAATTACAATAATTATAATACTGGAACCGCGAGAAGTAAAACACATTGAACACGCCCCTATGGCGGCATTGCCAATTGCAGGTTGTAAATACTTACAGTCCTCCCCCAGCGGTGTCAGCAGGGCGACTAGCTCCGTATTGGTTCGACGGGCAACATGGAGGGGGCCATGAGCGTAGCCATAGGGAGAACCACCTAAACGATAAATTGGAATCTCAGATATTAATGCCAATGTTAGTTGTTCGCTCACAGGTTCATTTTCTTTTGATGAAAAATATTATTTCACAGGCTCAGTAAAGTACGGCTTGGTAATAGTCTGCCACTATATCTAGATGGAAAATTTAAACATTAAATAGTCACAAGTTGTATTTAGGTTGATGCGGGTACGGAAAAAACTGTTTCCACACTCACCAACGACAGCAGACACAACGCAGAAGGTGGCGAGAAGTAGAAGCTTCATGGTGACGTCACTTCAAGGGGCTGGAAGACCTGACGAAGAAAGCTGAGTGTCCAGGTGGGAAGTGACTGGTGAAGTGACTTACACGCTGATTAGTTCGATATTTATAGCGGTGGTGGCTGTGATAACGAGGAGTGTCCTTACACCATTGAATGTGGAATCAGCTCATGTACGCGATTGGTCCCTCTTGTTTATGTCCGATACCATCATCTATGGAAAGCCGTCTAGGAGTGGTAGGAACAGTCGTCATTACCGAATAATGGCATATAACTAACAAAGCATCGGAACCGGGAAACGCATTTTCATTAGATGTCAATTGTGAATGTTATCACCCAGGCAATTTAGACTTACAGATGGATCAAACTTTCAGCCATCTTTGCTTCGCAAGATCCGCTGGAGTTTTTGTTATTGCACATTAAGCAAAGAATGGTTTGACATTTTCAAAAGAAAATAATGCAAAATATGCGATGAAACATGTAGTCCATCTATCCCGTTAGTGGCCACCAAATGGATTAATACAGTAATTGGTAGGCGCGAGTCATACTGGAGCTATGTGGAAATAATGGTACGCTCAAACATGGAAGAGCAACATGCGTTTACAATGCCATGATTTTCTTTTTTATTTAATAAGGAGTGACTCATGACAACTTTATCAATTGTCTGGCGTGTGCGTGATACGATGCACAAGTGTTGCTTCGGTTGGGTAGCCAGGACCTTAACTCCCAAATAATAATTCGTATGCCATTTATGAGTAAAATAGTGCAGCCGGTATTTCTAAACAGACGTTTTAGAAGCCAGTCGTATATAATGGAGATGTGGAATATGTCTATGGGATCGTCGTCGTCCTAAATATTACATATGCATATATTAGAATATCAATCCAATAAAGGGTTAACCGCTATTTCTATACAACAAGAATGAGACATGCAGACTTATGAGTCATCAATGAAAATCCGCCATTTGCACAAAAGATGTGACAATTGAACGTGTAATTTTAAATGCGTAAGCTAAATATGAAGAGTTATTGCAGCAAACGCATTCCATCAATCAGCCGTGGAAATGTGATCAGCTCAAACCTTTAAAGTTCCTTTGTGTTTATGCATCGCTGGTTCTCATGGTTCGGCGACGTGGCACTGATGCGAGGACTTCTGCTTGAGAGGATTTTGATCGTCCATGTATGGCACGCCATACTGAGAATTATGATTGAATATTGGTCACTTGATGCGTATCGTGTACTCAATGGCGCTGCTGAAGAATATCATCTGGGAAAATTTTCTTTTATATTGATGTAGATGTTTGATGGCGACTTGTGGCCGTAGGTAATTAAGGCAATCCAATATCTGCTTGACAAGGGCGGTAGTTAACGTCTGACTATTGACTCGAGGTCAACATTGCTCAGAGCACGAATGGAACTTTGTGTTGTAGTTACAAGCGAATTGTCTACCGGCTGGTCTCCAAGGTATCCTTTTACTTTTGTACTATTCTTTGATTGGATCATGTTCAAATTATGGCATCCTGTCCTGGGGTTACAGAACAAACGACCGGTTAAAAACTCAAAAGAACATCATCAGAATAATCAGCTTTAACCATGATAGTGAATCACTATTCAAACGGTTGAGACTATTAAAAATTGAAGATATCCATAGACTGCACCAAATTATTTTTTTCTATAATTTAAAGCATAGTAAGTTACCAATATATTTTTCCACCATGACTCTCCATCAAAATTCAAACATTCATCCGTACAATAAAAAAGCTAAGATAACTATTTACTGTTAACTTCACAAGAGATGAGTTTGACAAACGATGCTTAAGGACTATCCTTCCCAATTATATTAATTAAATGCCTCTGATTGTGAGATATAAAGTTGTTTACACATTGCATGGTTTTACTCTATATGTCAATAACTATCTAGTAGGATTTAGAGCAGTGAATGTTTTCTTGTCCACTGCTACGTTTGCAAAACGTGTACTGGATCAGTCTTGAATTAAAATATCGGATGACTATGACAGTGACGAATCGAATACCATTATGAATCGCCTATATGATTTAAGATTAGTATTTTTACTTGATTATATTACCGTCTCATATTTTTTTTAAATCCACCGGTTTATGACTCCTTAGTTCAATTACATTTTTCTTGAATCACGGTGGCTCCCATGATAGCGGCCTAATATGTCTCAATGGAAGTCTCTCGACCAATTTATTGCTTTATTTAAATCATTAAGTGCCATGTAGTTTGACTGGTCAAATACATGTTTTGGACTATTTTGACTCTGAGTGTAACGTATATAGAGTATGCGGTATAATATACAGACACATCATTGCTCTACCGTTTCACCATGTTTTGAGGCTGCAAAAGTCCCGAGTCAAAGTCCCAATCATCACGTATGTGTTTTATTTTATGACACTAACAGTTTTCCATATCAATTAGTACCAAGTTCCCGCCCCAATCCCAAAGTCCATCTTCCATTTAAAAACCCACGAAATGTATTATTGTAGTAAACGTTAGGCGTGAGTAATACCTGAGCTTTGTTGAAATAATGGTTCGCCCTTACATGGAAGAACGACCAATCCCAGTCCATCGGCAATCCTTGGTGGGGCCTAAGAAATACGTTCTTTTAGTAATACGTGAGCTGTACTGGAATAATGGCTCAGATCAACAGGGCAGTACGGCGCCAATCCCGTTGATGAGTTGATATTTGCTGGGCAATCCTTTGTGGGCCCCAATGCAAGTAAATGCATTGGTAAGTAATACGCGAGCTGTACTGGAATAGTGGCTCGCCTTTGCAAGGCTGGAAGGCGTCAATCCATTCGACGAGTTGAGTTTTGTTCAAAGAGCGAAGAAGGGACACTCCTGTTAGAGCACTACCCAATATCATACGGATGGCAACCCAATATAAATAGCTCGTAAGTCACTGTGTGAATCACTTCTCCAGTCGCTCCCCGCCACGCCACTAAGTCTTCTCCATCGCTCGTGTCTTCCAGTCCTTTGAAGTGACGTCATCATGAAGCTGCTACTCCTCGCCACCGTGTGTGTTGTCGCTGCTGTCGTGGGTGAGTCCCCATTTTGTACTAGCATCAATTGGATTTTGTCTTAAGCTGGGTCTTGTTCGTGCTGGTGCTCTAACAATGACCCAATCTAGTATCCATGCGAGTTCTAATCGACATACTTCATTTATTCCCCCATGTCAAGTGTGGCGTATATAGTTAGCAGGCTTCTATCGTGGAAAGTTCTGCTGGAAGCTGTATGACTAGGGGTATATTGCTATTATTTTGTTTTACACTTGACCGGTTTGAGAATACATCACATAAGACTTGTTAATTTTACAATACCAATTGTACATTAGCTACTAGAAAATATATTGCTATTGGTTATTGGTGTCTGTTTGCATAATTATCGCTAGTTAACGTGTATCTCGTTTCAGTCATATTGCGAAGTATGCCTGGTAAGTTCTTGCCTTTTTCCTCGCTTTTCCATTGTAGGTGGCTCCCCCTATGGCTACCCCCAGGTTGCCCGCCGAACGAATACGGATCTAGTCTCCCTGCTGACACCTCTGGGAGAGGACTGTGAGTACTTGCAAAACGCTTCAGGGGTATTGCATTTTCACTCTTAAAAGACCATTTTATTACAAAGTTTGTGAAACTCGTTTTCCCCGTGAGTGATAATGCAATACAAACGAATGAATAAAAAAAATATCGCTATTCACAATGAGTATTAGACGCGAATGAATTCGCCAAATTGTTTTTAATTCACTTTCAGTGGCCGTTGAACTGGCGGCCAAGCTGGAGCCGATTGGAATAGACTTCACGGCGCCCATCACTGAAGCGGATCCAGACAAGGCTTGGAAGGCTGTTGAAATCGTCGCCACAACCCTGGTGGCAAAGACTGTGCCAGCTGAATGCGGGATGGCGGTGGCGGTGCACTCCTTAGTTGGTAAGCGGATAAATCGATCTGTTGGCATTGCACATGCACATTGCTCTTCATTGCGTGATACGGATGAAGGAAATTTGTTGCAATGCCATATAATCGAAGCCTAGTATTGATTCTATAAAGCAGTTGTTAATCTGTATTAAATTACAGAGATCGCTAAAGTCTCTATTGCTTGTGAAAAATCACAGAAAATAGAATAGTTAATCCTACGGAAAGCCCGAAATACCCAAGCGATGGCTGGTTCGTTTGATCGTCCTTACAGGTTTCACTAAGCACCTGGTGATTAATGTGATCATCGAGGACATGATCCACGCTGGGAGTGAGGTGGGGGATATTATGCGCCTGCAGCAGATGAAGGTGGCTAGCGGGACTCCAGCGGTCATGGCCGCAGGTGTAACCGTCGGGAGGGCTTCTCCAGGCATTGTCTCCTCTAACGTGGTCGACGTGGCTGCGCACATCAAAAAAGTCGTGGCGATAATCTCTGCAGAGCTGGAGGGAAAGCTGGCGGTATTCGAATCTGTCATTGGTGAGAAACTGTATGCATATTCGCTACTTGCCACAAAATTAGATGAATTTGCATAGGATTGATAAATGAACAACTCTGTTTGTGCGAAGAGACTGAAGTTTACGATTTTCGATATCTGTGCAAGCTGCACACTTCCAAAATTATGCTGAATGTTGGTTCGCATGTCTTTTTATTCTCGTATTTACACCAAATACATCGGCCTTTCCATTCCAGGCGCAGTACACATGGAAGCTTTCTTCGACGACATCCACACCATCATCGACCGCGAAATCTTCCTCGGGAAACCGGCGGCTGAGCTGCTCCAGATTGTGGCCATCACCATCCAGAAGCACCTTGTGCCCTTCACCGCCGGCCAGATCAGCTGTGACGTGTCTGCTGCCACCCCCCAGATTGAATCCGGCATTGGGGCAGTTGTAGATTTCCTGCATGGTGGCTTCGAAACTTCATTGGAGGCGTTGACCGTACCTGTCCCCATCAAGGCCATCTTGATCAAAAAGCTTATGATCACTTTCCCTGAGGTCGCGGAGGTCTTGCTGGACATGGTGGATGCATTCCAGAAGGAAGATTTAGCGAGCTTCTTCGTATCACTCCTCAGTAAGTCTTGCACCGCGACTAACTATAATCTTAACAGTAACATTGACGTACTACTTATTCCATCGATTAGACGCTCTGTATCACGATTTACTAGTTCTGAATCTCTAACAAACTTTCGCTGTTTACAGGGGAAGAAGCGGATCACTTGTTCCATGGTATCGCCATCTGCCAGGCTGTGGAGCACGCTTCTCTGGATGGAAAGCTGACTGGCTTCAGTAAGACATTATTTCTTCTATAACTGAACTGAACTGAACGATACATTGAACCCACAACATTACAGAATGTTCTCGTTGGCGTATGATTCTCTATTTCTGCTTTCAGTCGACAAGATGGTGGCTGCTGGAAAGACCAATGAGATCGCGAAGCTGATCCTGAAAATGTAAGTTCTCCTTTTTGGCCTTATCCTTTGGGAGGTCCTCACAGCTGACAGTAACTTATATAGCACCTATTCGAAAAAAAACGTGTCCTATAATCTTGAACGCTATGGCGTGCCGAAACTAGATCTGAGCTGACCACAATTTCAGACGGCCTTGCCGTCTAATGTTGATTTATATTGTTCTTTCACTACCGGACAATGCATTTTTCCGTTGTACGCTTCCCTTCAGCACTGCCATGGCGATGGATGACCTGGAGCTCAGTCCCGCGGAGATCAAGGTGGTGCTCACTGGCATGGTGGACATGGTCGTGGGTGGCACACTCCCCGAGGTGATCTACCCTCAGGGAAAGTGGATCCGTCTGCTCATCGGTGCCGGCGCCTCCATTGCCCATTACTTCGGCTAGACGTTACGGATATGGAGCGGCGATGCTGATTGCCCTGCCATAGTGTGCAAAACTACACGTTATGAAAGGATATGGGCTAAATAAAGTATTGTTTTTTTAATATTGTGTGTTCGACTTGGAACCATTTATTGCGGCTACTGCAAATGATCTTCGATCCTTACACCTCCTCGCTAGGTCTACCCATTGACAATGTAATTTATTTTCAATCGGCCTCTGTATTCCTGGTATTTCTTGTTTAACCAAGACCAACTCACGGCTGATGTGGAGGGACTAGATACCCTTCGTTGATGGCGTGAAACAAATCTTACCCAACAACCTCTAACTTCATATTAGCTTTTTGACAAGCAGCGACAGAACTCTCCTAGCAACTGCTCTACGTAGATGTGACCGGTGTAGCAAAGTTGAGAAACTATATCACACAAAAACTTCTAATCCATGTTACATTCAATCGGCTTTATTTTAGTTACTCGCGACGAAAATGCTTACTCGCTCAGTTCAGAAATGAGGTGCTGATCTAAAAATGAATTGAAGTCTAACGGATAACCCGCAGAATAGTTTCAATAGGTCCATTAAAACTGTACTTACAGTAATGCGAAATCTCATCTGAATAAAACTGTCGTGCTGCTCCAAATACATCAGGGGTGCCGCCCTTGTCTATATGTGTAGTGGTTAACGCAGATTCCTAAGTACAATGTTCGAATCTAGGCCTGAGCACCTAATCTGGCACCTGTTTCAGCCATTCACCCAAAAACAAAGCTTTCTCGTCATTACAACTTCATCAGTATCATCAAGACTACATAGCGCAGGATATCTAAAGAATATTCCTGTGCCATTATTAAATTGCGCGCCTCAGTTGATACGTGCAATGCCGAAGATCATTTCGTCCACTGAACTGTGAACAAAATGCTCAAGCCGCTCGGGTACTTGGTCCTGTTGAGTTGTCATTTCGTGGATCTTTCAAGGAATTGTTATAAATAAAGTTCACGTGGTCGTATATTCCGTTTTCTGGACAAAGCAAAATACTTGTTGTCGTGAGCGTAACATATTATGTTGTGTGGATTTTTAATACAAGAGTGTCCCTTCTGGTTTATTCAGTTTTGGCTTACAGCTGCTAAATACATCCGTATTTAGTAGATAACACTTCATTAACCACGTGTTCCCCACAAGCGTTCCAGGTAATATTCGATATTGAAAGCTTAGTTTAATTTCTACAGCATTTTGATTGGGTACTCTGTTATTTTCTTCAATCTACATCAAGCTGAACTAAGGCTAATAATAACAAAGGGTTGCTACATCTTGTCTTGACAAAAGGGCCAATACAATGCCTAACGCAATTGCTCTTTCATTCTTTTATTTAACTTCCGCATTCAACGTTCAAAGTAAAGCATATAGCAACTGGTTCCATGGTCCGTCAAATCGCGAGCCTTCCCTCCTCTTGTGAACCAGTCGCTTTCTTTACACCATATGTTGTGGCCACGGAACGTGGCACGTGCACCAAGTTTCGGGTTTCTTCTGTTAAGGAGATGGCCCATGTTACACAGGTATTCTCTGACGTCAACTACGTCATAACAGTAGTAATGCATGTGTAATCGAAACACTTCTGTTGAACGCTTTTTAATCAAGGAAATGCATTGGTATACATTTGCTTAAGTTAGAAAACATTTAACAATGCCAACACACTTTCACGCCCAAACATCCACCGGAAAATGTTATGATGCGTTTAAAACATCAGCTTTTATCAGTCGGGTAAAGTTGTGTAATCATTTGTTTCGCTACAGGTTTATACTTTAGTGACTAGCATTCCACTTCAAAGCCATTATGGGTTTTCCAGTGATCGATACGTAGCAAACTCACGGGACCCCTACCGCCTCCAGGTTGGTTTACTCTTTGCGAAGACACGTGGGATTTTTATCCTGCAGTCAAACAGACATGGCCACAGCGGGGCGCGAACTATCGATCCACGTGCCGTTTGGCCCTCAGGTGGCCAGAGCAGTCAAGGCGAACGCTCTAGCACACTGAGCTATCGAGCCATGGAAGCACCACAATAAAGTGCAGAAGCTACGTCCTTCACTTCATGGTACGTGGTTCAGTGTCTGTTTCTACGCAGGACTAGGAATACACCCACAATAAAAGAGCGGTTACCCCCCTCTTCCCCTCTCCCCTGCAATGATCATCGCCAACAGTCTAGAATTTAGAGGTTTTCACGACAGAAACATTTGTGCCACCGATGTTAAATGTTTATTAATTGATCATTAATAACTATTGATTTCATCGAAACAACGATCCACGTGACCACAGAAGGAAGGCGCAATCGACACCAGGGGCCGTATTCATAATCACCACTTTGGCTATGCCACTAGACTTAGCGCTAAGTGGAAGATTTGTAAGTTGGTAAGTTGGATTGATAAGTGGAGCGATTTTCGTGTTCAAAATACATATGTAATCACCCAAAAAGTAGATTTTCTGAATTAAGAAAGTGCTAGAATTATATTGAAGAGGATTTCGGAATCATGAGCACCACCACAACGAGCTGGTGAGGCTAAGATGAAAACGCACTTTTCGTGCGTAACTTACGAGGGGATTATGATTACGGACTCAAGACTGTATGGGTTACTGCCACCACTGGTCTCTCCTCAGCCGCCGTTGCTACTATCAACCGAGTGTACAAAGGGGGATGGGGACGGATGTGTGTGTGTGTGTGAGCGAGAGAGAGATAGAGGAGGGGGGGGGGATGATGGGTTTATCTAAAAGTGCCATTGATACTGATGAAAGGTTCGAAAAACAATGCTTCCTGGGAGTTATTACGATGCTTTTAGTGGCATCCGGCTTTGTTTGCTTTTATTGTAACCTGAACCTGTCCATCAATGCGATAGCCACGGGGAGGAGAGGGGTTGAAGTAGGGAGGTAAACTCTCGACAAGAGACGCGCTATAACCCGAAATTGTCCAATAATTGATGCCGTCAAATTGAAGTGTGTTCCAAGTTTTCTGAGCGAGCAGCCTGGCCGGATTAGTGCCTTCCGGTATCATCTCCACCTTATGAATTATGCGAGGAGGTGGGGGTGGGGTGGGGGTGTGTGTGTGTGGCGGGGGGGGGGGCTGGGTTGAACATGAGATCGTAACCGGTGAAAAAGGATGTAAGCATGCCAGGTCTCGCATAAATACTCACAACTACATGGACTGCGACACGCATCGGTCTTCAAATCGAGAGGGAAGGTCTGCAGTATCATGTATTCAGGTTAATATTTCCACAAAATTTAAACAAGCGAACCGCTCATTAAATAAAGTACCTTGGGAAAGACCGCAATGTCTTAAGTTAAATAACTAGTCATAACAAAAACACATGACAGAACCATTCATGTTTTTTTTTTTTTACTCAGTACAATAGATCCTTTATCACCAGAAATCACCACACAAGACGTCTACTATTGATAGACTCACATGAACGTTGTATAAGGTTGTAATCCATTGTTCAATATTTTGCCAGATCTTTTTGACAGAGGGGCAGTAATACATAAAGTGCTCTATTGTGTCAGTTTCCATACATACATCGCAGGCTGCATTGTCTTTTATGTGCCATTTCACCAGATTGTAATTACAAGGTATGATTCTATGGAGGATTTTGTACTGGAAAGTTTGTATCTGAGTGTTGCGTGTTGCACTATTACCTATTGAAAAGTATGTTTTGAAACTGTTTTCTGTTAGAAATGGGAACTCTTCTAGCCATATGGCAATAGCAGTGGGTGGGGATTGTGATTTTTTTATAAGTTCCCAATATATGTGATGATTCTGTATTTTATCAACATTGATGTACTGTCCGTTAATTCTTATCTGTAGCTGTTCCTGATTGTTGTATGTGTGCGCTGTTTGTATCTCTCGCCGCAGTGACGTACGCCATTGTTTGAGAATAGCGTGTATGAGGCTGTTTAGTTCTAGCGCGTCTATTTGAATTCCGTATTTTTCTTCTAAAGCAGCTTTTTCTAAAAAGCCCCTGTTCTCATCCATCAGGTGATGTATGTGTGTAATTCCATGATCTGCCCAACGCTTGTAGGTTGGATAAAAAGTATTACTTAGAATTCCTCCAATTAGTATGTATTTGTTATTCCATAGTTTTTCATATCTCACGCTCTCCACCTCGGGCTCAACCGAAAAAACATCAAACCAGTTTTTTATGACTTGTTTATAAAAAAGACTCTTAGGGGGCTTTAAATGTGTGATGCAGAGTTTGCTTGAGATTTCTTGTGTTGTAAGACCAATTAGGCAGAGGGCTAACTTGCTTTGTTTCGTTTGTAGCTCATTACCCGATATTACTCGTTTAACCCATAGTGCCTTTTGGCTAGCAATAATTGAGCTGAAACAGGGCATTTTCAGACCCCCATTTGGTATGTCTGATATCACTGTGGAATATTTCACTTTGGGGCGTTTGCCATTCCACACAAAATCTGCTATTTCGCTTTTGACCTTTTTGATAAAGCTCTCGGGAACGTGAATGACAGCGGTAGCATAGGTCAACAGCGGGAGTGCCAGACTTTTTAATATGGTTATTTTACCTTTTTGGGATAGTCGGCGAGCGGACCAGGTGGTGAGTACAGCTTTAAATTTAGATAATCTGTCTTCCAGATTTTTGTGGCACATAGCCGTTTGGTCTATATCAAAGAAGATACCCAGGGTTTTGAAAGTCGATCTTTTAACCTCTATGCCGTGTATAGTGTCTAATCTACAGTTTGGATGTAAAGGAACCACGAATGTTTTGTTTTTGTTGAGCTTTAACCCTGAGCATAACGCGAACTGTGCTAATATATTAAGTGCCCTAGATATTGATTCTGCATTCTTCAGAAACAATGTGGCATCATCTACCAGTTGTGATATTTTAAACACTGCTTCACACACTGTTATACCATGTACGTTGGGGTCGCTGCGAATCCTTGTTGCAAATGTTTCTACAACAAGAACGAAAAGTAAGGCGCTTATTGGACACCCCTGTCTGATGTCTCGCGTAATAGGGAAGAATGCGGTTGAGTGACCGTTATTTATGCAACAGCTGGTGTATATATTATGTCAATCCATTGTCTATAATATGGGCCGAATTTCATATGTTTTAGTACCTTGTGTAAATACTGCCAAGAAATGGTATCAAACGCTTTTTTGAAATCAAGAAGTGCTATGTAACCTGGAGTGTTGTTCATATTACAGTATTCAAGGATATCTGCGATAGTTCTTACATTTTCGCCGATGTAGCGACCTCTGATGTACCCGCATTGGTCTACATTAACTAGGTCGTTGACGACATCTTGCATCCTATTGGCAAGTGCTTTCGTTAGAATTTTATAGTCAGTGTTTAGTAGGCTTAGCGGTCTCCACGATGTCAAATAGCGAAGGTCTTTGTCGGCTTTCGGGAGAAGCGTTAAGACACCGCGCCTTTGTTCAATGCTCAGATGCTTATTTTCTGCTGCATATATAAAGCTGTTATGTACGAGATGTCCAATATCTCGCCAGAAGAATTTATAAAATTCGGTGGAAAAACCGTCGCTTCCGGGGGCCTTGTTGTTTTTCATTTGAGCTAGGGATTGAGTACATTCTTTTAATGTTAATTCTTGGTCACAGAGGTGCGTCGATTGTGGGCTTAATTTACTAATAGCTTCATCCAGGAATGTATCCATTACCGGATCGTTTTCTTCCATTACGGGCCCTTGCGAGTATAATTGTGAGTAGAAGGTTTGTTCAGCAGATAGAATCTCTGTTGGGTCGATAATTGACTTCTCATTAGGACCTATGAGTGTTGTTATATTTTTTTTGGCGCTTCTATGTTTCTCTAAGCTAAGGAAGTATTTAGTATTCTTCTCGTTTTCAGCAATTTCCAGTGACCTAGCTCTCACTAGTGCACCTTGAACCTTCAGGGTTTGAATTTCATCGTACTCTGTTTTGGCACGTTCGTAGACGCCGTGTATCGCATCATCTGTTATACTTTGAACTTGTAAGGTTTCTAGTTTTTCTTTCAGCTCTTGCTCATATTGACGTCGTTGTTTTGCTTTGTATGAAGCGTAACTTATACTCCGACCTCTCATTTCGCATTTAATAAGGTCCCACAACACCCCTTTATCATCGAGCGTTGAATACTTATGTAGAGAATCGTCCAGACACGTTTTTTATCATTTTCACATATTCGGCGTCTTTTAACAGCGATGAGTTAAATTTCCAAAACCCCCCTCCCCTTAGGGACTGGTGTTTATTTATAACTTGGATGTCAATGATTGAGTGGTCAGAGCGTGGCCCATAGTTTATATCAGTTTTTCTTATATCATAGCCCAGATTCGCTGAGGTGAGTAAAAAATCTAATCTGGAATGTACAAGGCCAGATTTTGTATTTTGACTTCTCGTGAAACGCCTAGTATCGGGGTTACGGACTCTCCAGATGTCTTGGAGATCAAACGTCTCCATGAATTCTAATATATGTTTTGCATAATCGCTCTGTTTTTCCTGTTTTCCCCCAGTTTTGTCCAGTTCTGGATTAATACAAACATTAAAATCTCCTCCGATAATTATCAAGTTTTCTGCATGCTCCTGAAGAGCTTGTGATATTTCCTCTAGGAAAGCCATCTGTTTTTTTGGAAAGTCTTTTGTTGGGGCGTAGACATTCATAAGCGTGTATCTTCGGCCACATATCTCTACATCTAAGATGATATATCGTCCTTCTTTGTCACATACTTGATTATGCATTTTTATATTATAATTGACAGGGATAAATATAGCCACATCACAACGTTTAGTGGTCCCGTGCGAAAAAAATAATTGTCCTTTCAGATGTTTTCTCCATAAAATTTCTGCTTTTTTGTCAGTATGTGTTTCTTGAAAGAACATTATCCCAGGATGGTGATATGCCATATGATCAAATATCATTTTGCGTTTAATAGCTTCTCCTAAGCCTCGTGTGTTGAAACTACTTATATTAATTGGGTTCATTGTTAGCCATCAAAGTACATGGTGGATCCGTGTCACTTGGCGTGCTCTCATATGCTGAAGGTTTTTGGCGTAAACAAATACAGTTATGTAAAATATTCATTAGCTTTGGGCTGGCGTGGGAGAGAAACAAGATTCCCAAACCTAATACCGGTGCCGCATCGTGCATATAGTTAATTTTACCAACATACAACACCAATCTCTTACCAGCACCACAACTGGATTATCCGAAAAAACAACGATATACACGTAGTAACAGGAAATTGTAACCGTGAAGGTAACATCTACAAATCAAGTGTTTTTCTATTTATGCAGGGTGCTTTTGTAAGTCCCTGAACGATGGGAAACTGAAGCATGTCAATTAAGTATTAGCTAAGGAATGAGTTGTAGGTCACCATTGGGATCGAAGAACTTCGAGGCGTAGCCGAGACGTTGTGAGATCCCAACCATGACCCACAACTCATTTCTTATATGGCTTAATGCCTACTTCCACTGTCTCCTCCGAGGAGGCGGCGAAGGCATGGGGTATGTGAGCGAGGGGTCATTATTGTGACGGAACTATAATGACCCGCTCTGGTACAACAATGACCCCCTGCTCACGGTCTGCAGGTCTTTACCGGCAAAACACGACTCCGAGGAAACAATAGAAGCATGCACCAATGCTCTATAGTACGATTGTCATGGGTACCAATCATGATGCAATCTACATCTGCATCACCTGGTGAGTTCATTTTCTGAAGTTGCGATAACCGTTTCCGAGTGAAATATACGACATGCCGATTAGCATATCTCCCATTGTGAGTTAATTGCAATCTGAGTGAAACATACCGTTACCAGACGCCACTAATCCTTATATCGTACAATATATTTTTGTCCTCTGAAATGGTGACTACACTAATTTTATTCCGAGTTTATTGCGCACCTTTTCCATGATCTGTCCCAGATGATTCTGGCCCGTCCAGTCTGTTTGGATGAAGGTGTGCGGGTGTCCGAGGTGCAGTCCCGTGCCCCAGAACTTGTTCGAGGCTGCCTCTGCCAGTGTTCGGTTTTCTGTCGCCAGAAGAAATTTCTTGAGCCCTGGGTTCTGGGAGAATTTGGCTTCTACGGCTTCCTCCATGACAGCTAATGATTTAATTGTCCACTCATTGCAGGCGTCATTGATGTCTTTTGCCAGATAACAGGCATGACCAGCATCGCGTGATTGCAATATAGCCCGTGCTTGGTCGTCTTTTCCGTGAGTAAGAGCTTTGCGGTGTTGGTAGCACTGCTCAACGGAGCGATAGTCGACCCCCTGAACTCTGAGCTGCGCAGGGTGGTGGTTCGATAGCGGGGATGCCTTGCCCCAGAAGCAGGTCACATTGCCCTTGGTAGGAGTGGCAATCATCAGTGGGTCAAGTTCACTGGGCAGCCTGTCGAGCGTATCCACGGTGTAGGCAACCTTGTTTATGTATAGCCTGTCACCTGACAGGTATGAGCTTTCCTTGAAGCGCTCATTGTTTTTCGCGGCATGGAGTATGGGTTTTAGCCTTTGTCTGCGGGCCATGATTTCAGGTGGAAAGTCCTCTAATAATTGACTTCTCATTAGGACCTATGAGTGTTGTTATATTTTTTTTGGCGCTTCTATGTTTCTCTAAGCTAAGGAAGTATTTAGTATTCTTCTCGTTTTCAGCAATTTCCAGTGACCTAGCTCTCACTAGTGCACCTTGAACCTTCAGGGTTTGAATTTCATCGTACTCTGTTTTGGCACGTTCGTAGACGCCGTGTATCGCATCATCTGTTATACTTTGAACTTGTAAGGTTTCAATCGCGTGATTGCAATATAGCCCGTGCTTGGTCGTCTTTTCCGTGAGTAAGAGCTTTGCGGTGTTGGTAGCACTGCTCAACGGAGCGATAGTCGACCCCCTGAACTCTGAGCTGCGCAGGGTGGTGGTTCGATAGCGGGGATGCCTTGCCCCAGAAGCAGGTCACATTGCCCTTGGTAGGAGTGGCAATCATCAGTGGGTCAAGTTCACTGGGCAGCCTGTCGAGCGTATCCACGGTGTAGGCAACCTTGTTTATGTATAGCCTGTCACCTGACAGGTATGAGCTTTCCTTGAAGCGCTCATTGTTTTTCGCGGCATGGAGTATGGGTTTTAGCCTTTGTCTGCGGGCCATGATTTCAGGTGGAAAGTCCTCTGCGACCTTCACATTGCCTTTGAGTTTATGTTTATTTTTCCAGACGTCAGCTCGGTCACCATAATAGTGAAACCTTACTATAACTGGCCTTGGCTTGTTTTGCTTGGGAGGGCCGGGCGGGTTGCGATGGGCTCTTGCGATCAACATATTAGCTCCATTTAATTCTAGATCGTCTGTTATGGCTTTTTTAATCAAGCATTCACAGTCTTTAGCAGTCTCACCTTCTTTTTCGGGAAATCCAAAGAACAACAGATTATTTCTTCTTTCATGAGCTTCGTTGTGAATTATGCGATTCTTCAATACCTTGTTTTCACTTTTGAGGTTTTCTAGCTCAGTCGTTAAATGCACCGTTTTTTTTGAAGGCCGTTGATCGCTGTTGAATTCTCTTGACATTCGATGTTCAACGAAGCAATACTTTGGCCTAATGATTGTTCGATTTTATCAATTTTCGAGGTAATGACCATCGCCATACAAACTGCCCACTTAGGAGTGTCTGGCGGAAGGTTTAATGCAGTTTCTTCTTCCATATCTAGTCTTTTGGATGCTTGCGTGATTGCTTCTGTTGGCGACTCTGGGGACAGGATTGCGTAGGGGCGTTTACTCACAGCTTTGTTTCCCGGGGTGAGATTCATCACGCACTGTTGATTTTGCTGAGATTGTTCACTAATGTTGATAATCCAATTGTTATGATCTGGTATCCAAAATACTGCCTGTGTATGGGTTATCCAGTGGGATTTTTACTGCCGGGCCAAGATGGCGGCAGCTTGATCATTGAGAGTGAAGTTGTTGGTAAAGTATATCCATCGCCATCAGCGATAACATGTGAGGTAACAACGCATTTTATGGAAACTGGTGTTCCCGTTAATATGTAGTTGTACCTTTCACACGTTATTTCTCATTTTGATCCTCGCACGGCTGGTATTTTAAGGTTTGGGATCGTTGAATCTTCACCCCGCCATACCGATCTCACGCATGCGCTTCACAAAACCATTCATGTTATATTTAAAGCGTATTATACATCAGGGTTTTCCACGAGAAATATTTAAGTCCTTTTAAGTGTTCGTGCCACGCCAAAACAACTTTAGCTCATATTAATCTTCTGTGTTTCCACGCTTATATTATCGAGCTGCAACGCCCCAAATAGTAGAAGGGCATACTTTTTCCACTTGTTTTCGCACCTACCAATTAACTTTCTGCGAGCGAGGAAAGTGACGTCAAAGGGGAATACAAACGCATGTGCTTTTGTATTGAGACTCAGATTCTCTCTGCTCATTGGCTTGAACTCAACAAAACGCAATCAACCATGAGGACAATACACGCCCTCGACCACAGATGTCTACTCACTGCACCAAAGCTCACCTGTCAATCTTGTGACATCATTGGGGAATTTCTAAATAACGCTCAGATGCAATGCTCCCAGAAATAAACCTGCCGGATCTCACTTTTGCTACTTTGACGAACGAGTTTATAGTGATATCGTGGAATAAAAAATGTAAGCTCCCATTAAAACAAATTGTTATTTGTTTATCTTCCCTAAACTAAGTTAACTCTGAGCGGGGGGGGGGAATGCTCACTAGACCGCAGGGGACGTATTCATAATCCCCTTGTAAGTTACGCACGAAAAGTGCGTTTTCATCTTAGCCGCACCAGCTCGTTGTGGTGGTGCTTATGATCCAGACATAGTCTTCAACAGAAGTTTTTCTTAATTCAGAAAATCCACATTTTGGGTGACTACATATGTATTTTGAACACGAAAATCGCTGGACAAATCTTCCATTTAGCGCTAAGTCTAGTGGCGTAGCCTAATTGGTGAATATGAATACGGCCCCAGATGAAGAGCCCGGGTTCGAATCCTGAACACACTGGGGGCATATTTCAGTCATTCATCCTTCGTAGTCGTGTGCACAAAAGCGGCCTAAAACACCAATTCATTTCCTATTTGCCATGGATACACAGTGGTGACGGTGCCTCGGGTTGAACAAAGTCGACTCATAAAAGTATAGATTCTTATCTACGAATTAACACTTGTAAGAAAAGAATGACGTCATAACAATGTTTTAAGTATCAACCACAAGACTGGCAGCATAGTTACCAGATGCGGTCAGTTTCGAAATGACAGTTACTATTTTGCACGAGGATGATCAGTATAGGTGATGTTGATACGCAGACTAAAGTTCATAATTGTGAAGTCCTAGTCTCGAATTATTTTGCACGAAGTAACAGTTTTGAAGTATTATGGCATAAACAGTATCAGAAGTTATCGTATTGAAATGTTGGCGGTTTAGGCAAGGATGGCGAGGTTATTTAGGCCTGGCGGAACAATGCCAGAAGGTACAGCCATGTTCGATTAAATCAAAGCCCAGTGTACAGCATCTTCATTATGAAAACGCGCATTTACCAGAAAGCCCAATAGTGTTGCACCCGTGTGCTATGGAATGGGCCAATATAGTTGTCGGCGGTATGCTAATATAATGCACTAGGCAAAATATATACAGAATTCCTTTATTTCGTCAAAACATCCTTCAATAACAAGCCATGTTCGTAGTTCGGCTGTGAGGCTAGGCGTTCCGCTCAAGGCCCACGACGTCTAACCGAAGAAGGCCCCGATGGTAGTGATCAGAGGAAAAAGAAATTTTCCCTGAGGGTAGAACACCTCGGGGAGTGTGCCCCCTATGACCATGTCCACCATGCCACTGAGCACCACCTTGATTTCCGCGGGACTGAGCTCCAGGTCATCCATCGCCATGGCAGTGCTGAAGGGAAGCGTACAACGGAAAAATCCATTCTCCGGTAGTGAAAGAACAAAATGTAAAACATTAGACGGCAAGGCCGTCTGAAATTGTGGTCAGCTCAGATCTAGTTTCGGGTTTCGAATAGGTGCTATATAAGCAGAAATAGAGAATCATACGCCAACGAGAACATTCTGTTATGTTGTGGGTTCAATGTATCGTTCAGTTCAGTTATAGAAGAAATAATGTCTTACTGAAGCCAGTCAGCTTTCCATCCAGAGAAGCGTGCTCCACAGCCTGGCAGATGGCGATACCATGGAACAAGTGATCCGCTTCTTCCTCTGTAAACAGCGAAAGTTTGTTAGAGATTCAGAACTAGTAAATCGTGATACAGAGCGTCTAATCGATGGAATAAGTAGTACGTCAATGTTACTGTTAAGATTATAGTTAGTCGCGGTGCAAGACTTACTGAGGAGTGATACGAAGAAGCTCGCTAAATCTTCCTTCTGGAATGCATCCACCATGTCCAGCAAGACCTCCGCGACCTCAGGGAAAGTGATCATAAGCTTTTTGATCAAGATGGCCTTGATGGGGACAGGTACGGTCAACGCCTCCAATGAAGTTTCGAAGCCACCATGCAGGAAATCTACAACTGCCCCAATGCCGGATTCAATCTGGGGGGTGGCAGCAGACACGTCACAGCTGATCTGGCCGGCGGTGAAGGGCACAAGGTGCTTCTGGATGGTGATGGCCACAATCTGGAGCAGCTCAGCCGCCGGTTTCCCGAGGAAGATTTCGCGGTCGATGATGGTGTGGATATCGTCGAAGAAAGCTTCCATGTGTACTGCGCCTGGAATGGAAAGGCCGATGTATTTGGTGTAAATACGAGAATAAAAAGACATGCGAACCAACATTCAGCATAATTTTGGAAGTGTGCAGCTTGCACAGATATCGAAAATCGTAAACTTCAGTCTCTTCGCACAAACAGTTGTTCATTTATCAATCCTATGCAAATTCATCTAATTTTGTGGCAAGTAGCGAATATGCATACAGTTTCTCACCAATGACAGATTCGAATACCGCCAGCTTTCCCTCCAGCTCTGCAGAGATGATCGCCACGACTTTTTTGATGTGCGCAGCCACGTCGACCACGTTAGAGGAGACAATGCCTGGAGAAGCCCTCCCGACGGTTACACCTGCGGCCATGACCGCTGGAGTCCCGCTAGCCACCTTCATCTGCTGCAGGCGCATAATATCCCCCACCTCACTCCCAGCGTGGATCATGTCCTCGATGATCACATTAATCACCAGGTGCTTAGTGAAACCTGTAAGGACGATCAAACGAACCAGCCATCGCTTGGGTATTTCGGGCTTTCCGTAGGATTAACTATTCTATTTTCTGTGATTTTTCACAAGCAATAGAGACTTTAGCGATCTCTGTAATTTAATACAGATTAACAACTGCTTTATAGAATCAATACTAGGCTTCGATTATATGGCATTGCAACAAATTTCCTTCATCCGTATCACGCAATGAAGAGCAATGTGCATGTGCAATGCCAACAGATCGATTTATCCGCTTACCAACTAAGGAGTGCACCGCCACCGCCATCCCGCATTCAGCTGGCACAGTCTTTGCCACCAGGGTTGTGGCGACGATTTCAACAGCCTTCCAAGCCTTGTCTGGATCCGCTTCAGTGATGGGCGCCGTGAAGTCTATTCCAATCGGCTCCAGCCTTGCCGCCAGTTCAACGGCCACTGAAAGTGAATTAAAAACAATTTGGCGAATTCATTCGCGTCTAATACCCATTGTGAATAGCGATATTTTTTCATTCATTCGTTTGTATTGCATTATCACTCACGGGGAAAACGAGTTTCACAAACTTTGTAATAAAATGGTCTTTTAAGAGTGAAAATGCAATACCCCTGAAGCGTTTTGCAAGTACTCACAGTCCTCTCCCAGAGGTGTCAGCAGGGAGACTAGATCCGTATTCGTTCGGCGGGCAACCTGGGGGTAGCCATAGGGGGAGCCACCTACAATGGAAAAGCGAGGAAAAAGGCAAGAACTTACCAGGCATACTTCGCAATATGACTGAAACGAGATACACGTTAACTAGCGATAATTATGCAAACAGACACCAATAACCAATAGCAATATATTTTCTAGTAGCTAATGTACAATTGGTATTGTAAAATTAACAAGTCTTATGTGATGTATTCTCAAACCGGTCAAGTGTAAAACAAAATAATAGCAATATACCCCTAGTCATACAGCTTCCAGCAGAACTTTCCACAATAGAAGCCTGCTAACTATATACGCCACACTTGACATGGGGGAATAAATGAAGTATGTCGATTAGAACTCGCATGGATACTAGATTGGGTCATTGTTAGAGCACCAGCACGAACAAGACCCAGCTTAAGACAAAATCCAATTGATGCTAGTACAAAATGGGGACTCACCCACGACAGCAGCGACAACACACACGGTGGCGAGGAGTAGCAGCTTCATAATGACGTCACTTCAAAGGACTGGAAGACACGAGCGATGGAGAAGACTTAGTGGCGTGGCGGGGAGCGACTGGAGAAGTGATTCACACAGTGACTTACGAGCTATTTATATTGGGTTGCCATCCGTATGATATTGGGTAGTGCTCTAACAGGAGTGTCCCTTCTTCGCTCTTTGAACAAAACTCAACTCGTCGAATGGATTGACGCCTTCCAGCCTTGCAAAGGCGAGCCACTATTCCAGTACAGCTCGCGTATTACTTACCAATGCATTTACTTGCATTGGGGCCCACAAAGGATTGCCCAGCAAATATCAACTCATCAACGGGATTGGCGCCGTCCTGCCCTGTTGATCTGAGCCATTATTCCAGTACAGCTCACGTATTACTAAAAGAACGTATTTCTTAGGCCCCACCAAGGATTGCCGATGGACTGGGATTGGTCGTTCTTCCATGTAAGGGCGAACCATTATTTCAACAAAGCTCAGGTATTACTCACGCCTAACGTTTACTACAATAATACATTTCGTGGGTTTTTAAATGGAAGATGGACTTTGGGATTGGGGCGGGAACTTGGTACTAATTGATATGGAAAACTGTTAGTGTCATAAAATAAAACACATACGTGATGATTGGGACTTTGACTCGGGACTTTTGCAGCCTCAAAACATGGTGAAACGGTAGAGCAATGATGTGTCTGTATATTATACCGCATACTCTATATACGTTACACTCAGAGTCAAAATAGTAAAAAACATTTATTTGACCAGTCAAACTACATGGCACTTAATGATTTAAATAAAGCAATAAATTGGTCGAGAGACTTCCATTGAGACATATTAGGCCGCTATCATGGGAGCCACCGTGATTCAAGAAAAATGTAATTGAACTAAGGAGTCATAAACTGGTGGATTTAAAAAAAATATGAGACGGTAATATAATCAAGTAAAAATACTCATCTTAAATCATATAGGCGATTCATAATGGTATTCGATTCGTCACTGTCATAGTCATCCGATATTTTAATTCAAGACTGATCCAGTACACGTTTTGCAAACGTAGCAGTGGACAAGAAAACATTCACTGCTCTAAATCCTACTAGATAGTTATTGACATATAGAGTAAAACCATGCAATGTGTAAACAACTTTATATCTCACAATCAGAGGCATTTAATTAATATAATTGGGAAGGATAGTCCTTAAGCATCGTTTGTCAAACTCATCTCTTGTGAAGTTAACAGTAAATAGTTATCTTAGCTTTTTTATTGTACGGATGAATGTTTGAATTTTGATGGAGAGTCATGGTGGAAAAATATATTGGTAACTTACTATGCTTTAGAAAAAAATAATTTGGTGCAGTCTATGGATATCTTCAATTTTTAATAGTCTCAACCGTTTGAATAGTGATTCACTATCATGGTTAAAGCTGATTATTCTGATGATGTTCTTTTGAGTTTTTAACCGGTCGTTTTTTCTGTAACCCCAGGACAGGATGCCATAATTTGAACATGATCCAATCAAAGAATAGTACAAAAGTAAAAGGATACCTTGGAGACCAGCCGGTAGACAATTCGCTTGTAACTACAACACAAAGTTCCATTCGTGCTCTGAGCAATGTTGACCTCGAGTCAATAGTCAGACGTTAACTACCGCCCTTGTCAAGCAGATATTGGATTGCCTTAATTACCTACGGCCACAAGTCGCCATCAAACATCTACATCAATATAAAAGAAAATTTTCCCAGATGATATTCTTCAGCAGCGCCATTGAGTACACGATACGCATCAAGTGACCAATATTCAATCATAATTCTCAGTATGGCGTGCCATACATGGACGATCAAAATCCTCTCAAGCAGAAGTCCTCGCATCAGTGCCACGTCGCCGAACCATGAGAACCAGCGATGCATAAACACAAAGGAACTTTAAAGGTTTGAGCTGATCACATTTCCACGGCTGATTGATGGAATGCGTTTGCTGCAATAACTCTTCATATTTAGCTTACGCATTTAAAATTACACGTTCAATTGTCACATCTTTTGTGCAAATGACGGATTTTCATTGATGACTCATAAGTCTACATGTCTCATTCTTGTTGTATAGAAATAGCGGTTAACCCTTTATTGGATTGATATTCTAATATATGCATATGTAATATTTAGGACGACGACGATCCCATAGACATATTCCACATCTCCATTATATACGACTGGCTTCTAAAACGTCTGTTTAAAAATACCGTCTGCACTATTTTACTCATAAATGGCATACGAATTATTATTTGGGAGTTAAGGTCCTGGCTACCCAACCGAAGCAACACTTGTGCATCGTATCACGCACACGCCAGACAATTGATAAAGTTGTCATGAGTCACTCCTTATTAAATAAAAAAGAAAATCATGGCATTGTAAACGCATGTTGCTCTTCCATGTTTGAGCGTACCATTATTTCCACATAGCTCCAGTATGACTCGCGCCTACCAATTACTGTATTAATCCATTTGGTGGCCACTAACGGGATAGATGGACTACATGTTTCATCGCATATTTTGCATTATTTTCTTTTGAAAATGTCAAACCACTTTTTGCTTAATGTGCAATAACAAAAACTGCAGCGGATCTTGCGAAGCAAAGATGGCTGAAAGTTTGATCCATCTGTAAGTCTAAATTGCCTGGGTGATAACATTCACAATTGACATCTAATGAAAATGCGTTTCCCGGTTCCGATGCTTTGTTAGTTATATGCCATTATTCGGTAATGACGACTGTTCCTACCACTCCTAGACGGCTTTCCATAGATGATGGTATCGGACATAAAGAAGAGGGACCAATCGCGTACATGAGCTGATTCCACATTCAATGGTGTAAGGACACTCCTCGTTATCACAGCCACCACCGCTATAAATATCGAACTAATCAGCGTGTAAGTCACTTCACCAGTCACTTCCCACCTGGACACTCAGCATTCTTCGTCAGGTCTTCCAGCCCCTTGAAGTGACGTCACCATGAAGCTTGTACTTCTCGCCACCTTCTGCGTTGTGTCTGCTGTCGTTGGTGAGTGTGGAAACAGTTTTTTTCCGTACCCGCATCAACCTAAATACAACTTGTGACTATTTAATGTTTAAATTTTCCATCTAGATATAGTGGCAGACTATTACCAAGCCGTACTTTACTGAGCCTGTGAAATAATATTTTTCATCAAAAGAAAATGAACCTGTGAGCGAACAACTAACATTGGCATTAATATCTGAGATTCCAATTTATCGTTCAGGTGGTTCTCCCTATGGCTACGCTCATGGCCCCCTCCATGTTGCCCGTCGAACGAATACGGAGCTAGTCGCCCTGCTGACACCGCTGGGGGAGGACTGTAAGTATTTACAACCTGCAATGCCGCCATAGGGGCGTGTTCAATGTGTTTTACTTCTCTCGGTTCCAGTATTATAATTATTGTATTTTAAAATCCTTAGTATGCATTGTCTACATGGATACACGGAGGTACACACCCTTGGCAATGCCACCATCACTGCGGTTTTTCATATGACCTTGGAGGTACTTTTGGATAGCAGTATTTTAGTACAGTTGCGCACTTGTGGTATGTAATAACCATTTAACCTATTAATAAAATACGTTAAACTGTCGTATGCATTTGCACCACATGAATACACGAATACAAAGTGTAATTTAGTATTTAGTACTTCTTTTTTTGCTAACTAGCTCTCTGTGACTAAGTCGGGGCCGGTGCAATAGCTCGGTGGGCTAGAGCGCTCTCATTGCGTGCTCTGGTCACCTGATAGTCTAACGGCGCGTGGATCGGTGGTTCGAGCCCTGCTGTGGCCATGTCTGTGTGGTCGTAGGATAAACATCCCAGGTCTCTCTTCGTAAAGAGTATGGGGTTACCCCCGGAGACATGGCTCCACTCTCCTTCTCCCATGGACGCGATATGACCAAAAGTGATTAAAGCGTCTGAATATACAACCAATCTCTGAGTAAGTCGGAAAGTATTCGCGAATACGCTTAATTCCACTTTTAGTGGCCGTTGAACTGGCGGCCAAGCTGGAGCCGATCGGAATAGACTTCATGGCGCCCATCACTGCAGCGGATCCAGGCAAGGCCTGGAAGGCGGTTGAAATTGTCGCCACTACCCTGGTGGCAAAGACTGTGCCAGCGGGATGGCGGTGGCGGTTCACTCTTTAGTTGGTAAGGAGCAATACACATGCAGCAGCAGCAGCAGCAGCATAATCTATGCACGGCACTACCGATAGTTGATGGTAGGCATAAGTGAGAACTGTCCGAAACTGACAAAAAAGTGACTTGCTGCTCTTTCTTTGTCGGGCATAGCTCGTGTAGAGACCTTGTTTCCACCACGTGATTGGATAAAAGCAACACGTTGTACTACCTACTCCTGGGTGTAATTTTAGTGAGGTATCTGAACTTTTGCTCGTAATTTAAAAATTGTACTGCCTTACTAACTATCATCAATATATATGTGTATGTACATAAAAACAAGTTTTTGAACAATAATGCCTAAAACTAAATTTTAGGAACCGCGGACCACAAGTATTCGCGGTAGAGCGCTTATTTCCGTTGATCGTAAAATTAGGATCCGTCGTTAAATTAACATGTCGAAGGTAGCCGAACCTGGTTACGAGCTCGTAACTCTAAGTGAAACTATCCCCTGGATCGGTCTATTATTAGCCAGCGATTCAATGACCTACACACAGAAGTGATGTCACAACCGGATTTCAATTCACCCCCCCACCCCCCCCGCCCATGTATTCTATCTGTTGACTGGTCCCCCGGGTTGTCATTCCAGGTTTGACTAAGCACTTGGTGATGAATGTGATCATCGAGGACATGATCCACACTGGGAGTGATGTTGGGGAAGTGGTGCGCCTGCAGCAGATGAAGGTTGCTAGCGGGACCCCAGCGGTCGTGGCCGCCGGTAAGGCGGTCCCTGGCCCCCCTACCACCATGGTCCTCTCCCCTGACATGGTCGACGTGGCTGCGCACATCAAAAAAGTCGTGGCGATCATCTCTACCGAGCTGGAGGGAAAGATGGCGGTATTCGAATCTGTCATTGGTGAGAAACTGTATGCATATTTGCTACTTGCCACAACATTAGATGAATTTGCATAGGATTGATAAAGAAACAAATCTGTTTGTGCGAAGAGACTGACGTTTACGTTTTTCGATATCGGTGGAAGCTGCACACTTCCAAAATTGTGCTGAAGAATGTCGGTTCGCATGTTTTTTATTCTTGTATTTACACCATATACATCGGCCTTTCCATTCCAGGCGCAGTACACATGGAAGCTTTCTCTTCGACGACATCCTCACAATCATCGACCGCGAAGTCTTCCTCGGGAAACCGGCGGCTGAGCTGCTCCAGATTGTGGCCATCACCATCCAGAAGAACCTTGTGCCCTTCACCGCCGGCCAGATCAGCTGTGACGTGTCTGCTGCCACCCCCCAGATTGAATCCGGCATTGGGGCAGTTGTAGATTTCCTGCATGGTGGCTTCGAAACTTCATTGGAGGCGTTGACCGTACCTGTCGCCATCAAGGCCATCTTGATCAAAACGCTTATTATCACTTTCCCTGAGGTCGTGGAGGTCTTGCTGGACATGGTGAATGCATTCCAGAAGTAAGATTTAGCGAGCATCTTCATAAAACTCCTCAGTAAGTCTTGCACCGCGACTAACTATAATCTTAACAGTAACATTGACGTACTACTTATTCCATCGATTAGACGCTCTGGGGCGCTCTGTATCAGGATTTACTGGTTCTGAATCTCTAACAAACTTTCGTTGTTAACAGAGGAAGAAGCGGATCACTTGTTCCATGGTATCGCCATCTGCCAGGCTGTGGAGCATGCTTCTCTGGATGGAAAGCTAACTGGCTTCAGTAAGACATTATTTCTTCTATAACTGAACTGAACTGAACGATACATTGAACCCACAACATTACAGAATGTTCTCGTTGGCTTATGATGATTCTCTACTTTCTGCTTTCAGTCGACAAGATGGTGGCTGCTGGAAAGACCAATGAGATCGCGAAGCTGATCCTGAAAATGTAAGTTCTCCTTTTTGGCCTTGTCCTTCAGGAGATGCTGACAGTAACTTCTATATCTCCTCTTCGAAAAAGCGTGTCCTATAGCCTTGAACGCTATGCCGTGCCGAAAGTAGATCTGGGTTAACCCCGGTTTCAGACGGCCTTGGTGTTTAATGTTTATATTTGGTTCTTTCACTACCTGATAATGGATTTTTCTGTTGAACGCTTCCCTTCAGCACTGCCATGGCGATGGGTGACCTGGAGCTCAGTCCCGCGGAGATCAAAGTGGTGCTCAGTGGCATGGTGGACATGGTCGTAGGGGGCACACTCCCCGAGGTGGTCTACCCTCAGGGAAAATGGTTCAGTCTGCTCGTCACTACCATCGGTGCCGGGCCTCCATTGCCAGTATCTTCGTATAAAACCTCCCGGGAAGGGCGTGGAATGTTCTGTTAACGATATTACTGACCGAATAAAATGTGCTGTAGCAAAGTGATTAGTCTGGACGTCGATGCTTCTACTGCAAAAAGCTCGGTATCACATTTGTAAAGACCAAGCATCGTATTGTACCACTGTTTTTTCAGTGATCTGTTTACGGACAAGTTGCGCCAATCGTTGCTTCCACCAATTCGATCTCCAGGCGACCAGCTCTGTAAGGAATCTTTGAAATATCTGGTCTCTATGTGGAGTATGTTATGAGAGGAATTTTAACTTCCGTAAGTCTCTGGTGGATAGGAGCCACGCTAATGTTGGCCCCCGCTTTGTTGGGTCAAAGAGTTTGAACACGCTTCCGCTAGTAAGCGTGTATATGTACTGCCAACTTTCAAGGCCAACCACACAAGCAAGCACCGTGATCGCCTAAATCACGCACAGACCCAAAAATATCAATTACAAGTTCTAAAATAAATGCAAACGCCATTTTTTTTCACTGTGCTCTGGCCCTGTTCCAATCCTGAAGTTGATTGTCGTACATTATTACGAAAACAATACGCGGAACCTGTTACATAGTCGTAGAGAGAGACACAATATGAGCTTTCTAGTCTTTTATTTTAAGCCGGCACGTCGTTATCGTTTGGTGATTACATTCGCAACTGGCGGGAGACAGTGGTCACATGACGATCACCTGACTGCTGGTCTTATGTCCAACAAGATACATTATCCGATGTTACAGTACATCACAGAACATTTCATGAATGTAGGTGCTCCGCACATTACCGCTTAATTCAATAACCACTCCGCCATGCAAAACCGACAAATATTCGTTGGGCAAATCCTCGTGCAACTCATTGGAATACAGATTGACCAAGAATGGGATCTATATTTTCGATCACGGGTGCGTTTTACTCAGGCGACGATTACCAGGGAGGTTTGTCGCGTCTATGACAATGACCATCAATTGGATGCTGAGGGCCAGCGATCATTCAGTTCTTCCAGCAGGAGAAGCACTCACTATTCGGGGAAAACTGAACATTGCTGAGAAATCTCTTCTCTGTAATTGCAAATGGAAAGGTACGCATGCAGACCCGCCTCCCCCTCCCACCCGGACACTTTATCATCCGAATAGTTAATTTAAGTAGCATGTTTTGATCGACGTATGTGGCCCACCTGGTATTATTATTAAGGTACCGGCCGATATCAAGGTACCTAACTTTCGGTGACAATATCAGAAATGCTCGCAAGACGTAATTTATTATTTACTGATCACATGTGACAAAAACATGTGAATGTGTGTTTTGAAATGTGATATTAAATTACCCCCTCTTCTATACAAATTGAACGTTTCGCCTGTGGAGCAATTTCAACTGATTTTTTTTTTGTGATGTGACCTTGAATCGTCTCATACTAAAGCCCTATGGAAACTCACCTTGGTCATTTGAAGAGATGGCCATCTTAAGCGTATTATTTTAAATGTCCTACATACAAGGTCCTTGTACTCTGTCATAAATGAATCGACATGAAAGCTGCTCGAGCCACAGTTCGTAAAGGTTTATTAAGACAACTTTCTCGTCGCCAACCCCTTTGTAACACATCATGCAATGATATCTACACAGAAGTTATTTATTCCACTCGGCAACATTTCAGTTAGCTACTATCGAGGAGAGGCAGCGATCGCTATACTTTGTTCTCTTAAATGAGCACGCCGTCGACAAATGTTAGCAGCACAATAAATGCACTCCACATTTTGTGATTTTTATCCCACGAAGATATTATCATGGCCATGCCATATGTCAGATGTAAGAAAATACGAAATAAATACAATGTTTATTGGAAGTCTATATTGATCGCGGCATCACCTGACGCCTCTTACTGCAGAGATGTTGTACGGCAGTGAGCGCCAGTAATCTCCAAACATAATTTGCATTTCGCTGTATGTCTGCCGCTCGTTAATTCCTCTTCAAACTGCAGCTCGACATCGAAGTCAAGTTTAAGATTTGACTCGTTTTTTCTTGTCAATATGTTACAGATATTCAGAACAGAGAAGATATCGACAGAGTAGAAGCATCAAATAACAACTGGTTAAACTAAGGACCTATACAGACGACGACCACTAAACAAATCTAAACTACTCCTCTTCCTGCAGCGCCATAGAAAAATATCTAAAATAAAATATGTACACACACGTTACAGAAAATTATGGTGTTATCGGTACAAATTCCTTGAACAAAGACTCAAGGCAGAGATGAGTCAAAGGTAATAAATGACTATAATCGATTAAAGGTAATTAGACCTGAGAAGGAACATGACCACATAGGCATTATTAATATGAGACCATATTACATATTACAGTAAGTTTAAGTTAAGCGAAAAGTTAAATGAGTTTTCTGAAAATACATTATGTGGCTACCTTGTTCTTTGTTAGATCCAGTGACCTTTAATTTGTCTTTCAAATGTTATAAGTACTTGCACCAAAAATCAACTGCGGATAATAACAGAATCATCTTAGAAATAAAATTATACCAATTAAATTGACAGTTTATTCAACTTTTAATGCAAAACACTATTACCTTTGAACAGCAACCCATAGCGAATTGTGTAAAAGCTTGTACTCATAGGTGGTAGGGGTCTGAAAGGGGGCAGGGGGCGTCCTAGCCCCAGTTCTGTGGCTGTAGGCCGGGCAAAAATCTGACAGGGCCCGTCTACAGCCACAGAACTGGGGCTAGGGGCGTCCAGTGTCCATTGTCGATTTTTCACGACATTCCGTGTCGCTTTTTGGCTAAGTTCAGGGGTTTTTTTTCTTCTCAAAAATCTGTGTCGATGTCGTTTTTCCAGATTATTAGTGTCGGAATTTGGGGGTCAATGTCGAATGTCGATTTTTCAAATACGCTTGTGTCGCCTGTCGCCAGTTACCCCCCTTCCAGACCGATGTAGGTGGTAAATCACTGTTGATACTTTTAAACCCTGAGTATAAAGCGGCACGTAAATATAAAAAGAGATTCAACCGTGGAGAGGCTATTGACATACATAAATTGTCTCACCTGTGAACAACATATGGAAGGCATCGTAGGCATTTCACTATCTACAGCACCACAGGCTACAGCACCATGCGTTCTAAAAGACTATTTAAAAAAAGTAACACATGAGAATAACAAATTCCCAATTGCATCGATATATGAAAGTTATCACACGATGAAAACTGATTTTATGCGGTGTTCAGCCAAGGTTGTCTCTAGGGGTGGGTTTACAAGAATGTTTTAGCCTGTTATCCCGTATGTAGTAGCGATCGCTTGATGCTATATGTTTTCTACCTGTCCTAAAAGAACTTGTTTTTAGCAGGGTGTGTATATCGTTGGTTCAGCCTTTTTCTTAGTACACTTCAACCGCGACATGTACATACAAGCGGTCGTCATAACGTGCGCGTTCTGCTTTTGCAAATATAGTACGCAACGACCTACGGCGCGATACCAGCGCCCTGTGGCGAAGTAGTTTGCTTTTTGTTGTTCTTTTGTTTTCCGCCTTTCGCTAGATGTCGCTTCACCCGGAACGCCCTGATTGGTTCAAGTCCGGAGCTGTTCCGGGGTGTAAATGTCAGTGGTAACGGCCGTCCGGCCTCTTTCTGATAAATCCTGCTCCAGAGCCAGGCAAAAACTTCAGATTTTTGAAACTCGGGATCAGCCAGGGACAAAGGAAGCCCCTCTTTACGGCTAGAAGTAAGCATTTTGTCCGTCTCGTGCTCGAGATTGATCTAGGCCGACCTGGCCTAGTTGAGGAGGCTGTTTTTGTTACCCATGTGTTGTGATCAATTTCTACCACTTGGCAAGTTTTGCTCTGTTGCTGTTACCACGCCGCGTCGTGTCTCGCACGTGGTAGGCAGGTCATTGTTTCTTCGTTAACCCTTGGCCTTGGATAGGCCGAAGAACTTCTTTAGACCTTCCCACCTTACCAATATGATGGAGGCTACACTGATATATACGGTAGTCTATGCTAAGTTTAGAACTATTTTTCAGCTCTTTCTAGTCCTGACCAGATTATATTGGCTAATATAAGGAATGTTGTTTCAATTTGGGACTTGGACTGGGTGGTAAGCTTAGTGTTATCTTAGGATACACTGTGCATTTTTAGATCCTCTTTTCACTTTTGGATATTTTAGCCTAGATAAATATTATAGATTTTGAATTGTGACCTGCGAGAGGATTTTCTCTAACTGATAGAAGGTCAGTCTTCATACGGCTGTATCTTATCCTTTGTCTCGTTAGCGGCGTCAGCTAAGGACGCGCGCGTGGGTCACGTGACTGATGCCAGGGCCCGGGTGCACGCCGTCATAGCGACCCCGTGCATGTTCACCCTGGTCATCGCCAGTCAGCGCCGCCGCTACTCAACAAATGGAATTATGGCACATAATTCCCTATTTCTTCGATTTCAATAAGGTTTATCACTAGCCCAGCTGTTGCTTGGTGGATTTCATGTGGAGATGTGCTGCGTATCACTCTCAGTTTCAACAGTGACCAGCGAGTCTAGGAGATGAGCTCATGTCTCTCTCCCTTTACTGTTTGGCCTTGATTTCCCGCTTGGAGGTGAGCCTTTTTGTCGCTCTCTAAGTTTAGACAGCATTTCTTGGCAGTGGTTTTTAAGTGAGAGAAGTTGACAAGTCTTAGTGTGGCTAATCTCCATAAAATTAGCTGTTTTTAGAGTTTGAGATCCATATTTGGATCTATCCTAGCTGTTGTATGTACATATATCATGTGGAGATGTGCTGCGTATCACTCTCAGTTTCAACAGTGGCTAGCGAGTCAAGGAGATGAGCTGCGTATCTGTCTCCCTACACTGTCTGGCCATGATATCCTACATAGAGAGGAGCTATATATATCTCTCTAGTTTCAACAGCATTTCTTTCTATATCCGAGGAGCACTTATCGCTCTATTCATGTCTGGCTGGTCTGCCTGGTACGGTAGTATACATATGTATCGGCATGCTGTTACTTACAGTAGAGATCATGTAGACATGTAGTTGCAGTGATTGAGGGAGATTACTCAGATCTGCCGTTTGGAAGTCTTAGGAATCCCCCAATTTTGTTTTTCCTAACACCATCCTGCTGGGTTTGTGGTCATTGTATGTTGCAGTATGCCTAAAACAAGAGCATCTAGCAAGACGAAGCGGCCGGGAAAGGTCTTGGGGCGTTCAACGGTGACTGTTGCTGCGGCCAGCTCGGCAGCCACACCTGCTCCGGAGCCTGGGGCAGTGGCTGCAGATCGCCAGGCTCTCGTCCAGGAAGTGACAGCCCAGGTCATTGCCGGCTTGTAGGACGAGCTCCGTTCCCTGCGAGATCCAACGCCGCCGGAAGACTCCGCATCGATGGCTTCTGGGTCCGTGGAAGAGGTGGTGCCTGGGTCCAGCTTTGCCCAAGATGATGCATCCAGCAGTCCGACGTCTTCATCTTTCGCCAAACTTTTTGTTTCCCTGTCGTCACGGGTGGTGCCTGCCCTGAAGGCGAAGATTCTTGCGAACTTTTTTATCCCTTTGTGGTTAATCTTGCACCCCGAGTCGCAAAATGACCAACAGGACAAGAAGACGAAACCTAGGCCCCTCACTATAGATCAGTGGACCGACGCGTTCCTGGTTTTTGCTTCTATCCTTGTCGAGTGCCAGGCCGACGTGTCCAAGGCCTTGTTGAAGTATTGTTTCACGATACGCGATATGAATGTACGGGGGATGAACTGGCAGTTTTACGATGAGGAGTTCCGCAAGGAATTTAGTGGACGCCAGGTCATTCCGTGGGGCGAGCTGCACACTGAGTTATACCTCATGTCTTATTACAGAGGGCAATCCGATCAGGTAGCGCCGAGGGGGAAGCCCCGCCCTACTCAGTCTCCATGTTTCGAAGCTCGTGACAACAAAGGGAAGTGTTTTAAACCGGTTTGTCGTTTTCGTCACAGGTGCGTCAAATGTAACGGCCCCCACCCAGTCAACAGGTGCAGCGCCAAATCTTTTGCCCACCCCAGTGCAGGTAAACAGGATTGATCAACTGTTGCAGGGTTACGATGCAGCGAGGAGGCTCTTCATAACGGAGGGTTTCACTTCAGGCTTCAAAATTCCGAGTAAGGGCCAGGTCTTGCAATCTTCTTTTGCAAACCACCAATCTTTTGTACGGAATCTCGAGGCCGGTAAGCGTAAGCTCCAGGGAGAACTGCTTGCTGGTCGTATTGCTGGCCCTTTTGATGACATGCCTCTGGAGGGCTTCCATTCCTCCCCGTTGGGATTGGTCCCTAAGAAGGAGCCGAACGAATTTCGGGTGATTCACGATCTTTCTTTCCCTAAGGGGCATTCAGTAAACGCGGGGATAGACCCCGCGTTATCATCTGTAAGGTACATGAACTTCGATTCGCTGGTCTCTTTGGTCGAACAGCTGGGTGCGGGAGCTCGTATTGCAAAGACCGACATCGAGTCGGCGTTCAGGCTCTTGCCAATACATCCCGGCGACCATCGTCTCTTGGGCTTTGTGTTAGAAGGGAAGTTTTTTTTGACAAGTGTTTGCCTATGGGATGCAGCATCTCTTGCAGCATTTTTGAAGCCTTCAGCCGCGGGCTGCATTGGATCTTGCAACAGAAATATGGTGTCCCCTGGGTGTGGCATATTCTCGACGATTTTGTCTTCCTTGGACCGCCACAGTCTCCCATCGCAAACGACAAATTCCTATCTTTAGCCGAGCACCTCTCAGTCCCGATCAAGCAAACGACAAATTCCTATCTTTAGCCGAGCACCTCTCAGTCCCGATCGCAAACGACAAATTCCTATCTTTAGCCGAGCACCTCTCAGTCCCGATCAAGCAGTCTAAAACTTTCCGCTCCTCGACCACAATGACAGTGATCGGGATCGGGATCGAGATCGATACCGTGGCCATGGAAGCCAGGCTGCCTGTGGACAAGCTGGAAAAAGCCTTCGCTTTATGCCAGCAATTCTCCAAGAAGAGATCGGTAACTTTGAGGCAGCTTCAGTCGCTTTTAGGTTTCCTGCAGTTCGCTTGCAATGTGGTGGTCCCGGGGCGGGCTTTTCTTCGTCGACTCTTTGACCTCACCAAAGGCATAAAACAGGCTCATCATCATGTCCGTTTCACAAAGGAAGCCAGGTTAGACATCCTCGCTTGGCAACATTTTCTTGCTAATTTCAATGGCAAATCCTTGATTTTGCAAGACCGCTGGGTCTCAGCTGCCGCTATGCGTCTTTTTACCGATGCAGCACCCTCAAAAGGGTACGCCGCAGTGTTTCAGGGGGAATGGTTTTGTTTTGTTTTGTGCTTGGCCAGAGGGCTGGCAGGATTATCACATAACTGTTCTCGAGCTGTACCCCATTGTCGCTCCTGTGGAGGTGTGGGGTGCACATTTTGCTCAAAGGTGTGTTATTCTGACCACCGACAATATGGCGGTGGTCCATATTATCAACAAGCAATCTAGCAAGGACCCGGTGATCATGCGCCTTGTGAGGAGACTGGTTCTAATCGCTCTATCTTACAGTATTCTTTTTAAGGCGGAACACATTCCAGGCATCAGAAACTCAGTGGCTGATAGATTGTCGCGTTTCCAGGAAGACGAGGCTCGGAAGGAAGCCCCTTGGCTTGCCCCATCACCCGTCACGCTGCCAGAGTCAATCCGTCCCTGAAGCCGCTAGTCGGTCAGCTACTGCAGGCTTCTATGTCTCTTTCACAGGCGCCGCAGATCGACTGACACAGGCCTGGGGGGGGGGGGGGGGGGGGGGTCGCGCACCGCCTACATAGAACAAGAAGGTATCCAACTCCAGCCCAAGCGCCTGGACAGGCACCCGCTTCAGACCCCAATACCTCACCTTTTTTGTCCGTGGGCAGGCTCTCAAATGGCGTATTTTGATCAATAAGGTAATAAGCTTGCTCGAACTCAAGTGAAAGATGACTGTCCTCCCTTGACCACGCCGTAATCAAGCATTTTCCCACAAATTTAAGCCGACACAGGCCGACTGTGAGACAAAATGGCGACTCACGCGAGGTTTCACGCGCATTTTCCTGCGAGACCGCGCTGATTGGTCCGCTGTCGCTGGCACCAACTTACGCAAATTTGATGACAGATTAATCGCCCATCGCGCGGATTTTCTAGAATAACGCCGTAGCGCAAAGGACCATTACATTTATTGGTATGTATTTTCATTTTTTCTGACATGTTTATCCCTAATAAAGGTCTAACAGCTTCGTATCGCTGCGTGCGGTTATGTTTAAGGGGAAAAAAATATTGCTTTGACGATGGCCTCTTTGAGGGGGGTCACATCTGTGGTGTACATCCATGAAGGCCGCGCGGCGTAAGGGCCGCGCGATCTCCCCACCCCTTACATGGGGGTGGAGGGGGCGGGGGGGGGGGGGGTCGACGGAGGTGCCGATGCGTAGCGGCTGTGGGTGAGGCCGGGGGCGCCGATGCGTCGCGGCTGTGCCTGTGGGTGAGGTGTGAATTGGGTCTGCAGGAGATTATGCCTTCATATCTAAACAGTGAGGCTTTGTCCCATTGTTCAGTTGTTACACCATGATTAGCTCTGATATCAAAACATCCACCTTGGTGGTGGTCTTGATATCTGAGCTACACCAGGATATACTTGATTCTTTAAGATTTTGTAAAGATACTTTAGTTTAAAGATTAACTACCAGACTTTGCAGCCAAAGATTTACTGCCTATTTTGGAGCATGATAACATGTCCTAGACAATGAACTTTAATGCAAATGGAATACATGTATTGCAAATCTCCTTCGCTAACAGTTCTATCAAACTATCTCTGACCTTAAGCCTCTCACCCCCCTGTAATGTCAGTCACTCACTGTTGACATATCAAGAAGAAACTTTTAATTACAGGGTGATAGAGCAAGTGAAAAATGCTTTTGATATGGATTTTACAGAACTACATGAGTTGGCAGCATTTCTTACAAATGGTAAAGAGTATTCACGTTTGATGTTATTGTCAATTCTCTTGCTTCAAGGTTGATATCAAGATAACATGGATAACAGGTGATCAACATCAAAACGTTTTTTTCCATCTGATTCAAACTACCAGTACTAAAAATAATTTATCTGAATTTTGGAACTACATGTAAGGTGATGTAAACTGTTAACAACTTAGAACATGAGAAACCTTTGAATTATTCAAGTGGAAGTGATGTATTTTATTGTGTAGTAATTCTGTGGCTCACAAAGACATCCGCTCCATCCCCGACATACAGGCCCAAACCAGATGGATGAAAACAACAGACCAGCTCAAAATGAGCTCACCACCATGTATATAACCAGCTAGACTGCCAGATAACTCAAAACTCAACTCAAGTCTGCATACTATAATTGGATAAAAAAAACACATATTTAGTGTGAAATAAATAAGAGATACTTAGATGCTTCATGTTAGATACTTTATGCATCTGGCATAGCAAATGAATAAATATTATAATATAACCCTTTACCATACCATCAAAATTTAGAAAGCAAGCACTACTACTTTTTTAACTTTTAAAATGATAATGGATATGAGAGTAATACACTAAATATTATTTATACTTGAGATATTGAGTTTTTGATTCTCTTCAAGATGCATACAATCTTTGTTTACGATGCATACTATACCCTGTTTTGCACATAAAAAGGTAAATTTAATATAACTATTTAATCTCATGAAGAGAGAGAAGACTGTAAGAAGACTTAATTGTTTCAAGTATTATATATAATAATGATAACATGTACAAGCTGAAAAAGTTTATAGAAAATTAAAGCTAATATATCTAAAGAGGTTTTTACTGTCAAATCAAGCCAAATTGGCAATATTTCATTGTTTGATTGCACTGTTTGAATAATGCATTCTTGTCATTACACTTCATTCTCTAAAACCCTGTCATAAATCGTTAGAATGTAAAGTAATTTAACTTATAAATTGTCTACAATTTCTAACATTAAGTTGTTTTGGCTAAAAGTATTTAAATGGAATGTCACAGACATATAGGTTTAAAGGTTTAAGTTTGAAATGCATGCACACTCTTCTTTCTCCTAACCATATAGGCCTAAAGCCTTACTATCTATTGCTATTGCATGATAAATCAGATACCTAAACATGTAACACTAGCTATTTCAATGTATAGACAGGTCAACCAAGTCAGACAACTAAGCAGGCACCACCCCACTCTCCCCATCCCCCAGGTATTAATTACAGACCTAGATTCTATAACAACACTGTCATAAACTGGCCTAACAAGATCCCCTCCACCTGCAGCTGCTGTCTAGAACTGGGACCTTTGTCTAGACTTAATGTGAAGCTGCAAAGCTGATAACAACCATCCCCCCCACCTCCGCTACGCATCCCGCCGCCCCACCCTCCCCGCCACCCTTATCCTTCATCCAGACCACCCCCAAACATCCGCGCGGCCCTCATGTCACGCGGCTCTTATGCCTGACATCCACATCTGTCACCGTCATCTGACCCGTCCCAGTGCACAGGCGCCGTAAATCAACACAAGTCGGTGGGGTGGGCGTGCCCTGCCTGAGACCTCTTGCCTCTCCTGATTTGGACAACCAATGTCTGGGGAGGAAAGAGAGCCTGTATCAGTGTGTGGTGTGTGTGCAGGTTGGGGGGGGGGGGGGTGCAGGGCTGGTCTGCTAAATTAATAGAGTAGATGTGTGTGCCTGATTGAAAGGCCAGGTTATGTAGTACAGCAAGCAGTAACTGATTACGTTCTTATATGATATTTAAGTAAGTGTTTAATATGAGGTTTTTAATCTGAAAAAATTGGGATAGATCTATATCTTTTTATATAATATAGTTTATATCCATTGTTTAACAGTCATAAATATGATACACTTATTTGACATCTCACATCGTTTGCATCCCTTATAAGACTTATAACACTTAAGTACTATATTATTGTGACATCTCATATGTGTTGATCCAAATGTTATAATTCTAAGCTATATTTATTTTTAACACAACCCATATTTTTGCTCTCCTCCAAAATATCTCTCTCCCACATTTTTGTTTTTTATTATTTCCAGGCAATGGCATACATGTTACATTTACTTTGCCACATTTTAAATTTTTACGCTCAACGTATACATCACATATTTCTCTGGAGAACATCTCACACTTTACCTCGATATTACACATTTAATAATTATTTTGACATACCAATTTTTATACATTTAGTGTTTTTTTATATTTTCTATTCATTTTTAAGATCTGAAAAAGATATGCCCTTAGGGGGGTTCATTGACAGTGGATGGGGGGTGGGGGGGGGGGGGGAGAATGATCGACATGAGCTGGGACAACTTATCCACCAGCATTCACCTGATGCTCTGAATGTTATGTATCTGGTTTTTATTTTTATGTCAACTTGAAGTTAAAAAATTAAGATCTGAAAAAGGATTTTGAAAAATGAAATATTTTATTTTGACAAGAAAGTTTGGGTGGTCTTATGCATGGTATGGTCCCTATAATTTATAACTTTCATCCATAACTTTCTTCTTTCACACAATTGTATTGTTAAACCATATATGTACATTGTATTCAGAAACAAGTGGCTTACCAACAATTAATGAACCCGGATCTGGGCCTGGGATAAAGGCAGCAGAAATTCAGTGAAAGCTATGATGACAGCATCACCAGTGTAAGTGTATCAATGTAACTATATTGTTGGCAATGGGCCTAGAGAAACACCATCCCTATAAAATACATAGCTGTCATGCCTCTCGCTTCACCTCTCCATGCCATGAAGGCATCAACTTTCAATGTATTCACAACCCTCTCCATTACTCTTCTATCAGCAATTATCCTTCTTAGCCTCTCACAAGGTTGATTTAAAACCGTTTCATTAAGGTCAAAACTAGACTATCACGAAAGACGAGGTAAACACTAATGCCCTACTTTGCATTATTAATGATAATTAACACCAGATTCTTCATGTTGTGAAACACTAATATTGCCTTTTATTTCTTGCAGACAAATTTTCGGCTGATAACTGAACTATTTCCTGAAGCCAAGGCATACCACTATAAAGTCAGGAATAATGGAGTCTCGCGTCTCCATTGGTGAGTATACAGTTAACTGCATCTGCAGTGCTACTAAACCATCCTAGTTTGAGGCTACATTCGCTTCAAACACAGCTCTTTTTCTATGACATAAGGCTAGCTGCTAGTATAACAAAGTAAGCGACTAGCCAATAATGATAACAGGTTGACAATTAGACATGAAAGACAGTTTACATACAAAGAAACAAGGGATATATTTTTAAACTTGGTGACAAGCTGCATACCATGATCAGAACAGGTGCTTACATGTTGTCTCTAATGTACTTACATCCCATATGATGCTCATATACTGATGCTTAATTGTTCTCCCCGTGCAGTGAAATATCAGAGCTGTAGCCGAGGCACACCACTTTCTCGTCAGCCGCAAGTGGATGTCCCTTGATCGAGATTTCGCACAAGCTATGTTATATCTGACCACCCTTGAATACCCCAGCGCAATGGTCCAGCGTCTGACCTGTATGTGATAAATGCAACGTATCTGTGAATAGCGGCGAGTCGGCGTTTCACATATACCTAGGGTCAATACTAATGGACATAACCTGTACATTATGCTCATTATAGTAGAGAGGCCGGGACCCAAAGTCATGAAGGACAGGTTACTTGATGCGTGTATAGATTATTAGGCATTAAAATACCAAGAAGTAATTACCCAGGTTACATTTAATTTTTATGTTGCAGACCAAACATAAATGCTATGTACACATTTTCTACCACTTTGATGACACACATTAATAAATCATTGAAAACTTGTGTTTCAGCAGTACTTTTTTCTTTCATTTTTTTCAGTAGTTTCTCATTTTTCACTACTAAAAGATTACCACAAAGTGTTGCATTTATCTCCTTCGTGAGATTCTTACCTTGGACCTGGTGAAAAGGCTATCCCAAACGCTGTTTTGAGGGGAAACTACTCCCCAGCGGGCAAATATCAATCCATCTAGTTGTTATGTGATGACAGTCCGCTTGACATCGACTAGTTTGCCATTGTCCAACTCCACGTTGATGACATCCTCACTAAATGCCATTACCATTCCCCTTGTGGATTACCATCACATTGGCCTTCGGGCACAGGATGCTTGGTATAAGGGCCTGCCAGAGGTAATGTGCCTCACCTAAAAGTCAGGAACAATAGCATTAACAGTGGCATACATATGCGCCACGAAAACAAACCTTCAGTGACATCAGTGAAATCAAATTATACATATGGTTGATATATTGTCGCTATTAAATTTTACAATACGTAACCATTGACAGGGTGGGAAGGGGATTTTGATCTGGAAAATGTGTATTGAAAGCAGGTTAACTATGTGTCAGCATGAGAAATATAGAGGTACATTTTAAAAATAGCTAATTTCAAGAGTAATTTGGTGAAATAGCCATAATTGTGCTTATAAAAATTGTAGGTGTGCATTCACTATACACTCTCAATCTGACCATGTATTAATGCATCAAGCCATACATTTCCTTTAATATACATTATACATTAATTTGATTAGGTTTTCAATGACACATTCTTTAATATATGAGCTGGTAAAAAGCAGAAACAAAACTATTGACTTTATAAGATTATAGTAATTTTTATAGTGTGCCACCACAAAGTTGTAAGCTTACATCTAAGTTAGCTAGAGATTTAAAAATGAAATAATAATTAGAAAGAAATTAAAATGTCTCAATTAAAAGCACTTTAATCTGTATATTCTGAGGAAATAAAAACACTCATATTAATTTAGATGACCATGTGGTTTCACGCCTATTTGTTTGTTTACATACCTTTAATCCGAACCACGAATGGACGGTAACTGCTTACTCCAAACCAAGGGTTTCTATGCCTGTTGAAGCAAGTGATGGGACTTTCCTTCCTTGCTTAGTTATTATCCTTCCTAAATGCACCAATAATGTTGTCTTTCCTGTACCGGCACGGCCGCCAATAGATAAGTTGTGGCCGCTTTTCGCCAGCTCTGTTGCATACTGCTCCAATGTTCTCATCGCAGCCGAAAGATATTGTCCAATAGGATAGCTGATATTCGTCACGTGAACCCTTTCAGCGCGTCATATGCTCGTTCCATGGAGCTAGAGATGCCACTTTGTTAGAAACGTAGCGGGGATACACCTCGCAAAGAAGCAGAATCCATTACAGATAATGTGGCGATCACGGTATGAGGCAGAATGGGCTGTGACCCCCCCGAAATAGGACAAGCGACAGCGGACCAATCAGCGCGGTCTCGCAGGAAAATGCGCGTGAAACCTCGCGTGAGTCGCCATTTTGTCTCACAGTCGGCCTGCGTCGGCTCAAATTTGTGGGAAAATGCTTGATTACGGCGTGGTGAAGGGAGGACAGTCATCTTTCACTTGAGTTCGAGCAAGCTTATTACCTTATTGATCAAAATACGCCATTTGAAAGCCTGCCCACGGACGAAAAAGGTGAGGTATTGGGGTCTGAAGCGGGTGCCTGTCTAGGCGCTTGGGCTGGAGTTGGATACCTTCTTGTTCTATGTAGGCGGTGCGCGACCCCCGCCCCCCCCCCCGGCCTGTGTCAGTCGATCTGCGGCGCCTGTGGTTTCTTTCAACCCGCAGGCTCTACTCGAAGGTTTGGGACCTGTGGATTAACTACTTCCGTTCTTTTTGTCCCGGTCGCGTTGCGTTACCTGCATCGCTAGATGCAGTGGTAGGTTTTATAGCTTGGTTACATTATGAGGGTTATGCCGCAGCCACTGTCTGTACCTATGTGTCAGCTCTGTCCTATTTTCATCAGCTTCAAACCTTTCCGGATACGACCACTTCGTTTTTGGTCAAGAAATTGTTAAAAGGGGCGAAAGCTCTCGCGGGCCCTAAGCACCTAAGGTTACCCGTGACGGCCGAAATACTAAAGCAGTTGTGGCGAGCGGTAGAGAGTGTGGCTCTTTCCGATTACCATATTACATTGCTTAGAGCCATGTTAATTCTAGCCTTTCACGCCTTCCTCCGCATCGGAGAATTTACAGTCAGGTCTATTGCACGCAATGACCATTGTCTTTCTCTTCACGATGTGTCACTCGTGAAAAAGAAAGGCTCCTTTTTTCATATGTTAGTTTCATTTAAGTCTTTTAAGCACAGCAAGGGTTCTTTCCCTACACTTAAGATTGCAGGGGATCGCTCCTTGATTTGTCCGATCGTCGCTATGCGGGAGTACTTAGGCAGGAGGCCAGGAGGGCCTGGCCCCCTGTGTATCTTTGAAGATAGCGTCCCGGTGACCACCAGCTATTTTTCTACTCTATTTCGGCGACTCATCCTACAAATCAAGCTTGATCCCCTGTCTTACAAGCCTCATAGCCTGAGGATAGGGGCTGCCACCACGGCGGCGTCTTCAGGGGTCTCTGAGACCCAAATCGCTCAGATGGGGCGATGGCACTCCAGTGCCTTCAAGAAATACATTAGGATTCCAACCCTGGCAATTTAGTTTCTGGATTCTTCCTTCCCTCGAGTGGGGGCGGTACCTGCGGTCCCTGGTGGCGTTTTGTCCCCCACCTTGCCGGACAGTTTACCGGCCGGTTATACGTAACTTGCGTAAGTTATGTACATATTACGTAACTCTTAATATAAGATTGCGTAATATATTTTATACGCAAGTTACGCTATAATTATTAAAATATTGCGTAACTTTTATCAAGTTACGTAATATTTTTATTGATTGTCATTAATAAATGACCATTTACGCCATTGGAGAGTCTTCGTGTGTTTCTGTTCGGCAACGAGCTTCGGTTAGATAAGTGACGTTGAACCGCGGTAGTGGTAGCACTGGATGCTTGAGGTGAGGCTTCAGTGTGGAAGAGGCCAGTGGCGCCCACTGGTCGTGACAACAGTAGTCGGAGAGTATCAGTCGCGATGTTTATGGTGGGCAATGATTGCTACAGTGGCGCCCTCTAGTGGCAACTTCCATTGTACACATTGGATATTATTTCTTCGATAGTATTCCTGTATGTGGCGCCACCTGGTAACCACGATTTGGCATTGACCCCCACCATCCGGTACACACCAGTCAATACACGCTTTAAGCAGTATAAGTTCATTCTTCAACGCCAGAGGGCGCTTGTTTCTCAATTAGGCTACATAGCACGCCTGCTTGGCTGGATATAGGGCTGCAATGCCATTTTCTGACTTCTCCGAATTGGTTCAATACTTTAATATATTGTGATCGTGTTAACACAGTTTTAAATATTTGGAGATTTACCAATTCAATTAAAAACACATGATACGGTAGGTGAGTAGGATATCATACACTCAAGTTCATTGTCGTAAAATAAGCCAAATAGTAGCTTCATGGAATAAAGACAGCATTAATTGCCGGTTGTTGTTAACGCCCTCTGACGTTGGGAGACTGAATACACGATTTCCTAAACTACTGCGCCATCTATCGGCAGCGGGAAACACCTCGGTCGCGGGTCGAGACCCAAAACCTGGAGCGCGCGAGTGACGCCGTTTAACACGCACGCGGGGGGGATTTTCTTAAAGAGAGTAGACCCCTCGTACACAATGCCAGTGTTTTTTATTAGTGATGACTGATTTATGTACATAATTTTATCACTTTGAGCAAGATAAACGTCTACGGTATGCAGATATATAATTCAAGATGGACTCAACCGGCTTTCTTCGGCTGTTATCATGAGTTTAAATCGTCGTGTGGTTTGTGAGCGGACTCCAGGTTTTGTTGTTTTCCTGAAGAGCGTGCGGGGAGGGACCATTTATTTTCACTACTGAACTTTTCGAACCGACTTTTTGCGTCACAGGTGGAGGGATGTGGGAGAACCGGTTTTTAGTAGGGCAGGTTTGCCAGAATCTTTAAGGTCCCAGCCCCTGTACTTCTTTAATGTCATTGGGGGGAAAGTAACATGGCAGCGAACATCGAATCTGTTGACAGCTACCACACTGATGCAATCTTTGACTTGTAACTAACATCAATGCTGCGTGATCACCTAGTATACGGCGACTTTAAAAATCTTTAAAAAATGTCTGAATCATAACTATGTACAAAATAGAGGAATTATATATGCCAAAAATTAAAAAGCAGCGATGTCTGCCAGCTAGAGACTGGGGCACCATCTATATATTTCTGTCAGTGCTGTGGTAGCCTGCAAATCAAATTGTGTACACATGTATTGAAAACATATGACAGATGCATAAACACAAAGAAATGCAGAGCCTACCTACACACAACAACTACTGAATGAAATCAGCGGCCACCAGTTGATAGAGATGCAGGCCTATTGCCGAATCTCTAGCTTCATGGTCACTGAATAAATAACTAAGCGCTCCCTGCGCCAGCCAGTGGAAGCGTCAGCCACTGCTACAGTGTCCACAACGCCATGTGCGCCATGTACAATGTAAACAAACTTCACTGGGCGATTCTAATTGAACTTTGTTGAGATACGTAAACGAGAATCAAGAAAAATATCTATCAAAGTACCAACATAAATGATCCATCTAAGTGTCTTTGAAAATGAAATGTTGTTAGCGTTAAGAAGGAAATGGAAATTACAAGGATACTTCCAGGCATATGGCGGACATTTGCAAAGACTGTCATTTTGTTATCAAGACCCCACATTGTATGGTACTAATGACTCATTCATTTCGTTCAAAAGACAAAAGAATATGTATTACATTCTCTGATGATTTGTTTTAGTCCTGATCCATTTTTCACGAACAAAAAGACTAGTTGTCCTACGAATCGAATAAGTTTAGTACGGAGAAGTTTTGAGGGCTCATACGGCTCAAAGCTGTGCGGCGCTCGCTCCTCTAATCCCGACCCGCAACCGACGCGCCAGACGCGTTAGGCGGCATTGCGCATGCTCGTAGGAAATCGTCTATTAGACCACCCTACGTGTGAGTCACGCCACCTGGCGAACATGGGCTACCACCACGGGCGAGGCGATTGTGGCATGATATATATCTACCGTATCTACGCCACTTGTGCTTGTAACGTTCACTTATGGGAGAATCTGACACGAGAATATGACACGCTCTCAGTCATATACGTAATAGCCAGAAGGCGGATCTCGTCGCGATCTCGTTAACATCTTAACGTTGTGCTTTAATCACATTCAGAAGTAAACATTAACCAAAACACGCCGCGATAGGTGTTGCCACTGTATCTAACGCGCAGGATGAGGACTTGACACCTCCAAAAGTCCTGTTTTGTCAGAGTTTTGTTTTACTGGAAAAGCGACATCAATCAATTCAAGCTGCGTGATGTCAGCTGCACCATGACGTCATGAGCAGCCGTGTCCCAGCATGCAACGGGCTCACACGCGCACTCCGGATTGCCGCATCTGGACAATCGCAAGGATGCCAGCAACCAGGCACAGGATGCTGGCTACTATGGTGACGGCGAAGGACCAGGACAGATGGGTGGCGTTGGCGGCGTACACGATGAAACCAATCAACATGAAGATCACTGAAAACAACAAACAACAAAACATAAATACTACAACAAACAATAAATATAACAAATAAAACAAAGAAGTAAACACCCATGAAATTATAACACACATAGATGGGGATTATAATAAACCAGCGAAAGAAAAAGGAACAAGATTATGGAAAATGCTTGCAAATAAGCATCCTGATGTTACATATATAGCGGTTGAGTGCATTATGACAGAGTTTTGTCCTGATGTTAAATATAACGGGTGAGACCGTAATGATAAATATATCTGTCTTTTAATGTTTTAGATAGCGGCTAAAGTACGATATGACGAAGAGTTCTGTCCTGATGTTAAATATAACGGGTGAGACCGTAATGATAAATATATATGTCTTTTTTAATGTTTTAGAGAGCGGCTAAAGTACGTTATGACGAAGAGTTCTGTCCTGGTGTCAAAGAGAACGGATGAGTCCATTGTGACAGTAGGTCCAGATTTTAAATATAGCGGTTGAGCCCATTATGACAAAGAGTTCGGCCCTGATGTTAAATATAGCGGGTGAATCCATCATGACAAAGATTTCTGTCCTGATGTTAAATATAGCGGATGAGTCCATTGTGACATAGATGTCTGTGATGATGTTAAATCTAGCGGTTCAGTCCATTATGACATCTGTTATAGGGCGCAATATAGACGCCTATCCCCACTATGTCACGTAGGCCTGACGTGACACTGAACATGAACCGCTGATCCCATGTTACACCGGCACACTGTGGATCAGTGACACAATGACCTGATATGGCTGGCCTACTGGCCTGATATGGCTGACCTAATGACCTGATATGGGCGACCTGCTGACCTGATATAAAGGACACGACGACCAGGGCGATGATGGTGCTGTTCGTGCTGATCGTGTGTACACACATGTATAGGCAAGCGAGATCAGCAACCCAATCAGACCGATCGTTATCATAGCTTGGACAGCCTTGAACCAGTCTACAACACAAAAACAACATATTAAATACTGCATACGCAGTGGGGCCAAAACAGTGGAAGGATAATACGGATAGGTTGAGAGTTGAAATTGCGCCTTACCTTGGTTGGAGTTTTGCAGGTTGCACGTGCAGCTTTCCATAGTTCCGTGTGGTATGATCGGTCGATGGACCACGCTGTCGTGGCGAAGCCACATAATGTGTTTTCAGAAAAAACTCATTTAACTTTTCGCTTAACTTAAACTTACTGTAATTTGTAATATGGTCTCATATTAATAATGCCTATGTGGTCATGTTCCTTCTCAGGTCTAATTACCTTTAATCGATTATAGTCATATATTAACTTTGACTCGTCTCTGCCTTGAGTCTTTGTTCAAGGAATTTGTACCGATTACATCATAATTTTCTGTAACGTGTGTGTACATATTTTATTTTAGATATTTTCTATGGCGCTTCAGGAAGAGGGGTAGTTTAGATTTGTTTAGTGGTCGTCGTCTGTATAGGTCCTTAGTTTAACCAGTTGTTATTTGATGCTTCTACTCTGTCGATATCTTCTCCGTTCTAAATATCTGTAACATATTGAAAAGAAAAAACGAGTCAAATCTTAAACTTGACTTCGATGTCGAGCTGCAGTTTGAAGAGGAATTAACGAGCGGGAGACGTACAGCGAAGTGCAAATTATGTTTGGAGCTTACTGGCGCTCATTACAGGACAACATCTCTGCAGTAGGAGGCGTCAGGTGATACCGTCATCATCATATACTTCCAATAAACATTGTATCTATTTCATATTTTCTTATATCTGACATATGGCATGGCCATGATATTATCTTCGTGGGATAAACATCACAAAATGCGGAGTGCATTTATTGTGCTTCTAACATTTGTCGACGGCGTACTCATTTAAGAGAACAAAGTATGGCGATCGCTGCCTCTCCTCGATGGTAGCTAACTGAAATGTTGCCGAGCGGAATAAATAACTTCTGTGTAGATAGCATTGCATGATGTGTTACAAAACGGTTGGCGACGAGAAAGTGGTCCTAATAAACCTTTACGAACTGTGGCTCGAGCAGCTTTCATGTCGATTCATTTATGAGAGTACAAGGACCATACGCTCAAGAGAGCCATCTCCTCAAATAACCAAGGTGAGTTTCCATAGGGCTTTAGTAGGAGACGATTCAAGCTCACATTACCAAAAAAAAATCTGTTGCAATTGCGCCACAGGCGAAACTTTTGATTTGTATAGAAGAGGGGTAATTTAATACGACATTCCAAAAAACACATTCACATGTTTTTGTCATATGTGATAAGTAAATAATAAATTAAGTATTTCTGATTTCTGATTTTGTCACCGAAAGTTAGGTAGCTTGATATCCAGCGCTACCTTAATAATACCAGGTTTGCAACATACGTCGATCAAACTATGCGACTTAAATTAACTATTCGGATGACAGAGTGTCTGGGTGGGAGGGGGAGGTGGGTTCTGCATGCGTACCTTTCCATTTGCAATTACAGAGAAGAGATTTCTCAGTGATGTTCAGTTTTCACCGAAGAGTGCGTGCTGCTCCTACTGGAAGAACTGAATGAGCGGCCCTCAGCATCGAATTGATGGTCATTGTCATAGACGCGACAAGCCTCCCTGGTAAAGGTCGCCTAGGTAAAACGCACTCGTGATCGAAAATGTAGATCCCATTCTTGAGCAATCTGTATTCCAAGGAGTTGCGCGAGGATTTGCCCAAAGAATATTTGTCGGTTTTGCATGGCGGAGTGGTTATTGAATGAAGCATCAATGTATAAGGAGCATCTACATTCATGAAAGGTTCCGAGTCTCGTTTTCGTAATAATGTACGACAATCAAAGTTTTGGTACACGGTTGAGAAGTTTCACATGTGTAAGTTTGCTCTGGCACTGTTCCAGTCCTGAAGTGCAGAGTTTAAAAAAATAAAAAAAATTGCGTGTGCATTTTTTATAACGCGTAATTGATACTTTTGCGTCTGTGCGTGATTTAGGCGATTACGGTGCTTGTGTGGATGGCCTTGAAAGTTGGCATTACTTATACACTTACTAGCGAAAGTGTGTTCAAGCTCTTGGACCCAACAAAGCGGGGGCTAACACCAGCGTGGCTCATTTCCACCAGAGACTTACGGAAGTTAAAATTAAGGCCTCTCGTAACATATTCCACATCGAGACCGGATATTTAAAAGATTGCTTACAGAACGGGTCGCCTGGAGATCGAATTGGTGGAAGCAAGGATTGGAGTAACTAGTCCGTAAACAGAGTCACTGAAAAATCAGTGGTACAATACGATGCTTGGTTTTTACAAATGTGATACCGAGGTTTTTGCAGTAGAAGCATCGACGTCCAGACTGATCACTTTGCTACAGCACATTTTATTAGTTCAGTGATATCGTTAACAGAACATTGCACTCCCTTCCCGGGAGGTTTCATCCGGCGACACTGGCAACGGAGATCCCGGCACGGATGACGTTGGCCCCGGCACCGAGGATAGCGACGAGCAGACTGAACCATTTTCCCTGAGGGTAGACCACCTCGGTGAGGGTGCCTCCCACGACCATGTCGACTATGCCAGTGAGCACCACCTTGATCTCCGCGGGACTGAGCTCCAGGTCACCCATCGCCATGGCAGTGCTGAAGGGAAGCGTACAACGGAAAAATGCATTGTCCGGTAGTGAAAGAACAAAATATAAATCAACATTAGACGTCAAGGCCGTCTGAAATTGTGGTCAGCTCAGATCTAGTTTCGAAACGCCATAGCGTTCAAGATTATAGGACACGTTTTTTTTCGAATAGGTGCTATATAAGTTACTGTCAGCTGTGAGGACCTCCCAAAGGATAAGGCCAAAAAGGAGAACTTACATTTTCAGGATCAGCTTCGCGATCTCATTGGTCTTTCCAGCAGCCACCATCTTGTCGACTGAAAGCAGAAATAGAGAATTATCATACGCCAACGAGAACATTCTGTAATGTTGTGGGTTCAATGTATCGTTCAGTTCAGTTATAGAAGAATTAATGTCTTACTGAAGCCCGTCAGCTTTCCATCCAGAGAAGCGTGCTCCACAGCCTGGCAGATGGCGATACCATGGAACAAGTGATCCGCTTCTTCCTCTGTAAACAACGAAAGTTTGTTAGAGATTCAGAACTAGTAAATCGTGATACAGAGCGCCCCAGAGCGTCTAATCGATGGAATAAGTAGTAAGTCAATGTTACTGTTAAGATTATAGTTAGTCGCGGTGCAAGACTTACTGAGGAGTGATACGAAGAAGCTCGCTAAATCTTCCTTCTGGAATGCATCCACCATGTCCAGCAAGACCTCCGCGACCTCAGGGAAAGTGATCATAAGCTTTTTGATCAAGATGACCTTGATGGGGACAGGTACGGTCAACGCCTCCAATGAAGTTTCGAAGCCACCATGCAGGAAATCTACAACTGCCCCAATGCCGGATTCAATCTGGGGGAGGGCAGCAGACACGTCACAGCTGATCTGGCCGGCGGTGAAGGGCACAAGGTGCTTCTGGATGGTGATGGCCACAATCTGGAGCAGCTCGGCGACCGGCTTGGCGAGAAAGAGTTCGCGGTCGATGATGGTGTGGATGTCGTCGAAGAAGGCTTCCATATGTACTGCGCCTGGAATGGAAAGGCCGATGAAAATGGTGTAAATACAAGAATAAAAAACATGCGAACCGACATTCTTCAGCACAATTTTGGAAGTGTGCAGCTTCCACCGATATCGACAAATGCAATTTCAGTTTCCTTGGACAAACAAATTTGTTCATTTATCAATCCTATGCAAATTCAGCAAATTTTGTGGCAAGTAGCGAATATGCATACAGTTTCTCACCAATGACAGATTCGAATACCGCCATCTTTCCCTCCAGCTCGGTAGAGATGATCGCCACGACTTTTTTGATGTGCGCAGCCACGTCGACCATGTCAGGGGAGAGGACCATGGCGGTAGGTGGGCCAGGGACCGCCTTACCGGCGGCCACGACCGCTGGGGTCCCGCTAGGAACCTTCATCTGCTGCAGGCGCACCACTTCCCCAACATCACTCCCAGTGTGGATCATGTCCTCGATGATCACATTCATCACCAAGTGCTTAGTCAAACCTGGAATGACAACCCGGGGGACCAGTCAACAGATAGAATACATGGGCGGGGGGGGGGGGGGTGGGGAGGTGAATTGAAATCCGGTTGTGACATCACTTCTGTGTGTAGGTCATTGAATCGCTGGCTAATAATAGACCGATCCAGGGGATAGTTTCACTTAGAGTTACGAGTTTGTAACCAGGTTAGGCTACCTTCGACATGTTAATTTAACGACGGATCCTAATTTTACGATCAACGGAAATAAGCGCTCTACCGCGAATACTTGTGGTCCGCGGTTCCTAAAATTTAGTTTTAGGCATTATTGTTCAAAAACTTGTTTTTATGTACATACATATATATATTGATGATAGTTAGTAAGGCAGTACAATTTTTAAATTACGAGCAAAAGTTCCGATACCTCACTAAAATTACACCCAGGAGTAGGTAGTACAACGTGTTGCTTTTATCCAATCACGTGGTGGAAACAAGGTCTCTACACGAGCTATGCCCGACAAAGAAAGAGCAGCAAGTCACTTTGTCAGTTTCGGACAGTTCTCACTTATGCCTACCATCAACTATCGGTAGTGCCGTGCATAGATTATTTTAAGGGAACAGGAAACGCTGCTGCATGTGTATTGCTCCTTACCAACTAAAGAGTGAACCGCCACCGCCATCCCGCATTCTGCTGGCACAGTCTTTGCCACCAGGGTAGTGGCGACAATTTCAACCGCCTTCCAGGCCTTGCCTGGATCCGCTTCAGTGACGGGCGCCGTAAAGTCTATCCCGATCGGCTCCAGCTTGGCCGCCAGTTCAACGGCCACTGAAAGTGGAATTAAGCGTATTCGCGAATATTTTCCGACTTACTCAGAGATTGGTTGTATATTCAGACGCTTTAATCACTTTTGGTCATATCGCGTCCATGGGAGAAGGAAGAGAGTGGAGCCATGTCTCCGGGGGTAACCCCATACTCTTTACGAAGAGAGACATGGGATGTTTATCCTACGACCACACAGACATGGCCACAGCAGGGCTCGAACCACCGATCCACGCGCCGTTAGACTATCAGATGACCAGAGCACGCAATGAGAGCGCTCTAGCCCACCGAGCTATTGCACCGGCCCCGACTTAGTCACAGAAAGCTAGTTAGCAAAAAAAGAATTACTAAATACTAAATTACACTTTGTATTCGTGTATTCATGTGGTGCAAATGCATACGACAGTTTAACGTATTTTATTAATAGGTTAAATGGTTATTACATACCACAAGTGCGCAACTGTACTAAAATACTGCTATCCAAAAGTACCTCCAAGGTCATATTAAAAACCGCAGTGATGGTGGCATTGCCAAGGGTGTGTACCTCCGTGTATCCATGTAGACAATGCATACTAAGGATTTTAAAATACAATAATTATAATACTGGAACCGAGAGAAGTAAAACACATTGAACACGCCCCTATGGCGGCATTGCAGGTTGTAAATACTTACAGTCCTCCCCCAGCGGTGTCAGCAGGGCGACTAGCTCCGTATTCGTTCGACGGGCAACATGGAGGGGGCCATGAGCGTAGCCATAGGGAGAACCACCTAAACGATAAATTGGAATCTCAGATATTAATGCCAATGTTAGTTGTTCGCTCACAGGTTCATTTTCTTTTGATGAAAAATATTATTTCACAGGCTCAGTAAAGTACGGCTTGGTAATAGTCTGCCACTATATCTAGATGGAAAATTTAAACATTAAATAGTCACAAGTTGTATTTAGGTTGATGCGGGTACGGAAAAAAACTGTTTCCACACTCACCAACGACAGCCGACACAACGCAGAAGGTGGCGAGAAGTAGAAGCTTCATGGTGACGTCACTTCAAGGGGCTGGAAGACCTGACGAAGAAAGCTGAGTGTCCAGGTGGGAAGTGACTGGTGAAGTGACTTACACGCTGATTAGTTCGATATTTATAGCGGTGGTGGCTGTGATAACGAGGAGTGTCCTTACACCATTGAATGTGGAATCAGCTCATGTACGCGATTGGTCCCTCTTCTTTATGTCCGATACCATCATCTATGGAAAGCCGTCTAGGAGTGGTAGGAACAGTCGTCATTACCGAATAATGGCATATAACTAACAAAGCATCGGAACCGGGAAACGCATTTTCATTAGATGTCAATTGTGAATGTTATCACCCAGGCAATTTAGACTTACAGATGGATCAAACTTTCAGCCATCTTTGCTTCGCAAGATCCGCTGGAGTTTTTGTTATTGCACATTAAGCAAAAAATGGTTTGACATTTTCAAAAGAAAATAATGCAAAATATGCGATGAAACATGTAGTCCATCTATCCCGTTAGTGGCCACCAAATGGATTAATACAGAAATTGGTAGGCGCGAGTCATACTGGAGCTATGTGGAAATAATGGTACGCTCAAACATGGAAGAGCAACATGCTTTTACAATGCCATGATTTTCTTTTTTATTTAATAAGGAGTGACTCATGACAAATTTATCAATTGTCTGGCGTGTGCGTGATACGATGCACAAGTGTTGCTTCGGTTGGGTAGCCAGGACCTTAACTCCCAAATAATAATTCGTATGCCATTTATGAGTAAAATAGTGCAACCGGTATTTCTAAACAGACGTTTTAGAAGCCAGTCGTATATAATGGAGATGTGGAATATGTCTATGGGATCGTCGTCGTCCTAAATATTACATATGCATATATTAGAATATCAATCCAATAAAGGGTTAACCGCTATTTCTATACAACAAGAATGAGACATGCAGACTTATGAGTCATCAATGAAAATCCGTCATTTGCACAAAAGATGTGACAATTGAACGTGTAATTTTAAATGCGTAAGCTAAATATGAAGAGTTATTGCAGCAAACGCATTCCATCAATCAGCCGTGGAAATGTGATCAGCTCAAACCTTTAAAGTTCCTTTGTGTTTATGCATCGCTGGTTCTCATGGTTCGGCGACGTGGCACTGATGCGAGGACTTCTGCTTGAGAGGATTTTGATCGTCCATGTATGGCACGCCATACTGAGAATTATGATTGAATATTGGTCACTTGATGCGTATCGTGTACTCAATGGCGCTGCTGAAGAATATCATCTGGGAAATTTTTTATATTGATGTAGATGTTTGATGGCGACTTGTGGCCGTAGGTAATTAAGGCAATCCAATGTCTGCTTGACAAGGGCGGTAGTTAACGTCTGACTATTGACTCGAGGTCAACATTGCTCAGAGCACGAATGAAACTTTGTGTTGTAGTTACAAGCGAATTGTCCACCGGCTGGTCTCCAAGGTATCCTTTTACTTTTGTACTATTCTTTGATTGGATCATGTTCAAATTATGGCATCCTGTTCTGCGGTTACAGAACAAACGACCGGTTAAAAATTCAAAAGAACATCATCGGAATAATCAGCTTTAACCAAGATAGTGAATCACTATTCAAACGGTTGAGACTATTAAAAATTGATAATATCCATAGACTGCACCAAATTATTTTTTTCTATAATTTAAAGCATAGTAAGTTACCAATATATTTTTCCACCATGACTCTCCATCAAAATTCAAACATTCATCCGTACAATAAAAAAGCTAAGGTAACTATTTACTGTTAACTTCACAAGAGATGAGTTTGACAAACGATGCTTAAGGACTATCCTTCCCAATTGTATTAATTAAATGCCTCTGATTGTGAGATATAAAGTTGTTTACACATTGCATGGTTTTACTCTATATGTCAATAACTATCTAGTAGGATTTAGAGCAGTGAATGTTTTCTTGTCCACTGCTACGTTTGCAAAACGTGTACTGGATCAGTCTTGAATTAAAATATCGGATGACTATGACAGTGACGAATCGAATACCATTATGAATCGCCTATATGATTTCAGATTAGTATTTTTACTTGATTATATTACCGTCTCATATTTTTTTTAAATCCACCAGTTTATGACTCCTTAGTTCAATTACATTTTTCTTGAATCACGGTGGCTCCCATGATAGCGGCCTGATAGGTCTCAATGGAAGTCTCTCGACCAATTTATTGCTTTATTTAAATCATTAAGTGCCATGTAGTTTGACTGGTCAAATAAATGTTTTTGACTATTTTGACTCTGAGTGTAACGTATACAGAGTATGCGGTATAATATACAGACACATCATTGCTCTACCGTTTCACCATGTTTTGAGGCTGCAAAAGTCCCGAGTCAAAGTCCCAATCATCACGTATGTGTTTTATTTTATGACACTAACAGTTTTCCATATCAATTAGTACCAAGTTCCCGCCCCAATCCCAAAGTCCATCTTCCATGTAAAAACCCACGAAATGTATTATTGTAGTAAACGTTAGGCGTGAGTAATACCTGAGCTTTGTTGAAACAATGGTTCGCCCTTACATGGAAGAACGACCAATCCCAGTCCATCGGCAATCCTTGGTGGGGCCTAAGAAATACGTTCTTTTAGTAATACGTGAGCTGTACTGGAATAATGGCTCAGATCAACAGGGCAGGACGGCGCCAATCCCGTTGATGAGTTGATATTTGCTGGGCAATCCTTTGTGGGCCCCAATGCAAGTAAATGCATTGGCAAGTAATACGCGAGCTGTACTGGAATAGTGGCTCGCCTTTGCAAGGCTGGAATGCGCCAATCCATTCGACGAGTTGAGTTTTGTTCAAAGAGCGAAGAAGGGACACTCCTGTTAGAGCACTACCCAATATCATACGGATGGCAACCCAATATAAATAGCTCGTAAGTCACTGTGTGAATCACTTCTCCAGTCGCTCCCCGCCACGCCACTAAGTCTTCTCCATCGCTCGTATCATCCAGTCCTTTGAAGTGACGTCATCATGAAACTGCTACTCCTCGCCACCGTGTGTGTTGTCGCTGCTGTCGTGGGTGAGTCCCCATTTTGTACTAGTATCAATTGGATTTTGTCTTAAGCTGGGTCTTGTTCGTGCTGGTGCTCTAACAATGACCCAATCTAGTATCCATGCGAGTTCTAATCGACATACTTCATTTATTCCCCCATGTCAAGTGTGGCGTATATAGTTAGCAGGCTTCTATTGTGGAAAGTTCTGCTGGAAGCTGTATGACTAGGGGTATATTGCTATTTTGTTTTACACTTGACCGGTTTGAGAATACATCACATAAGATTTGTTAATTTTACAATAACAATTGTACATTAGCTACTAGAAAATATATTGCTATTGGTTATTGGTGTCTGTTTGAAACGAGATACACGTTAACTAGCGATAATCATGCAGTCATATTGCGAAGTATGCCTGGTAAGTTCTTGCCTTTTCCTCGCTTTTCCATTGTAGGTGGCTCCCCCTATGGCTACCCCCAGGTTGCCCGCCGAACGAATACGGATCTAGTCTCCCTGCTGACACCTCTGGGAGAGGACTGTGAGTACTTGCAAAACGCTTCAGGGGTATTGCATTTTCACTCTTAAAAAGACCATTTTATTACAAAGTTTGTGAAACTCGTTTTCCCCGTGAGTGATAATGCAATACAAACGAATGGATAAAAAAATATCGCTATTCACAATGAGTATTAGACGCGAATGAATTCGCCAAATTGTTTTTAATTCACTTTCAGTGGCCGTTGAACTGGCGGCCAAGCTGGAGCCGATTGGAATAGACTTCACGGCGCCCATCACTGAAGCGGATCCAAACAAGGCTTGGAAGGCTGTTGAAATCGTCGCCACAACCCTGGTGGCAACGACTGTGCCAGCTGAATGCGGGATGGCGGTGGCGGTGCACTCCTTAGTTGGTAAGCGGATAAATCGATCTGTTGGCATTGCACATGCACATTGCTCTTCATTGCGTGATACGGATGAAGGAAATTTGTTGCAATGCCATATAATCGAAGCCTAGTATTGATTCTATAAAGCAGTTGTTAATCTGTATTAAATTACAGAGATCGCTAAAGTCTCTATTGCTTGTGAAAAATCACAGAAAATAGAATAGTTAATCCTACGGATAGCCCGAAATACCCAAGCGATGGCTGGTTCGTTTGATCGTCCTTACAGGTTTCACTAAGCACCTGGTGATTAATGTGATCATCGAGGACATGATCCACGCTGGGAGTGAGGTGGGGGATATTGTGCGCCTGCAGCAGATGAAGGTGGCTAGCGGGACTCCAGCGGTCATGGGCGCAGGTGTAACCGTCGGGAGGGCTTCTCCAGGCATTGTCTCCTCTAACGTGGTCGACGTGGCTGCGCACATCAAAAAAGTCGTGGCGATCATCTCTGCAGAGCTGGAGAGAAAGCTGGCGGTATTCGAATCTGTCATTGGTGAGAAACTGTATGCATATTCGCTACTTGCCACAAAATTAGATGAATTTGCATAGGATTGATAAATGAACAAATCTGTTTGTGCGAAGAGACTGAAGTTTACGATTTTCGATATCTGTGCAAGCTGCACACTTCCAAAATTATGCTGAATGTTGGTTCGCATGTCTTTTTATTCTCGTATTTACACCAAATACATCGGCCTTTCCATTCCAGGCGCAGTACACATGGAAGCTTTCTTCGACGACATCCACACCATCATCGACCGCGAAATCTTCCTCGGGAAACCGGCGGCTGAGCTGCTCCAGATTGTGGCCATCACCATCCAGAAGCACCTTGTGCCCTTCACCGCCGACCAGATCAGCTGTGACGTGTCTGCTGCCACCCCCCAGATTGAATCCGGCATTGGGGCAGTTGTAGATTTCCTGCATGGTGGCTTCGAAACTTCATTGGAGGCGTTGACCGTACCTGTCCCCATCAAGGCCATCTTGATCAAAAAGCTTATGATCACTTTCCCTGAGGTCGCGGAGGTCTTGCTGGACATGGTGGATGCATTCCAGAAGGAAGATTTAGCGAGCTTCTTCGTATCACTCCTCAGTAAGTCTTGCACCGCGACTAACTATAATCTTAACAGTAACATTGACGTACTACTTAGTCCATCGATTAGACGCTCTGTATCACGATTTACTAGTTCTGAATCTCTAACAAACTTTCGCTGTTTACAGAGGAAGAAGCGGATCACTTGTTCCATGGTATCGCCATCTGCCAGGCTGTGGAGCACGCTTCTCTGGATGGAAAGCTGACTGGCTTCAGTAAGACATTATTTCTTCTATAACTGAAATGAACGATACATTGAACCCACAACATAACAGAATGTTCTCGTTGGCGTATGATTCTCTATTTCTGCTTTCAGTCGACAAGATGGTGGCTGCTGGAAAGACCAATGAGATCGCGAAGCTGATCCTGAAAATGTAAGTTCTCCTTTTTGGCCTTATCCTTTGGGAGGTCCTCACAGCTGACAGTAACTTATATAGCACCTATTCGAAAAAAAACGTATCCTATAATCTTGAACGCTATGGCGTGCCGAAACTAGATCTGAGCTGACCACAATTTCAGACGGCCTTGCCGTCTAATGTTGATTTATATTGTTCTTTCACTACCGGACAATGCATTTTTCCGTTGTACGCTTCCCTTCAGCACTGCCATGGCGATGGATGACCTGGAGCTCAGTCCCGCGGAGATCAAGGTGGTGCTCACTGGCATGGTGGACATGGTCGTGGGTGGCACACTCCCCGAGGTGATCTACCCTCAGGGAAAGTGGATCCGTCTGCTCATCGGTGCCGGCGCCTCCATTGCCCATTACTTCGGCTAGACGTTACGGATATGGAGCGGCGATGCTGATTGCCCTGCCATAGTGTGCAAAACTACACGTTATGAAAGGATATGGCCTAAATAAAGTATTTTTGTTAATACTATTGTGTGTTCGACTTGGAACCATTTATTGCGGCTACTGCAAATGATCTTCGATCCTTACACCTCCTCGCTAGGTCTACCCATTGACAATGTAATTTATTTTCAATCGGCCTCTGTATTCCTGGTATTTCTTGTTTAACCAAGACCAACTCACGGCTGCGGTGGAGGGACTAGATACCCTTCGTTGATGGCGTGAAACAAATCTTACCCAACAACCTCTAACTTCATATTAGCTTTTTGACAAGCAGCGACATAACTCTTCTAGCAACTGCTCTACGCAGATGTGACCGGTGTAGCAAAGTTGAGAAACTATATCACACAAAAACTTCTAATCCATGTTACATTCAATCGGCTTTATTTTAGTTACTCGCGACGAAAATGCTTACTCGCTCAGTTCAGAAATGAGGTGCTGATCTGAAAATGTATTGAAGTCTAACGGATAACCCGCAGAATAGTTTCAATACGTCCATTAAAACTGTACTTACAGTAATGCGAAATCTCATCTGAATAAAACTGTCGTGCTGCTCCAAATACATCAGGGGTGCCGCCCTTGTCTATATGTGTAGTGGTTACCGCAGATTCCTAAGTACAATGTTCGAATCTAGGCCTGAGCACCTAATCTGGCACCTGTTTCAGCCATTCACCCAAAAACAAAGCTTTCTCGTCATTACAACTTCATCAGTATCATCAAGACTACATAGCGCAGGATATCTAAAGAATATTCCTGTGCCATTATTAAATTGCGCGCCTCAGTTGATACGTGCAATGCCAAAGATCATTTCGTCCACTGAACTGTGAACAATGCTCAAGCCGCTCGGGTACTTGGTCCTGTTGAGTTGTCATTTCGTGGATCTTTCAAGGAATTGTTATAAATAAAGTTCACGTGGTCGTATATTCCGTTTTCTGGACAAAGCAAAATACTTGTTGTCGTGAGCGTAACATATTATGTTGTGTGGATTTTTAATAAAAGAGTGTCCCTTCTGGTTTATTCAGTTTTGGCTTACAGCTGCTAAATACATCCGTATTTAGTAGATAACACTTCATTAACCACGTGTTCCCCACAAGCGTTCCAGGTAATATTCGATATTGAAAGCTTAGTTTAATTTCTACAGCATTTTGATTGGGTACTCTGTTATTTTCTTCAATCCACATCAAGCTGAACTAAGGCTAATAATAACAAAGGGTTGCTACATCTTGTCTTGACAAAAGGGCCAATACAATGCCTAACGCAATTGCTCTTTCATTCTTTTATTTAACTTCCGCATTCAACGTTCAAAGTAAAGCATATAGCAACTGGTTCCATGGTCCGTCAAATCGCGAGCCTTCCCTCCTCTTGTGAACCAGTCGCTTTCTTTACGCCATATGTTGTGGCCACGGAACGTGGCACGTGCACCAAGTTTCGGGTTTCTTCTGTTAAGGAGAAAGCCCATGTTACACAGGTATTCTCTGACGCCAACTACGTCATAACAGTAGTAATGCATGTGTAATCGAAACACTTCTGTTGAACGCTTTTTAATCAAGGAAATGCATTGGTATACATTTGCTTAAGTTAGAAAACATTTAACAATGCCAACACACTTTCACGCCCAAACATCCACCGGAAAAGGCGATTATGCGTTTAAAACATCAGCTTTTATCAGTCGGGTAAAGTTGTGTAATCATTTGTTTCGCTACAGGTTTATACTTTAGTGACTAGCATTCCACTTCAAAGCCATTATGGGTTTTCCAGTGATCGATACGTAGCAAACTCACGGGACCCCTACCGCTTCCAGGTTGGTTTACTCTTTGCGAAGACACACGTGGGATTTTTATCCTGCAGTCAAACAGACATGGCCACAGCGGGGCGCGAACTATCGATCCACGTGCCGTTTGGCCCTCAGGTGGCCAGAGCAGTCAAGGCGAACGCTCTAGCACACTGAGCTATCGAGCCATGGAAGCACCACAATAAAGTGCAGAAGCTACGTCCTTCACTTCATGGTACGTGGTTCAGTGTCTGTTTCTACGCAGGACTAGGAATACACCCACAATAAAAGAGCGGTTACCCCCCTCTTCCCCTCTCCCCTTGCAATGATCATCGCCAACAGTCTAGAATTTAGAGGTTTTCACGACAGAAACATTTGTGCCACCGATGTTAAATGTTTATTAATTGATCATTAATAACTATTGCTTTCATCGAAACAACGATCCACGTGACCACAGAAGGAAGGCGCAATCGACACCAGGGGCCGTATTCATAATCACCACTTAGGCTATGCCACTAGACTTAGCGCTAAGTGGAAGATTTGTAAGTTGGTAAGTTGGATTGATAAGTGGAGCGATTTTCGTGCTCAAAATACATATGTAATCACCCAAAAAGTAGATTTTCTGAATTAAGAAAGTGCTAGAATTATATTGAAGAGGATTTCGGAATCATGAGCACCACCACAACGAGCTGGTGAGGCTAAGATGAAAACGCACTTTTCGTGCGTAACTTACGAGGGGATTATGATCACGGCCCCAAGACTGTATGGGTTACTGCCACCACTGGTCTCTCCTCAGCCGCCGTTGCTACTATCAACCGAGTATACAAATGGGGGATGGGGACGGATGTGTGTGTGTGTGTGAGCGAGAGAGAGATAGAGGAGGGGGGGGGTGATGGGTTTATTTAAAAGTGCCATTGATACTGATGAAAGGTTCGAAAAACAATGCTTCCTGGGAGTTATGACGATGCTTTTAGTGGCATCCGGCTTTGTTTGCTTTTATTGTAACCTGAACCTGTCCATCAATGCGATAGCCACGGGGAGGAGAGGGGTTGAAGTAGGGGGGTAAACTCTCGACAAGAGACGCGCTAGAACCCGAAATTGTCCAATAATTGATGCCGTCAAATTGAAGTGTTCCAAGTTTTCTGAGCGAGCAGCCTGGCCGGATTAGTGCCTTCCGGTATCATCTCCACCTTATGAATTACGCGAGGAGGTGGGGGTGGGGTGGGGGTGTGTGTGGGGGCGGGGGGGGGGCTGGATTGAACATGAGATCGTAACCGGTGAAAAAGGATGTAAGCATGCCAGGTCTCGCATACAGACTCACAGCTACATGGACTACAAAAACACATGACAAAACCATTCATGTTATATTTAAAGCGTATTATACATCAGGGTTTTCCACGAGAAAAATTTGAGTCCTTTAAAGTGTTCGTGCCACGCCAAAACAACTTTAGTTCATATTAATCTTCTGTGTTTCCACGCTTATATTATCGAGCTGCAACGCCCCAAATAGTAGAAGGGCATACTTTTTCCACTTGTTTTCGCACCTACCAATTAACTTTCTGCGAGCGAGGAAAGTGACGTCAAAGGGGAATACAAACGCATGTGCTTTTGTATTGAGACTCAGATTCTCTCTGCTCATTGGCTTGAACTCAACAAAACGCAATCAACCATGAGGACAATACACGCCCTCGACCACAGATGTCTACTCACTGCACCAAAGCTCACCTGTCAATCTTGTGACATCATTGGGGAATTTCTAAATAACGCTCAGATGCAATGCTCCCAGAAATAAACCCGCCGGATCTCACTTTCGCTACTTTGACGAACGAGCTTATAGTGATATCGTAGAATAAAAAATGTAAGCTCCCATTAAAACAAATTGTTATTTGTTTATCTTCCCTAAACCAAGTTAACTCTGAGCAAGACAAAATCGTGGCACGAACACTTTAAGTGGTGTATTTACCTCATGTTTGCATAAAATAGAAAGTTGTCATGCAATGAATAACTGGGCATCCTGTCGTAAAAGACATGATGATGGATCTGGTGTGGTAATCTGGTGTGGTAATCTGGTGTGGTAATCTGGTGTGGTAATCTGGTGTGGTAATCTGGTGTGGTAATCTGGTGTGGTAATCTGATGTGGTAATCTGATGTGGTAATCTGGTGTGGTAATCTGTTGTGGTAATCTGATGTGGTAATCTGGTGTGGTAATCTGTTGTGGTAATCTGATGTGGTAATCTGGTGTGGTAATCTGGCGTGGTAATCAAAATGGGCACATCGCCTCCGTTGTTTGCCTTTATCATGTAATGATTGAGATAAAGTATATACAAATTCGGTATCGCCCAGCTAGTTACTCGTCACATTAGTTTCACTGTAATTTTATCAATTCGGCTTTCACTGTTACAATGGTAAGACGTACAATGACCACGAGTCAAGCGCAAGAACCATACAGTCCATACTGATTTGTCGCCTGTGTTTACGGGAGAAATGATATATGGGTCACGACGTTCGCAGGATGGAAACATAAGTCCCATGGATGTCCTTGACTTCTAGCTTCCGGTTTAGAATCCATGTTGTTCGCACCGCTAGACCACGGCGATCGATCGGTGCACAGTGCTGGTGCGGTAACAAAAACCCACGTGGTGGACTGACCAGCGAGGCGAGTCAATGTTGCTTATTTACCCAGCTGATACAGTGGCTTTACATCGTGTGAATGCGCCTCTTGGTGATCAATGCCATAGTGGTCGATACCACTAAGGTGGACAATGAGACGATCATCGCGAGTATAGGCACATCAGTTCCACTCTCCACGCATGATATAAAGGTTGCATCAAGTGAGAAATGCGCGTACCTAAAGTACTCAGCCATGGACACTCGTTGTTTGTGCGACATGTTCAATGGGTGCTAAGTAATGTTGGAAAAAAATGTGTAGGAGGTCGACATAACCCAGACACAAAAACACGAAACCAAAAACATTATCCCATGCATGCGAAGATAGGATATGTTTTTTTTGTCCTGAAAATGTTAGTTAATATGGTAATATGATATACTCTCATGGCCCTCAGGCGTTACCGCAGTAGTTTAGTAAGAGGTCATTCGGATACACAGACCTCGTAGTGAGAGGACACACATATCGCTGGGGCTATCTTCGCGAAGTTCCGGCAATAACATTTTATTGGAGAAGGACGTCTTCATAGAGATATATAGCCTAATACATTGCTATGCACGGGTGCCATACCGATTTGTTAGCAGCTAGGTATGCGTGTATGACATTATTCGTCAACGATCTCACGAAATACTCTGCTATGCACAGAAATGATGTAGAATTATATACAACATTGGTCCAGTGGTGTTTTACATAGAACAGAAAAGTAGGTTACAGGCAGAAGGAACCTTGTTGTGTATACATCTTAGGCAACAGTAATTGCATGGATATATTTATATTTACCCGAGGTGGTATGTAATGATACAGTGCAACATATTTATCGCCAGCCACGTGCAATCTGACATATACAAATCAACAATACCGCAGACGCTAAGTTTACCCGGCAAAAACACTGCCCTAATTTGATTTGATCTGTCTCAAGCGTGCATAGTACAAGAGTATTTTTTCACTCCGCGATAGGCGGCAGTACTAGGACCATAAATTCCACAGTCACTTGTAAATCCAGTAGGTCTGGGTGAGTATTTATATTGTGTGTTTACCCTCTTGTACATGGTATCAGTTGTTTTCCTCATTAGTGTCTATAAAACAAAACTTGCTTGCTTACAATACTAATCATCATATGATGTTCACCTTGCAGTTCAACATGGGAATGAATCAGGCACAGTCCGTGACCTCTGTCTGGTCCAGGTTCAAGGCCAGAACAACTGCTCACGCCATACCACACCTGGGCAACGCTCAAGGTTAGAACATCATTTTATAGTTAAATGGTCTTGGAGGATTGCCTTTGGTCTTCCCTTTGTGGAATATTCAAGGCTTTCTTTCAGAATGTCAAATTATGTACTGTTGGTAAACTAAATTATTTCCGGGATGCATTTTAAGGTATTATGGCTACCGAGCAAGCTCCCCGCACGGTGGCGCTACGCAAGCTAGCTGTTACCGCTGCTGCCGGCCGGGGGTAAATTTCAAGATCCTTAAAAACCGGTCAAATCAGCTGTAATTTCTTGCACCAATATAGTTCTCGAGAACAAAACATAAAACTGACGAGTTTTGTGTATTTAATACAGCAAAACCCATCTTATACCCTTTCGAAAAAGTTTAAATGTCATATAGGTAAAACATAAAAGGGCGCGCGCAACTATTTTTGGATCGAAAAAGTTCTATTATTACTAGACAAAAGTAGGCCTACTGATTGTCTGAATTACCTGGATAAGTCTTATATCGAGAAAAAATATGGGAAGTGTTGCAGATTTCTAGTGCATCTCATGTAGTCTATAATGATCGCTAATATAAGTGGATTCATAATGCATAACTAATGCATAGCTACTGGGAAAGGTAATGAAAACCATGGGTGTTTAAATCTGTAATGAGGTGGATATACATAAACTGCATGTCAAAGCAAATGAAAATGTAGGCCTGTATGTTTAAGTCAATTAACAACACAGATTGAAGTAATAGTTAAGTGATGAAATACTGAGTATTCTCCTATGATCATTAATAAAACAAAACTGGCATGCAAGACTACAAATGGTCAATAGCAGATTGTGTGATATACTTTATATGTTACAATATGGAATTCATAACTGTATTTTCGCTAAATGGTTACATTATATCATAATGCCCCATAATTGAACCATCAAGATTATATTCAACTTGGACCAAATTAGACTAAATTAGACTAAAACGATGAAACCTTGAAAGTAAGAGAAATGTTAAATGTCTGTATTTTCATGGAGAATAGATATCTCACATCTTTCTAGGATGTGACATATGCTTTACATGGTAGTATAACCCAATAAGTTGGGGTCATGACTTGAGCCACAAAAAATTGAGTCACATAGATACAGAATGTTCCCTAAAGCACCACTTAACTACATAGGAATGTGGCCCTGATCACCAGATATGTGTCAAATTTGAGTCCGGCTAAAATAGTCACTTTGACAAAATTGTAAGCAGTGTTTTTGTGTCAAACACTTGGTAATTGAACAACTTGAACATATTATATAGACAATGATTGTCAATCTTGATACAAAGTCAGATCAAATATATATATGAAACATGGAAATTATAAAAGGATGATCCCATTAGTAAGGTTTTGAAGAAACACGTTTATATGGTAAATTAAGCTGGTAAGACAATTTCACGTAAATGTGCTTTTTTAGCCATTGATAATATAGCCATATTTCCACATTCCTGGATAAATCAAAATGACTTTTAAGATATGTGGTTAGCAGTAGTTTGACCAATCTCAGACCAAAAGAATTTCAAACCCTAAATGAAATTAGCACCTGCAGCTTACATGATATCCGGAAGCCAATTAGATTGAGTATTAAGAAATATAACCATGGTAATTGGCTGAGCTGGATGTCACAACTACCAGTACTCTAACCATGCTAAATATCTGTGAAAATCGTTTTACTATAGGTAATCAGCATACATTAACTGCCATTATATATATTTATATAAATGCAATGTTCATTGGTATTTCCACATGGAAACGGAAATAAAAAAACAGGCACAAAATAAACAATTTTAGGCTAACAGTAACACTTGAGCAATTTTATCTGTCAGTCTTTTTTCGGCAAACACTAAATTAACAGACAACAAGTGGAAAAATGACATGCAGTTAACATATATACTTAACATATAACATGATTAATATATAACACATATAATACATTTTTAATACCTATGCATGGCTTATAATAAGCCTAAGGAATATTTTAAATATATATATCAAATGAACTCCCTCTAACTTAAGATACTGATTGAGTCTATTGATAATTGCTAATTGTTTATGAAAATGGTTTTGGGCATATCAATTGCCAATAACATTATTTTTGTGTCACTCTTAGACTATGCATAATAATTATCCCAATGCTATTAATTTATCTTTATCATCGCTGAAGAAATTTAGAAGAAAAAACATTTATAAATTTTAGTCTCGGATTTGTGAACAAAATTATTGTTAATATTTTCCCTCTGATTGTGAGTAGTGGCTGTTCCAGAAATCGAAGTGGTCTTGGGTCGTGGGGCACGTCTGCCTGCAGCCCCCAACCCCACATTTTTGTAGGTCCTTTTTCATTTGCCAATTGAGACTTAGTCTTTAGATGCCATCTTAGTTATAAACATGATAAACCTGCCAATGTTTGTGTGAACCTTTTTACGGCTAACTTGCTGCCAGGGCATAACATTTCAAGGGAAGTGAATGATTCCCCCCCCCCCCACACCCCACAATGGCCACATCCCAGGATCCAAGCCTGGTCAGCCTGAAATTGAAATTCTAATCTAGCCTAACATTAGGTGACAGTACAATTGCCAGGGTCAACTGTCACTGATACTGACCCAGTGGCTGTGTGTGTGTCTGACACAGTGACGGTGTGTGTTTGACACAGTGACAGCCCGAGAAAAATGAGTCACACTGACCTCACCGACGGCGACGGGTGGCAGTGCTGCCAGTTTAATAGCTCAGGCTCAGCTGTCAGACGGACAGACAGACAGTTGCCAGAGTGCGAAAGCAGGTCAACAAACTGGCGACTGGCGTAGAATTACACGCAGTTTTGCACAATGAACTAAGTAACATCTGTGATCGTTGTTTCATCACATTATCAGTTTCTGGTCTGTTAATTTTCTTTTCGAAATGGCGGTTTCAAACAGTTTAAGTGAGCAGGTGAACAGAGCTAGCTGACGACCAGCCATTTTGTTAAACGGAGACGCTCATAGTTTACGATGCCGGTAGGTGGCGTTTCGTTTACGGGGGCGACTGTGCATGTAAACGCGAACCAGTCAGTGAAAGCGGAAACAGTCAGTTGCAGGTCGGGCACCAGTCTGACTAGTAGAACACAGCCCGGGCGCCCTCTGCCGGGAGGGTGGCAAGGAATATTTAGCGCGGCGCAGATCGTTGAACTCATAAAAGCATTGTAATTTAAAGCGTAAATTCAGTGTCAGCGTTTCAATAATTTATCAGTTACCTTTTTAAGGTAGATAATTTAATTATTTAAGACTTGACATAACACATTTCGACCAGTGTTTAGGGGATAATTTTGTGGTGCCGCGGAAATTTGCTCCTTACTCAGAAACGTCTCATGGGGGCTGTTACGCGAAATGAAAATCCTAAGCCTATGCTTCAAATAGACATTTATTATGCATGCATGTTATCTTAAGAGCTCGCTTGCGCTCGCTATAATTGTGACAGAAAACTCTTTTTTTTCATCACCTGATTTCATGTGTTATTAGGCTTAGGCTGGGTCTCAGCACTAATTTGTAGAAATTCGCGACGCATTTTTCCTATCGATTTGCGCAGCGCCGCCCTGGCGAGCGAGTGTGAAAATGCATTGAGGACGTAGGCGACAACAGAGATATAATGGAGCCCTAGCGGAGTGAGTCGAAGGCAGAGAGTGGCTGCTGATATGAATGTAAATAATTCCGGATGTTCAAGATCTACCAAGGGGGGGGGGATACCTTGTCCGATCTCCGAGATTGACATCCAGAAATTCTTGGAGATTCGCGATTAGCAGTTTCTAGGGATAGTTATCCGTCCAATTCCTGGTTCAACGCGGAGACCCTTTCCCTGCTTTACCGCAATCCGCTGTATAGCAGTCTGCGAACTCTCATTATTAAGACGTTTTCTTTAGCACCCAGCTTTAAAATATCCTAATCTTGTTGCTCCCCTAACCCACTGGGCAAAAGTGGTTGGGAACTCGTTCGCATGACGTCGAAATTGTGTCTATATCTGGTTGAATGCGCCAATTGATCCGACGTCAGTTTTAGACATCCTATCAGCATGTATTGTCGAAGTCTATAAGACGCCAGTTTCCACCCGGTTCTAAACGTCAGTTATCAACGTGTTAAAAGCCTTTTTTGTGACCTGATATCAACGTGCTGCACGTTTATATCACGTTGGGATCTCGTTGAAAGTTAACACAAACTTGTAATATGCTTTGCAGTAAGCTCATTTATTCACCATGCCAAACGCAAACAAAAATTCATATTATGACTAGAGTATTAAAGACATGGAAATCACCATTTATCATTCACAGTATACCGGTAACATACCAGTTATTACAATTGTGCCATCAGTGTTTGAACAACATTAACACACCCATGCTTTGAAACTAATGACCAATCTTCAAGGGTGACAAAATTTCACAAGTGTGGTACCTACAATATTTGCAATTAATTTATAGTCAAGGTACAATCGTAAGATTTTTTAAAAAGCAAAGCAAATAATATTGACAGTATAAACTCATGGCAGTTACCCTTTAAAACAAAAGAAACATATATCAGTTACTATAATATAAGTAAGAGCAAAAATCAGTTACTATAAGATAAGTAAGAGCACAAATCAGTTACTATAAGATAAGTAAGAGCAAATATGACCTGTTGATTTTCTAAGATGTCTGTAACAAACATTGCCAAACTTAAAATAGGTGCCATACAACATTTTAATACTTTACAACTTCTGAATATTCAAATATGATGTCTGGATGCAAGCAAATGGGTACACAAGGGTGGGTGGGAGATTTAACCCAGCGACTCTTGTTGCAATACCCGCTCCAAAAAAGATTGAGCAAGGATGGCTGACATCGCAAGAATTGGCCTGCGAGATCTCAGGTACTGTGCAAGAGACGAAAATTGGTCCGCTTTCTCTTGACGCTCGTGTGGGAAGCTACTCCTAAAAGCTGTCATTTTAATTTGACACATCATACGGAGATGCCATGTAAATTTTAATATATTTTGAGGTTGCATCCCCCATGTCTCGAAAAAAAAATTCGGCATCCAACCAATCAAATAATCGCACTCACTGTGTCTGAGATCTCGCAGCTTATGCAGCTTATTCAATCGGTTTCAACGTTGGTTGTTGTCGTTAGAAATCTGAATTATGCATTTATAGGGCCTGTCAAGTGAAGTAAAGGTGTAATATTGGGTGTTGAAGCTGGAGCCTGTTGCTCAATTCCAGCAGGAGTTGGACGGCTGAGAGTAAATCACTGATGTACTTCCGATCTATCTACAGTTTGCAATGGGGTGATTTAAAAAAAAGTGGTTTATATGGATAGAGTACATATTCAATACTATTATACTCTGTTTTCAGGACGCTATGGTGAATATTAGAGGTTTTTTCCATCTGCTATGACACTAATCAAAAAGAGTCATTTCTCGCTGCGTGCTCGACCTCTTTGAACAATGTCATAGCGGCCGGCTCGCACAAAAACGCCTGGTTGGTGGGAAAAAGGCTCTAATATTCACTTTGAAAACACCTTTCATCCTGAAAATACAGTGTAATAGCAATGAACATGCTCTATGTAGCCCTATAACATGGCCTATCTCTCGCAAGGCAAGACATATATTTTACATATATATGTCCAGGATACATTTATAAACAGTTAGGCAAAATGATTAAAGGCTCCACACACTACTACTTGCAACTTCATCAGCTCACAAGATATCCACCAAAACAAACCTTCTGCCACTCACCGCCAAATAAAAATAATTCGCTCGGACTTGTCAAAAACAAGGTTGGTTCCACTCTCACAGCAACGGGCACTCAGCTGCTTGTATGGCTTTAGTGACGCACGGATGAGCGCCCTCTGGCGTGAGAGCAAGCTAACCTTCAGTGGCACTAGTCTTGCTTTTGGAGAGTCCTGGAACCATGAGCGCTCGACTCCATAATATATTTGAGGACCAGAGCGCTCCCTCCACTGTCTTAACTGTATGGCGGTTGCAGTCTGTGCTGACTGCATGGCTCTGGGAGCCGAGCTCCGGACTATGGGTCTTGGCGCCGGGTTCCCGACTATGCTCTGGAAGCCAGGCTCCGGACTATGGCTCTGGGCGCCGGGCTCCGGACTATGCTCTGGGCGCCGGGCTCCGGACTATGCTCTGGGAGCCAGGCTCCGGACTATGACTCTTGGAGCAGAGCTCCAGACTAAGGCTCTGGGAGCCGGGCTTCGGACTATGGCTCTGAGCGCCGGGCTCCGGGCTCCGGGCTCAGGACTATGCTCTGAGAGCCAGGTTCCGAACTATGGCTCTGGGCGGCGGGCTCCGGACTATGGCTCTGGATGCCGGGCTCCGGACTATGACTCTTGCAGCGGAGCTCCAGACTATGGCTCTGGGAGCCGGGCTCCGGACTATGGCTCTGGGAGCCGGGGTCCGGACTATGGCTCTGAGCGCCGGGCTCCGGGCTCTGGGCTCAGAACTATGCTCCGAGAGCCAGGTTCCGGACTATGCCTCTGGGCGGCGGGCTCTGGACTATGGCTCTGGATGCCGGGCTCCGGATTATGACTCTTTGCAGTGGAGCTCCAGACTGCGGCTCTGGGAGCCGGGCTCCAGACTATGGCTCTGGGAGCCGGAATCCGGACTATGGCTCGGGGAGCCGGGCTCCGGACTATGGCTCTGGGAGCGGAGTCAAATCACGTTGAAAATTGACGAATATACTACGTTATAAATTAGTCATGGGTATAACTAGTTTCTTTCACGAGAGCTCGTCGCCATATGACGTTGAAATGTCGTCGAAATCTGGTTGATCAAACAGTTTACGAGAATATACAGTTTACGACAAAAAGATGTCACCTGTGTACAAACGACGCCTGTATATCAACGTTGGCTTGATAACAGGTCATGATTTATGATATATCCTGTTTATTTTTTTTTCTTTACAGGCCCGGTGAAAAAGACATTCTGGGCTATGCTTGTGACCTTGACCTTAAGCCTACTGATCTTCCACACCTACACAGTCTTTTCGACGTTCTTCAAGTATGACGTCACCGTTGATGTCAAAGTCTACTCGGAGAGGGAGCTGCTGTTTCCGGCAGTGACCGTGTGTAACGTGAACCCCATCAAGAAATCCAAGCTACAGGCCAGTGAGGAGCTGAGCAGTAAGCTGGCCAGCCTCGTCCAGGAAGATGCCGACGTTACAGCGAACCGGAAGCGGAAAAGGCGACGACGAGCACTAGGTACGTTCTTACAGAGAAACTCGCGCTGTCCGAGCAGCATTTCAATGGTTCCTTGCCGCTACCATAAAACATAAGCTCGCAGAGACTTGAACAGAAGTTATACCACTCACCAAAGAACATATAGCAAAGTTATTCAGGTATATATGTATGTATAAGTATATATGTATGTATAAACATATATTTTTATTAATATGTATTAATAGATATAGATAGCAATATCGCACCGTGACTATAAGTGGCAACCTTGTAGTGCAATGTAAGTAGCAATATTAGCAGCAACAAATATTGAACAGAAATAGTTATGACAGCAACATAAAAGCAACGACGTGATAGATTAACATGCGAAGTGCGTTCTAGCCCTCGTCCTCGCCATATTTAACACGTGACCGACACGCGAACGTTGAATGCTGTAAAACAATGAGATATATGGAGTCACTTGCTCTTGTTGTGATCCAGACGAGACGTGTGCCAATCCGGATCCAGCTCAGATTCACGCGAAGAGTGGCACCTGCTTCGCCCTCTACGACCCATCAAACGTGGAATTTTTTTCGGGCAAAGGTATGACTTTGTTACCATAGACACTAACGACTGGGAGGAGAGAGGTTGGGGGTCGTGTGTGTGTGTTGTGGGGGGGGGGGGGGGGTATGACAGAGGATGAGGGCAGGGAACGGTAGGTATGTAACGAAGTATTGTTTTAGGCCGCTTTTGTGCACCCAAAAGTTAAACTAGGCCAAGGAACACCCCGGGTCGATGAATGATGCTCCAAATTAGAGGTGCGCGAGTCCGGATTCGAACCCAAGAGTGCGATCTAGTGCGCTAACCACTAAAACAGGGAAGCTACCAGGGTGATATGGTGGGGAAGATTAAGAGAATTGTTTGCTATCGCCTGAAGTATTGGCCTTGTGTTTTTTTCACATTACTAGGAGCGCAAGCCCAAACCAACTGTGAAGTCATAGGCGGTGTGGCCTTCGTTAACACCGAGGACAAGAAAGACTTCTTGGTGGACAACCCCATCTTTCATGGACCCCTGTTAGTGTACTTGTGTTTTATTAAATGTGAACTCTACAGTGACGTAGGAGGCTAAAAGATTAAGATTGTTTCCTTCACCATTTTTGTTTTCCCGATACGCTCTGATCTTTCGTCATTGTAACCATTTAGTTTTTTTATGGTGTTGTATCAACATTGTGCTGATAGTTTTTGCTTGCCACCGGGACGACTTCTACAAGCCGACAGTTGTGTAAGATTAACTCAATAGCCCTCAAGTGCCTCTTGCGTTGTCGTTTGCGCTTACGTAAATGACTACAACTGATTTATCATCAGCTTTAATGGACTTCAATGACGATATTGGCCACAATTGATTAATGGCTTAACCTGTTACTTACACTAACTGAAGCAACTTTATTTGCCCCTCGCTCGCTCCAAATCCCCTTACACAAAGAGCCGGTCATTTTGCAATGTCAATGCCTACGAATGAGTATCTCTTTCAATAAAACGGGATTAAGTTAATTTATGGAGTGGATAATGGATATTATTCCTGAATGGATTGAAGGCGATGCTTGCACAAGGGGCAATCGAGTGCTGATATATATAAATGATCACCTGGAGATCCCGCATACAACTCTGCACCACCAACTGCCCTCCACCACCGCTGTCCCCCGCGCTCTTCCCACCCCTCTTCATATCCCCTCCCCCCCCCCCCCCAACCCACCCCCGCAACCGCCGCAGCCACCCCTCCCGCTCCTACACCTTAATTACCACCCCTCCACACCCACACTCCGCAGCGGGTCGTTGTACTACGTACATAACAATGTTCCATATCCAACAATAACATGGTGACGAACATGACTGGTGACATAAGCCTCTTACGTCATTCTATAATCAAATTAATTGCAACTGAACACCCGTTGGGTTGGAGCAATATAACCCTTTTTTCTGGATAATTACTGCACTACAAAACATTTGCTTAGTCCTGCTGGGAAACTGGTTAGACAAATGTACGCACACAAGGGGATAGGGGTAGGGTGGAAGGGGGGGGGGGCATATCTAACATTCAGCTCCAACCATCTATTTTCTCTGGTGAAAACTGCTCTTGACTAAGCTTGTCGCTCTCGCCCTCCTAATATAGGGCTAACCGTACGCCGCGTTACAGCGTGGATACATCCCTTGTTGACCGGGGGCGCATGGATGATCCAGGGTGAGGGGTGGGGGGGGGGGGGTTCCTGGGTCATCCACCCTCACGACCAGAGACCAGTTAAATATCACAGATTCATTGATAACGTCAGGCACAGCGCCTATCTTACAATTAACAAAATAGCATGGAGCAACACTCATTAGACATAGAAAACATTTTATTTCCTTAAATCTTGCTTGCCAAGGGAAGTCAATCACTAACAGGGACGAACGTATAACCATATCTTTCGCCCCCCCCCCCCATGAACTATGCCTTAGCTCACATTATGGTTCCGATCCGGGCTATTGTATGGCTCATAACGAACCAAAAAATATGCATCTTTGCTCAACACGTAGTTCCTCCACACGAACAGTAAGCGATATTGCTGAGCACATATATAAAGTAAAAAGTAATATCTTGATTCAATATCTGTCTTCAGCTTAACTTTATTAATTTTTTCGTAAAGTGAATGCAGGGGTAGAACCACGAATCCCAAAAAGACAACAGTTAAACAAAATCAACATGCTCGTATACGTTTTAATACGAAATCGGCTCAGCATAGTTGACATTGTAAGAATATTATCATTAACGCGGCGTTTTCAGACACTCGGCTCTACACCCCCTCTACCCAACACTCCCTTATCCCCCCTTCCCCGCCTAGAGACCATTCATTCCTTCATCCTTCATCGTCTCGGGAGGTTCCTTGGCCCAATTTAGCCTGTATGTGCACAAAAGTGGCCTAAAACACCAACATTCCATTCCTGGAGACCACTGAGATCTAGCCTAGGTACATGGTGCATGTATCAGGCCCTCGATCCCATCTCGCGCGCAGCAATATTTGAAAAGCGGAATATAAATTAGTTTCATCGCTTCCCTTACCTTATGGTAAAGTACGTTGACTGTCATGGAAACCAAGCGGAATCTAGCTGCACGGGCATGCACATTGCGCGGAAATGCCGGGAACCCAGCAACAAGATTAAAGCAGGGTACCCCCCCCCCACACACCACCACCCCCCACCACCCACACGCCCGACATTCTCGACCGACGCACATTTCCTCAAGAAAGCGGCTGGCCTCTCATCCTTTCCATCAAGCCCCCTCTCCCCTCCCCCTCTCCCCTCCCCCTGCACCCGGACATTTACAGGCACTTTGTATGCAGACACAGCACGTCACCCTCCCATCACAATTGTTTTTCTCGGAAACTTGTTCAAGAGGAGTCCAATATGTAGGCTATCTAGTGTCGGTTTGAACGTAATGAATGTATTAAATTCAAGTTAACTATTACTAAGTGGAAATAATATGAATAGGCAAATATATAAAGATATGGATAGAACACATTACAGATGCATCGTTCTGAGGTGTTAACATTAACAAAAACAACACGAGTTGTTCAGTAATTATAAGTAACTGGAATAACTGTTTAAATATGAAAAGAAAAAATCAATTATGATTCGGAAGATACGAAAATATGACTTATTTTACGGTTTAAAATGCCAGGTAGAGAGACCACGGGTTGAAAATGTTGAGCCGTATGTATTTATATATTTGTTGACTTCACCTTGGTAGCGCGGAGAGTTGTGGCGGACGTTTGCTATCTCACGTAGCGACAATACCACGCCTAACACCAATACACAGCTCCGACTGAATGAGGTCGGGTGCCTGAAAGGAAGGCACGACGTGCCTCCTCCTCCCCCCACCCCTTCTCCTCCTCCTCCTCTCCCTCCTCCTCCTCCTCCCCCTCCCCCTCCTCCTCCTCCTGCCCTCTCTCTGTCATTGAGACGTATTGATTACCTGTATCTCTTCAGGTAGTCTGAAGAGATGTGTGTGTGCGTGTGTGTGCGTGCCTGCCGATGATTGATGTAGGGCGAGGAGGAGGAGGGGGGTAGGGTGGGGGGGTGGGGGGGTGGTTGTTGATATTCCGGCATTACCCTCGCAAGGAGGCCTTGATGTGTCTGGTGTGGACTGGTGGGGGGGGGGGTCTCAGGGTGAATGAGGGCGGAGGGGGGTGTGTCGGTTGCATAATATTCCTCCTAATGGTACGACGGGGGAGGGGGTAGATGAGCATAGCTTTAATGCCGTGCCTCATGCACCCACCCTGGCCAAATCTTCGACCAAGGGGGGGGGGGTGGGGGGTCGATAGCGCACGCTTGGCAGCGGCACCTTGATTCACGCCGAGCATGTTGTTTTGGTTGTAACCAAGGAGCGGGTGACAACGCGCTGACACAAATCAAGCCCCGACCGCGCGCGGACCCACCGACCAATCACGGAGCACTACGGTCGCACCAGTGTGCGCGCGCACTCGGTTGCCCTTGACGACTAGCGGGTGTATCGCGAGACTATATCACTACGCGCCTGAGAGGTTCGTGCTCACAACAGCGCTTAGCGAGAGCGGCAGCACACGTTTTTACATTCCTTTCACGGGGCCACCACGACCACACAGTCAACATGCGCGAAATCGTCCACATCCAAGCCGGCCAGTGCGGCAACCAGATCGGAGCTAAGGTATGTGATATACTGGATACATTTGTGGATTTGTAGAACCGAGAAAATTGCGTTAATCGCTTGTGTGTTACGTGTTACATTACTGCACCGGTCCGCCTTCAGGCTGAGTCAGACACCTGAACGATCAAGACGGCTACAGAAGGAATAGTGGAATTTGTTTTCATTAGTCGGTTTGCATCAGTTATTCAGTTGTAGCTCCATCTTATTGCATCTGGCATAAGGATAACATAAATACTGTATTACATCAGGTGGTCTAACGTTCTGCCAGGACAGCATGGGGAGGGATTTTTTATGCGCTGGTGTTGTTGATAATTCCACCATAACCCCCCCCCCCTCCCCTCCCCCGCCCAGTCCTTCCCGTCCCATCCCTCGCTGTTTACCACTGGCGGATTCATGATATGGACTGCATCATTCATCCATACTACCATGCAGTGGTAAGCGCAAGGCGACGTTATTGCTAACATTGCCGTGAAACCTTGGCATGACACAACATGTGCATGAATCGATCAAAGCGCAGTCTACTACAGTGGAGACAGGTCTCGGCTCGACCTGATTGGATCTCGCTAGGCCAGGCCAGTCCAGGCCAGGCGAGCCACCACCACACCGTGGCTTATTTATGGGCTTGCTGTGCATGAGGTCGTCGTGACAGTCTGTTGATACCTTGCAGTACCGCGCCGTCTATCGCCAGCCAGAAAAAAACGCAGCCATTGGTGAAGAGTCAATTGAGCTCTGGTCGATATTGTTGGCCCCCCCCCCCCATGCTATTCGTGGGGTCATTAGAGCAGAAACTGGCTTACGATAACACTTCATTGATTAGGGAGATATAATAATAGAAAATAATAAATTATAATAGAAAATGATAAATTATAATAGAAAATAATTATAATAGAAAATAATAATAATAGAAAATAATAATAATAATAATAATAATAATAATAATAATAACAATAATAATGATAATAATTGATTAGAGGCTTGACTGTGCGCCGGATCGTTGTAGCCATTATTAGCAGCTATTACCTACTGTAACTAAAAAAACCTTAGTTCATTATTAGCGAATCGTTGTTGCTGTTTTTACCTCTAATACGTACTTCCTGCATCAAAGTCCGGGCACTTCTATCCATCTCCCCCCATCCCAAAGAACACCAACATCTGAAATACATTATTACACCCCACAGTTATTTGAAGTTCATCTCACTGTTAATTGATGCCCTAATTGTTACATTATATAATGTCGATCTCACTATTCTTTTATGCCCTGATTGTCACATTACTTATTGCTGTGTTACAGTTCTGGGAGGTGATCAGTGACGAGCATGGCGTGGACCCCACGGGCACATACCACGGCGACTCTGATCTCCAGCTGGAGCGCATCAACGTGTACTTCAACGAGGCGACAGGTAGGCCACGCCATGACCCTGCTTGCCCCAGGCAGTTACTGGCCCAGCCAGATCCTAACTCCTGTCCCAGCCAGGTCCTGGCTCAGCCAGCTCCTGGCCCAGTCAGCTGCTGGCCCAGCCAACCCCTGGCCCAGGCAGGTCCTAGAACAGCCAACTCCTGACCCAGCCAGCTCTTGTCCCATCAAGCCCCTGTCACATCAAAAGCCTTTTTCATAAAGTTCCTATGTTTCAAAGTGATTAAATAATCAATAAAGTGATTACATGTCTTATATCAATGTTAAGTCACAACCAATTGAATATACTTATAATGCTCCGTGATCAGATATTTGACCAGATATATAATAATAATAATATTCTTGCGATCCAGGTGGTAAATATGTGCCCCGCGCCATCCTGGTCGATCTGGAGCCCGGAACCATGGACTCCGTGAGGTCCGGACCCTTCGGGCAGATCTTCCGCCCGGACAACTTTGTCTTCGGACAGAGCGGCGCCGGTAACAACTGGGCCAAGGGGCACTACACGGAGGGCGCCGAGCTGGTCGACTCGGTCCTGGACGTGGTCCGCAAGGAGGCCGAGAGCTGTGACTGTCTCCAGGGATTCCAGCTCTGCCACTCGCTAGGTGGCGGCACCGGCTCTGGGATGGGAACGCTCCTGATTAGCAAGATCCGTGAGGAGTATCCCGACAGGATCATGAACACCTTCTCCGTCGTCCCCTCCCCCAAGGTGAGAGCACAATAATAATAATTAATATATATGAAATTGTAAGATAAAACAAATTACTTTTAAACTACTATTAAAATATTGGTATGTTGTTTACAATAATTGTGGAAGTTTTATATACGCGTTGTCATGACGTCATTGTTTTCTGTGCGCAGGTGTCCGACACCGTGGTGGAGCCCTACAACGCCACGTTGTCCGTCCATCAGCTGGTCGAGAACACCGACGAGACTTACTGCATCGACAACGAGGCTCTGTACGACATCTGCTTCCGTACCCTGAAGCTGACCACCCCGACTTACGGCGATCTGAACCACCTGGTCTCCGCCACCATGTCCGGGGTGACCACCTGTCTGAGGTTCCCTGGCCAGCTGAACGCCGATCTCCGTAAGCTGGCTGTCAACATGGTGCCCTTCCCCCGCCTTCACTTCTTCATGCCCGGGTTTGCCCCTCTGACGTCACGTGGCAGCCAGCAGTACCGCGCCCTGACCGTCCCCGAGCTGACCCAGCAGATGTTCGACGCCAAGAACATGATGGCCGCCTGCGACCCGCGTCACGGCCGCTACCTCACGGTGGCCGCCATCTTCCGTGGCCGCATGTCCATGAAGGAAGTCGACGAGCAGATGTTGAACGTGCAGAACAAGAACAGCAGCTACTTCGTCGAATGGATCCCCAACAACGTGAAGACCGCCGTCTGCGACATCCCGCCACGTGGTCTCAAGATGGCCGCCACTTTCATCGGAAACAGCACCGCCATCCAGGAGCTCTTCAAGCGTGTCTCCGAGCAGTTCACGGCCATGTTCCGGCGCAAGGCTTTCCTCCATTGGTACACTGGCGAGGGTATGGATGAGATGGAGTTCACTGAGGCCGAGTCCAACATGAACGACCTGGTGTCCGAGTACCAGCAGTACCAGGACGCCACAGCCGAGGAGGAGGGAGAGTTCGACGAGGAGGGAGAGGACGAGCAGGAGCAACAGTAAACAGTAACGACGGGCAAGGACGAGACGTCTACACATCTCACATCTATCAGACACCTTCAATCACATAAATCAAACTGCATTCATGTTTATACATAGGCAAAAAACTTCATCATAAATCATTGTACAGACGCGAAAGATGCACACCCGCACACAGTCACTATACATAAGACACACATCATATGAATACTACACATTGTCAAACGTTGTCACGTCCTCACGAATACAAGCTCATTGAAACAACCATGCCATCAACATCCGTCCGGGACATCTGTCATCCAGAAGCAATCTCGCCATTCCAGTTCAGGACGCACGCGCCAAGGGCAGTCGCATATTGCGGTTGTCATAGCAATCCACCTAGGCAATTAACATACGTTTATTGTTATCGTATATATCCTGAACTCTACTGCACCAAAAAAAACTGAATTAAATGATTATTTTGTCATTTGAATAATTATTCAGCTTAATTTATGATGTCAGTTAACGTCGTCAATTGAATGATCATTTTGTCATTTGATTAATTTTTCGGCTTAATTCATGATGTCAGTTAACGTCGTCAGTTGAATGATCATTTTGTCATTTGATTAATTATTCGGCTCAATTTATGTTATCAGTTAACGTCGTCAATTTAAGTACGGCATCAAGGAACATCCCTTTCAACAATCAGCGAGGGTGCTAACATCTCCACTTATTGTCAACAAAGAAGATATTACGATCCAAAATTTCATTTTTGTTGCCGCTGATAAAAAAACGGAAACTCGATTGAGGTGTTTTTTCTTTTGTCTGGTGTCTGTTGTTTGTTTTTAATGTTGTTGCGTGTTGGCGATAAACTAATGATATTTTCAGGTGATATGGGGAAGATAAGATGTTGTTAGCGTCAGTTTGTGACGACCTGTATGCCTTATTTCATCTATATAGAATATAGATGTGATACAAATATATATGACAATAAGATATGACATCTATGTTGGATCTTCCTTTCAATCCGCCTTGATGGCCACATTGTATGTAATCATTATTGTATTCAAATGCAATCCTAATCGCTTAATTTCATTTGTCGTGTAATCGTATTCACAACGACTCCATGTCCGCTGTCTTCATGTTAAGACGGCAGCAATGCTCGACGTTTGATGACGTACTACGCATTAGGGCCACACTTGCTCACGTCAGATGTCCCACTCTGAAAGTGTTTCTTTAAAACGCCATTTATTTATGGCCCATTATATTATTTCTGCTGCTCTAAATTACTGTCGGAGGCTTCCCTGGTGTGATGGTTGACGCACCAGAGGAGATCAATTAGCTTTGTGTTCGAATCCGAGCCCCTGCACCTGATTGGATCATGTTTCTCTGGTCCTGAGCTTTTTCCTTCCCCAGTTTAGGACTTTTCCCAAAGACGTTCAAAAACATCAATTTATTTCATTACCTTACTGCCACCAGAATCTGACTGAAGGCTGGCGACATCTTAATGGCTTTTATCTGGTCCACTCCCTCCCCACTACCGTCACCGGTGAAATAAAAGAAGAGAACCATGTAATCGCCAAGTCATCGCATAAATTTGTCCTTCGTTGACCCGACGAAGTACACACCATTGACGTCATCCCAGTTCTAATAATTTTAATACAATGTATACGGTGCGAAGTATCATAACATATAATAGTGAGACACTTTTGTAAATCAAACCAACGGTCATGCATTTCTATATGTTTGATGATGATATAAATAAGAACAGAACGGTATCATTATTTTAATTACGATAATATTTGATAAAACTTGATCGATTACTTCTCAATTAATCGTAATCATGACATTGGCAAGCAATCGTAAGCAATCATAATTTCATTGTGATCGATGAGCAATACTTCCATCGCACCTATGATCTCAAGTACAAGTATGATGCACAAAGAGCTACGAGCTCGTAATAATAGCAATACGCCCATTATTAATGTGCATGCATCTTATTGCAAATTGTTTCCAGTCTCCACTCATGCAATGCAACTTTAATAAATGATAACGAACAGTTACGAGACTTTTGAAACGACCACCATGGCGTTTGATATCTAAAACCATCCGATACGATTTGCAAATGCAATGTATGTAGCCAAACTATATTCATGTCAAAAATCCGACACAGGAATAGTTAATGTTTACGTTGGAATTATGTATGTTGAATGAATGGGCTGAATGACGTGTGGGTAAAAATATGACTCACTAATAGCCCATGTTTACGATGGAGTTATGTATGTTGAATGAATGGGCTGTATGACGTGTGGGTGAAAATGTGACTCACTAATAGCCCGTGTTTACGATGGAGTTATGTATGTTGAATGAATGGGCTGTATGACGTGTGGGTGAAAATGTGACTCACTAATAGCCCATGTTAACGATGGAGTTATGCATGTTGCCAAATAATATACTGTGTGATATGTCAAGACAAGATAACATAAGATACAATTTTATTTCACGTAGGTATATATGTAAAAATCAACAGCAAACATTAACACAAGTGATATTGATTAACAAATAATACAATGACATGAGCTGAGGAGATATGTACATATGCTAATTAAAATAGGACAACCATGGCATCTTTTTATTTAAACCTCTGTGCACAATGTGCACGAATTACAATGTCACAGGTACGCATCCAATGTTGACAACACTTTTTAAAAATTCCTCGCCGGATTTGACTAACTTTGTTTGCTTGTTGGGCATATTCCATAGCTTGCTGCCGTGATACTTCAGTGAATTGTGGTCATAAGCTGTTGTCCCAACGCGTGGCATACATATGGTTGGCCTATTTTTAACGTGTAATTGCTTTCCTTTAGGTCATGCATGTCATGAGAGTAACTGGACCCAATGTTATGTTGGTGAAAATCGTTCATGGTAAATTGCACCATGACGTCCGCAAACGGATTTACTGTTTCCATGACAATGCGCCACGCACGATGTGCCGTATCCAAGGGACCATTCTGGTTCATGCGCGCGATCTATCTATTATGTAGTGAAGTAATCATATATACATGCCATCATGTCAGCCAAAAAGAAAACTGGATGATGCCGAAATGTCGAAATAAACAGGCCCGGCGTAGATAACGCCTATGTCCCTATAATGTAACGTTCAGCTCACCATGTGGCTTGCAGCAGAAAACGAAATTATGTAACATTAGTCTCAATTATTGTCTTGCAGGGATTTCGCCCTGATCAACAACGAGATTCATGGTAATTGCTACACGTTTAACAGCGGCTTCAATGAGAGTGTGCCGCTCGTGAGGGCGCGCAAGACTGGACGGCGATACGGTAAGGGCAGCTACCGATAGGTAGACACGGGTGGCCCCCAGTGGGGTGTCAAAGTGGGTCCGACCCCCCCCCCCCACCCACCTTCACCCGATGTACTCCATTTCAAAATGTAATTCATTTTAGATGTGGAACCCCTCATGTAGCGTACGACCTCTCGACTATAGGTGATACGATTTTATGAAATTTTATCCCGCCCTCGTCTCGGTCTAAGTTTATCGCAGATCTCACGTAGAACTCGCAATGTGGACTCTCCTGCCCCGTTTGTAAGTCCTGCATATGCCTTGGAAAAGTGTCGGGCAAGGAGTAAACACCAATATGGGTGCCCGGCTGTTGTTTGCCCACTGACGGGGTGAAAGGATAGTTTCTCCAATTGAAAATATATACACCGAAGAAAAAGGAGAGAAAAGAAGAGTCATATCCGTCACTAAACTGTAACATTTTGTGTCTTGACATCCTCTTGATTGAGGGAGGGGAAGGGGGGGGGGGGGTGGGGGTAATCACCCCTTTGTATCCTGTCCTGTTGTTACGTTTCTCAAGGGCTGCACATGGTGTTGAACGTGGGTCAGGATGAGTACCTGTCGAGGGTGGGGGACCTGGCGGGGGTTGTCGTGGTGATCCACCCCCAGGACAAGATGCCCTTCCCAGAGGATGAAGGCATTCTGGTGTATCCCGGAGAAATCACCACAGTCGGAATCAGGAAGGTATGGACGTGATATCCGTTCAATTTCTCGTCGTATATCAATTGTCTGGAAATGTGATATTCCTTCACCTTTTGGCCATATGTGTAATCATGTGAAAGTGAGATATACCTTCACATTGTTGCCATATGTGTAATTGTGTGAAAGTGAGATATACCTTCACATTGTGGCCATATGTGTAATTGTGTGAAAGTGTGATATTCATTCACCCTGTGGCCATATGTGTAATTGTGTGAACGTGTGATATTCCTTCACCTTGTGACCATTTGTGGTAATTAGGTAATAGGTAATTGTGTGAACGTGAAAGTGAAAGTGAGATATACGTGAAAGTGAGGTATACCTTCACATTGTGGTCGTATGGGTAATTGTATGAACGTGTGATATTCCTTCACCTTGTGACCATTTGTGTAATTGTATGAACGTGTTATATTCCTTCACCCTGTGGCCATATGTGTAATTGTATGTGTGACATACATTCACCTTGTGGGGCGTCTACGGCTGACAGATTGTCCGCAGTAAATTTTTGGTGGAAGCATATTTTAAGACGACCCCCATCACGATCGATTTATTGTACCCTCTTCTCACAAGCGATCAAACGGTGTAGACGACAGAAACAAACACAATTGGAAAAGCACAGACAGAATATCACCATCTGTCATAATGGTCGATATAACGTCATAATGGCCTCTTTCAGACCGTGTTTGAGAGGCTGCCGCGGCCGTATGGGAGATGTGTCAATGTCAATGAGAGTGAGTCGACGGAGAACGCCTACCAGGAACTTTACCCCATCAAATACAGTCAGACGGTAATCTTAAGCACACTTCCCATAGTTGTAACGTGACAAATATAATAGATGTGATGAAATTAATAAGTGTGACAAAAATTATAAAAGTGACAAAAATTACAAATGTGACAAATGTAACAAATGTGACAGAAATAACAAATGTGACAGAAATAACAAATATGACAGAAGTAACAAATGTGCCAACAATAAAAAATGTGACAAAAATAATAAATGTGACAAAAATAATAGACGTGACAAAAGTAATAGATGTGATAAGGATACTCGATGTGATAAAGTTAATCTAAGTGAGAATAATAGTGGATGTGGTAGATAATAATTACGAGTTGACGAATGTGTTAACTAGTACAATAGCGCTAAATCTGAAGGCGGTGTAATCTGACCCAAACCTCCCTGCGGCCCCTGTAATAGACCGTCGTTCCCATAGTGACAATGCTAAAAACAATGAAACATGACGTCAACTAAATTGGTCCTATGGTTTAAGCTGTCCGCCTAGCTGCATTAGCCACATTTCGGCAAATTCTATGTAAATCTAAAGAAACCAGGGAAGGAACGTACAATACAAACACTGGGCTTCTGACATATCGGGTCTGAAAGACTGGAACTGCTATCAGGTTAAAGCATCACTTAAGATACATAAGTCTAGTATGGAATAAACTCAAGGTATCGTAGAAGGTATCTCCAAGCGATACAGGACAACTAAACTCATGGTCACAATTCGCGATAAAGGCTACGATGTAGTGTCTGGTGTATTCGGCGATCGGCTCACGCGATTCTGGAAATGTTCGGGCCATTGAGTCAGTCGCTAGGCTGTAAATCATTTACTTCGACATCTTGAACCAAAGCTATATGTTTACGTTCTGTCACATGCTCAATATGTGAGATAATTAGACTTGAACCAAAGCTATAGGTTTACGTTCTGTCGCGTGCTCAATATGTGAGATAATTAGACTTGAACCAAAGCTATAGGTTTACGTTCTGTCGCATGCTCAATATGTGAGATAATTAGACTTGAACCAAAGCTATAGGTTTACGTTCTGTCGCATGCTCAATATGTGAGATAATTAGACTTGAACCAAAGCTATAGGTTTACGTTCTGTCACATGCTCAATATGTGAGATAATTAGACTTGAACCAAAGCTATAGGTTTACGTTCTGTCGCGTGCTCAATATGTGAGATAATTAGACTTGAACCAAAGCTATAGGTTTACGTTCTGTCGCATGCTCAATATGTGAGATAATTAGACTTGAACCAAAGCTATAGGTTTACGTTCTGTCGCATGCTCAATATGTGAGATAATTAGACTTGAACCAAAGCTATAGGTTTACGTTCTGTCACATGCTCAATATGTGAGATAATTAGACTTGAACCAAAGCTATAGGTTTACGTTCTGTCACATGCTCAATATGTGAGCTAATTAGACTTGAACCAAAGCTATAGGTTTACGTTCTGTCGCATGCTCAATATGTGAGATAATTAGACTTGAACCAAAGCTATAGGTTTACGTTCTGTGGCATGCTCAATATGTGAGATAATTAGACTTGAATCAAAGCTATAGGTTTACGTTCTGTCACATGCTCAATATGTGAGCTAATTAGACTTGAACCAAAGCTATAGGTTTACGTTCTGTCGCATGCTCAATATGTGAGATAATTAAAGTTTGAATTCACTTCGTAATAATATCAATAGGATGAGTGTTGAAGGGCGTTAGGTAACGTTATTGATACTTGAGCAACCTGTAGCATCCCATCACGCTAATTGAATTTGTATGTTAATTAAAATGATAATGGATGTGACAACGATAATGGACGTGACAAAGATAATGGCTGTGATAAGGATATAATGTAATAATGTAAGGTGATAATGAACGTGATAAGGATATAATGTAATAATGGATGTGATAAGGATGTAAAGTGATAAGGATGTATAGTGATAAGGATGTAATGTGATAAAGATGTAATGTGATAATGCAAGGTGATAATGAACGTGATAAGGATGTAATGTAATAATGTAAGGTGATAATGGATGTGATAAGGATGTAAAGTGATAAGGATGTATAGTGATAAGGATGTAATGTGATAAGGATGTATAGTGATAAGGATGTATAGTGATAAGGATGCATAGTGATAAGGATGTAATGTGATAAGGATGTAATGTGATAAGAATGTAATGTGATAATGCAAAGTGATAATGAATGTGATAAGGATATAATTTAATAATGTAAGGTGATAATGGATGTGATAAGGATGTAAAGTGATAAGGATGTAATGTGATAAGGATGTAATGTGGCTCCCATGCTAGCGACTGTCAAGTCTTAATGGGAGCCTCCTCAACAGATGCCAATGTGTTTTTTGTTGCTTTCCTTGTCAGTTCATTCCATTGTATTCGTTTATTGGCATTCTGGTGGAATAAATACATTCTTGATTCTTGATAAGGAAGTAATGTGATAAGAATGTAATGTGATAAGAATGTAATGTGATAATGCAAGGTGATAATGAATGTGATAAAGATATAATGTAATAATGTAAGGTGATAATGGATGTGATAAGGATGTAAAGTGATAAGGATGTAATGTGATAAGGATGTAATGTGATAAGGATGTAATGTGATAAGGAAGTAATGTGATAAGAATGTAATGTGATAATGCAAGGTGATAATGAATGTGATAAGGATATAATTTAATAATGTAAGGTGATAATGGATGTGATAAGGATGTAAAGTGATAAGGATGTAATGTGATAAGGATGTAATGTGATAAGGATGTAAAGTGATAAGGATGTAATGTGATAAGGATCTAATGTGATAAGAATGTAATGTGATAATGCAAGGTGATAATGAATGTGATAAGAATATAATGTAATAATGTAAGGTGATCATGAATGTGATAAGGATATAATGTAATAATGTAAGGCGATAATGGATATGGTGGCGATAATCTATGGGATAACGCTAATGGATGCGTCTCACTTAGACACAACAATAGATAACACCAACCCGCATACCATATGGGTTGAAGCTCATGACAAGGAACTTTTATCTGTCCTTTAAGGCATGCACCAAGACGTGTTACCAGAGGCACGTGATTGAGAACTGCGCATGCGCCGACCCACTGTATCCGAGAAAGGGGGCCGCTTTCAACTACGTGGAGGTACCCGTATGTGACAGCAGTAACATTACCCAGGGTAAGACAAACACAACAATGAAGCTTCTTTCTGGAACAATATTGCCTCTAATTATTTATATGTAGGGCGATTATATGAAAACAAAACCAGTTTAGCGGGTGACTCCGATGCAAGAAGAACTGAAAGCGGTCTTAACACCTAAACCAAGGACCAGGTGTTTGTTGTTTTGGTGGGTAAACTGTGTAAACCAATTTAGGAATCCGTCTCAGTTTCCCGTTTCATGTAGGTCGAATACGCCGCGAGTTCCATATATCATACGCGATAGTTTCATATAGATTAATATCTCATAAAGAAAGCTTCATAACGCATCGTTTACTGGACTGCTACTAATTTGTTATATTCATAACTTTGCTGCGATGTAATATATCTGCCAGCTTGATTACAGAATTGATTCCCGCAAATATATGTACATAATGTAATGAGGCCGTACAAAATATACGTTTTTTATCATTCTGTTTGCAGATGACTGTTTGTATGAAATCAGCAGTCTGTATGTGGACAATAAACTTATATGTGACTGTCCAAACGCCTGCCAGTAAGTGTGTCTACTACCAGTACTGCGTAGCCCAAAACACCCAGCACTTATTGAAGCAGTATAAAGCGTTCAGTGTGGCACACGTCTTCTAAAATTGACTATTGATTTATAGATGTGTGTTTGAAACATACTGCAGACTAAACTGTCTGTGATGATTCACCGCGCAAAAATAATGTGATCATTCATACCCGTAAAATAATGTGATGATTCACCGCGTAAAATAATGTGATAAATCATAATACCACATACACTCCTCCGCAGTATTATTGGTAACCTCCTAATTATTCCCTTTCCAGGGAGGGTGTGTTCAGCCACACCGTGTCGAGAGCCGCTTGGCCTTCAAGCAATAAGCAGGTAAGTGCTCATGCGTTGTGACCATGTTCCGCGTTACGAATATAACCGTGTAGAACGCGGCTAACATCATATTAACTGGCTCTTAGCCACCCCTTTGGGCAAATAGGTTTTTATTCTTAACGCAAATAGGCATAACGCAAATATATTTTGCTCTGAATAATCGAAATGATTAATGTAAACATAATTAAAATGTGGCTTAAGAATGTGAGTTAATTTAATTATCATTTTGTTTCTTAAGCTTATTTTCTATTGTATATTTAACCTCACATTTGCATCAGTCTAAATCCATTTCCATTTTTTCCTGCTCAGGATACTGTGATAGGGGATATGGGGGAGAAGGTTCCGGGTATCGGGGTGGCAGACAATCCGACGCAGGAATTCAAGACCAACATCCTGAAGCTCGTCATTTATTACGAGCAACTCAACTACGAGTCGATATCGGAGGTACCGGCGTATTCGGTGAGTAGGCCTTAATAGGCTCGTTTCTTTGGTAGGCCGGGTTTATCCCTAATATAAACTGAAGTCGCATATTATGCATCGGTGTACCGCCATTTTTTGCACCTGGGTCGGGTGCGCGTCTCTCGCTTCAAAACAGCACTGGATATTCGGGAGTGGATGCGGATGCTTGAAAAGTGACGGAATATTGGTTGGTTCCTTTGCCCCTATGTGCACCGGACTTGACCGGCGTGGACATTTCATTGGCATACGGCGTAGCCCTATCGGTACGCCCTGAAGAGCATCGTCACAAGTTCGGTACACCGGGTCCTGGGCCAAGGAAAATGGGACACGAGAGAGCGGGGGAGTGTGTCTTTGTGGGTGGAGCCGGAAGGAATGTTGGGGGGGGGGGTATTATAGGACTGCGTTATAAGACGGCTTGGCCTAGTGGTAGGCTGTTGAACTGTAGGTTTAGGAAGTAAGTGCCCACGTGCCTCGATTAACTTTAAACGAAACTCACAATTCGTACTCCGTTCGTCATAATGAAATACATTGCAAATGTTTTTGTGTTGACTCATAGATAAGACAAGTTTTGAAATGCGAAAGAGCTCCAGACACCAAAACACGTAAACCGACAAGCAATTTAACAGGCCAAAGTGACGTGATGACGAAAATTAGACCTTCTTAATAAGGAAGGCGGAAGTCGTAAACTACATGCATCATGACGCGCCCCTCTTGATATTGCATCATAACGGCCGGTCCCCTCACGGCTGAGACTGGGAGACGTGACTCACCAACACAAAATATTGCTAAAGCTCAGTGGCGCGGGTCATCTATTGTAAGGAAATGTTTAACTTAAAACACTGAGTGTGAAGTGTCTACCCGTACGCTTTGACAATTCCAGCTATTTGTACTTTGGGACACTGATCATATGCGTCGTCATTTGGTGTTCATATATATGTTATATCATATATATCATTGATATGATGTTCACTTTGTATAAGTACTAGTTTATTTGCATTGCTATATGTTGTGTATATAATGTATATTTTGATGACAATGGAACATAAGCATCAGATTTTATCTTGTCATATGCGTATTTTAATAACAAAAATAGAAGCATTCATTCGCTCGAAATATGTCAACGCATATGGACTGCTACAGAAAACATAGGAACGAGAATACATAACTGAAATACATCAATACATTGCATTGCGTGTCCTACATTGTGCGTTATGCTTCCAGCCGGACAAGTTTATCTGCGACATCGGCGGACTTCTGGGTCTCTGGCGGCTTCTCCTTCCTGACGATCTTCGAAATGATCGAACTTCTCCTGGACGTCATCCTGGTGCTGATCAGGAAGAGGCGTCAGGGAGCCAGGCTCCAGGGGTTCGGGAGCCAGGAGGTGGGGAGTAAGGGGGTGGGGAACCAAGGGGTGGGGAGCCAGGGGGTAGGGCGCCAGGGGGTGGGGTCCCAGGAAGCGGGGCGCCAGGGGGTGGGGCCCCAGGGAGCGGGGAGCCAGTGGATGGGCTCCCAGGGGGCTGGGCGCCAGACGAAGGGTCGGGTTCATCACACCTCTGCCGGTGTGGCGATGAAGGGCAATCCGGCCCAGTCCACCGCCAGAGATGAGGCCGCCTTGCAGAAGGCCGGTTTCGATGAGGCCATTGCCGGGGATAGGATGCAGCGGTTTCGGACGCCGACGCCGCTGGCTCTCTACGCAGAGAACTGGGATGACGTGCCGGAAATGGACATGGCGGTGCCAAAGAGGTTATAATTCTGGGTGACGTCATATGAATGACGCCATATATCCCGAGGCGACGCTTCTTCTGCACGTCAGTAAAAAAAGTGTCAGTAAATCACAAGTGGTGAGAGGTGTCCAGAGCAGCGGGTTCCAGTCCCTCCATCAGCCCAAGTTTTATAGTTTTGTTGTTCTAACTGATGTGAGATATTTCTAGCCGATTGGATACAATTTTATGGGAGGATCCGCAGCCATCACACCAGAGCTGTGTTGGTTTTATGTGGTGTTATTGCTCTCGGCGGCGCCTCCTTGTCTGGCGTGGCTTACGCAATCGCGAGTTCTTAGTAGTGATATATCCTAGAGCGGCAGTTGCTGAACTAGATCCATAAAGGAAGCACTGTTGGCGAGTGCATGTCAGGTGCCATGGTGTTGTCCAATGCAAGGAAGGGCGGAGGGGGGGGGGGGGGGTGGGGGAGGGGTAGGGGACATATGGTTATACATGTGGTGTTTCATTTAGTTACGCACGGCTGGTTGTCGGTTTTGGAGGCTCCCAGTTCGTTTTGCCGAATTTCTTCCTGCTGGGTATGAAATGTTCGTATTTACAAATTTGTTGTTTTGTAACATAATAATGTCATGCTATATTCACAGCCTAAAATTTAACTAATATCGATATTGCACCCATATCATGCTATGCAAGCAACAAATACAAGGCCACCCTAACACATTAATAACAAGACAGAGTTATAGTTGCATATACATTGTGTAAAGGAATCTTATTTATCTTGATGCATCCTGAATAACGCAGAACTGTTGGAAAAAGATTTATAATAGAAAAGAACAGAGCAGAAAAAGAAAGGAACGGTTAAATCGGCCTGACTGGTACTTATATTTAGAATGATATGAGCATATATATTGTGCATTGAATTAAGCGGGACACTGACCCGGTGAGCAAAAAATCTGATTGGCAAAGAATTGCATCGACCTGACTGGTCAGTCATTTTTATAATGATAAAGGGTGTAAATTTACAGGTTTTTGTAGCCAGAAGGAAATAAATGTCGAGTCAGAGAAATACATTGGTTTATATTACGGGGCGAGACCCGTTGTTTGATCGATGAGGCTACCCAGCAACAGCGAGTGTGGTTCTCTTACAAACCAGGCATTCCGCTTTCTAGATTTATACACCGCATGTGTGCTTTGAGAGTCACATGAGTGTCGCGAGAGGGGAGGTTTGCATCGGGACCGGCATAAACCGACTTCGCACGCTGGCTGCAGTGACTATAATTGGTCCATAGTTTCCCAATATGCAATTCGGCTTCACTGTAATGGTGCCTTTTCGTTACCTCTGGATTTGAGGTTCGGCATTACCCAACACTACACATATATTCTAGAACTGCGATAAATCTCAGCAGTGACGTATCGTATCCGTATTGGGGAGGCAAAAGTGTGGGGGGGGGGGGGGGGGCATGGGTCGTGTTTCTAGATCACGTTGATAAAATTTCTTTATTTCCAGGTCACGACCAATTAAAACGAAGACATCCCACATACAAAGGAAAAGTGGATACATGATATAAATATATAAATTAGCGATTTCCCGATTCACGGTTGTTTAATATTAAAATTTCCATTTTAAGATTAATGAAAATCCTTCACTACGACGGTCGGCAAATACCCCATTCGCAGTTCACAAGGAATCCTTTCCTTTATTCCCAGTTAAGATGAAAAGCCCATCCCCGAGGAACGGAAATACCCCTTGCCACTGCCGCCCCCCCCCTCCCGTATCATTTTGGGGGAAAAGTTCGATTATCATCAATTAAATTACGTTGATGCCGGAAACAACGCGCCAAACCGCAACGTCTCACTGCATCACATAATATGGCACTGACGAATCCCGGGGGGGTGGGGTGGGGGGCGGGGATACAATTTAAAGAGCCCCTCAAACAATGTAACAGTTGATATTTTTTCAATGACACTTTTTTTTCATGCAAAATCCACGATTTGAGATGTGGACCCCCTCCCCCCCCGCGCCCCCGGTCGTACAGAGATCCCCAGTCATTTTCAACCCCCCCACCCCCCTCGGTCACAAGTGAGAGGTAGTGGTGGGTAGTGGGTGAGAGAGAAATCTAGGGCTGAGGTTTCCTTTCGCGGCTTAGAGCCGTCGGGTTATAAAAACTCAACCAAGCGGGATATGGGGAGTTGGATGGGTGGGTGGGTGAAGGGCGGTGTAAGTCGAAGCGAGCGGACTTCGTCTCTTCCTGTGACATACACCAGCCGGGCGAATAATAGCCAAAGCGAGAAAGAGAGGAAGGATGCACGCGAGCGAGAGAAAGAGAAATAAAGAGAGTCAAAGGAGGAAGTGGACGAACCAGAGAGATATATACAGAGAGAAAGTGAAAGAAAGAGTGATATGGTTATCAGATATAGTTGTTGGAGGCTTAATGGTATCGTTGATGGCAATGCATCATTATAATATATCCCAGCAAATTGAACAAACTCGCCATATTTAATCCTGTGGATCGAACTCTATCCCATTCATATCACTGCAACATATTTACGTACCCAAATTAAACCTATACACAGCATTTTTCTTCCACTATTAATCTTATGACTTAAACATTTCTGAATCTGACGCCTCGAGCACCGTCAGAATAGTGTCTAATTCTCTGAACTGGAGAACACAGATATACTCAAACGGTTTTGGTGCAGTTGTTAACCAAACCGTCTGTATTAATATTGTAGATGCGATTGGCACAATTGGCGTTGTGCGTCACCAATTGAATATGCGATGTTGCCAAACGTGCAATGTAATTGTACAAGAAATTTCGCCCGAGGCAGCGTTCTATGCATTACTTTCCTCTAATGTTTCTAAGCTTTGCCTAATTATCTTATGTGTATTAACTTGATAATTACCTATTACATCAAGTAATTAAATACTATAATTACTTTCATAAAATGTGCATATTTGTAACGCGGGCCCTGGTACCAGCGACCGACAGGCCCTTAACTAGTGTCCGAATCATGTGATTTGATATGTTGTTTCTTGTCTCCTTCTGACACTTGTTATTTACTTATGTATTTCAATTGGTTCAATAAACGATTATTAAACTTGACTTTCAATTAAAATTTAAACTGTCGTTGCGTTGCACTGCGTAACGGCTGAAAGACCGGCCACTAGATTACCCTAGAACCGCAAGTGCGTCATAAATCGTTCATATAAATAGCCAAGCAGCAGGATTCTGCTTCCTGCACATGCCCACCGCATGAACACGCAACAGCGGTTCTATGGTATTCTTGCGGCCGGCATCCGGTGCCTGCAACCGCACACCGAAGGAAAACGCAATGGCGGTTCTACGGTAATCTAGGTCTGGTAGTTTAAAAATATATGTTTTTAAGTACTTTGAATCCACCGAATCCTGTAGTGACATCGTTTCGGGCACCAACATTAAAGCTGTTGCTTGCGGCCAATGGCGGGTGGGATTAGGGGGGGGGGGGGGAGGTTGGGCGGGAGGGTAGGGGGGGGGATGAGCGGTATATCATAGGTGCACCCGTAACCATGGGAGACACAGCTGGAGGTGGTAATGAACGGTCTCTTGCAGGGGAGACATGTAATAACAGGGTAGACTAAGACATGTGAGCTCTAGGGACCACGGGGTAATCTGATTCGACAGGTGGGGGGGGGGGGTGAAAGAGATGTATGGAGAGAGTGATAGAGAGAGAGAGAGGGGGGGGGGATTGAGAGAGAGGGAGGGAGAGAGGGAGATAGAACGCGTGACCGGAAGGAAAGATGTGTATATAGACTGTGAGAGCGAGATAAGATATATATGCTAAATGAGTGCAAGAAAGAAAGCCGCTTGAGGTTCATTATAGTGTTCAAGGGGATGGTATCCTGCGATGATATCCAGCGACCCCTATGGGTAATTGATTAGATTTATGATGGGGTGACGGCTGTGGGGTGTATTCGTTTCGCCGCTCCACGTTTTCCCATCTTTTGACAAGAGCAGTACCAAAATAATGGCCAAGGATAGTTTCGATGTGGTAAACCACGCTTACAGTATCAGATGTTTAAAGAGTTTCTCATAACTGGAGAATCACGGCGCCATAGAAGAAATAAAGATTGACATATAATATTAACCCAATCAATGGCCACTTCGGTTCGCGACTTCATATTGCCACGTGACTACTCGATAAATGTAGAAGCCTTAGATCATGAAACATAACAAATTATGGCGACAAATGATTTGAGAAAAAAGCGATCAACATTCCCCACTGATGTGGCGAAAGTTGAACAAATGCAACCAAATTATGCGACTGATTGGCTGATTACTACTGGCCAGTTGATTATAGATACGACATAGGTGACTGATTAAGAATACGATTGGGGAAGTTTATCCAGTAGTGCTTAGGTACAATGTACAGTTATGGTTAGTGGTGATGGGTGCGCACGATATTGCTATGTATTTGTTAAATCCAAGACACATCAATGAAGTATACGCTGAAACGCATCTTCGAATTAGGTGCGATTATCGGAGAAAAAAAACGCCGGTTAGACAGTGACGCGAACCGCTGCGTCACGCGCTGCCTCATATGGGGCGCCCTTTCATTTCGTCGACGAAATGCAACTTTCGTCGACGAAATGCAACTTTCGTCGACGAAATACAATTACGTCGACGAAATAGCAATTATGTCGAAGAAATAGCAATTACGTCGAAGAAATAGCAATCACGTCGACGAAATGCAACTGTGTATTTCGTCTACGTAATTGCTATTTCGTCGACGGGATTGCTATTGCTATGTTCATGCATAACACGCGCTATTACTATTATTGCGAGTTTAACTTCAGGTTTACCTAACATTTATGCTAAGCTTAAATATCTTTCGTTACAAGTACAAGACCTAGTCCTGCAACTGCACATGTCATACTTTTGTACACTTAATCTTAGAAGCCCAGTGCTTGTATCACGCTCTGTTTTGAGTCCTAGAGAGCTATATATAACTTCAATAAACGCGGCACATGCAGCTAGGCAGGCCGTTTAATCAATAGGGCTGTACAGTCACTTCGGGATCTTATCGAGACCCCACGAGACAGGGATACCTATGCTCTGCGTCAATGCCTAGCATCAACGGCCTGTACGTGTTGCCTACCTTCCGGTTGTTTGCCTTCCCCCGCCTCACACACAAGATCGGCTAAAACTGTCCTTGGAAGCGCAACTAACCACTGAAGTTCTGTGCATATCCGAATTACAACCATCCGAGTAGATTTATGTAATGTATGAGCGGTGAGGCAGTTGATAAACCAGAATATGCGGTTGTCTCATGAATGACTGTCAGTGTCAGGCGATCTGATGTGTTGCGCGGGGTTTTCCATGTCGTATGACGTAATAATCATCATGACGCGCGTGTCTGCGCGCGGTATCTATGGTTGCGTAACAACGCTCCTTATATGGACTGAGCAGGTAAGGACAATGGTGCTCCGTTTATGGTAGAACTGTAAACATCGATGATTTGGCTCAAAATACAACGCTTCCAACGGTCTCATCGAACGGACCACATGCATTATGGAGAGATAAATGTCTTGTCTTTGACTATATTATGATTTTATAGTTAACAATGCCTGGACCAAAGCAAACAAAAAATAGTTTCACACCCACTCGCTTCTTTAGGCACAAACCGCGCAGCTGGCCGGTTCCCAACACTCAAACGTTGACTACAATGAGTGCGCGTCACACGGCTGTAGCAAGGCACCAGCGTGATGCGCACTCGTTCTAAGAGCACATGTTTTTTTGTTGGTCCCCAAAAGACCTACCGGAGACAGAACCCGCGAGAACTGTACAGCCCTATAGACGGAGTTAAGTTTTCAGGGTGACGTCATGTTTTATTGTTCTACGTAATGTCACTATGGCAACGATTGTCCACTGAAGGGGCCACAGAGCGGTTTGGGTCAGCTTGCACGATTGTAATTGTCTTTAGTTCTAACACTACCCTCAACTCTTTATAATGTAATTTAGTATGTTATGAAGTAACCATGGCATGGACTTACGTTAATGACCCGTTATTTAGCCCGTTATATCCTGTTATTTAGTGCTTAAATCGGACCGCTTCAATATCAAGTATATGTATAAGGAGATACAAGTAAGACTGCACGGGATACAACATATACAAGGGGACATGCACACGCAAATGTATGATTTCCGGATGAACTACCGCAGACACGGTATTAAACGCATATTGAAGCTACTGCTGAATATAGGACTACTTATATATTTTATATTTAATTAGGGTTCAGTATTGTAAGGCGCATTATTTTATTACTTACTATTTTGCTAAAAAGTAAAATGACAACGATGCTACGTGGCGGTCACCTCATGACGTCACATTGTCAGTGACGCACTTTACACCGTGGAAAGCCGGATTAGCTAGAGCGGGACTCTCGTAAATCTGTCACGTGATGGTTCGGTATTAGATCATGATTTATGTGAAGGGAGGGGCACGTTGGATGACGAAAAAAAAACCTGGGCGGAAAGTGGTTGAATTGCGGCTTAGTGTGTTTGCCTTCAATATCAGTGATTATACCTGGTTCACTGCCGCGGACCGATGTCACTTGTATAGGTTTACACTCGAATAACCCTGTCTGTTGGAAAGGGGAGGTGTCAGCGCGGACACTTCTGTAGCAACACGATGCGATGCGCAGTGCGATGCGCAGATGTTCATTAAGGGTCTTGAGATGTTGTCGCGTCTCGACGTGCTGAAAGTTTTAACAGAACACAGGGGACAATCATATATAGAATATTTCGCGCATAGCATACCGAATTGTACATAGAATATACGTACATATCGGCAGACAAGGTACCACGAAAGAGAGAGAGAGAGAGAGAGAGAGAGAGAGAGAGGGAGTGAGAGAGAGAGAGGGGATGGGGGTAAGATTAAAGAAAAAAGGAGGGGGATCAGCGAGATAGAGATAGACAAGAGATCAAAAAAAGGTAGATTGAGCGTGTGAGGGTTATTGGTGAACTACAAAGGGAATTGATTGGGTTTAACGCCATTGTAGTCCTCGCAATAAAATAAAAATTGCTATTTTTGTTCTCAGTTATTGTAGATGAAAGGAGGGGAGTATCAAATGCCACGGAAACTTGCGATCAATTTACCCACCAACACGGAGCGACTACACAAAGTGTGGGCTGCATGCAGGGACACGAATCCCAAGCAAGGGTAAAAATGAAATCAATAACATCCGAGTAATATCTGAATTCTTTTCTCAGCCGCGTCAATGAATGAGGACACGAAGGCCATTGGCTGAGGGCAGCGGACTGGAATGACCTTTAAGTTGGAAGACCTGGAAGAGTGGAACACGGGGTGGGGTGAATCAGATGAGGAGGAGACCGACTGGGGGTGGAGTGAAAAGGGGAGGGGATGCACCGGCGGGGTGGGGGGGATGAACTGGGGGTATCATGGAGGGTAGGGGGCGGACCAGGGGTTGGGGGAGGGGAGAGGACGGGCTGGGGGATGGTGAGGTGAGGAGGGGAGGAGACAACTTGGGGTGGGTCAGGACGAGAGGGGCGGTGGGAGATTGTCATGAGATGTAAGATGATGAGTGATGCAAAAGGTGATGGAATAACGAGCTATTTGAAATATTGTGTCAAATTGCGAGCGGCATATGGCATGTTACAGCCAGAGGCATGTCAACATTGATGGTCGCGACATGTGCTAACGGACGAACCGGGCGTGATGAATTGTTTAATTTGGTAGAATGAAATTGCTTTGTGTGTTGCAAGCAGGGGAAAAAATCAAATACTGTACCTAGTAGTCCATCATGATTTTAACCAAAAAAGAGGTATCATTGTTTTAAACCGGTATATTGGATTTATCCCGCCTGCTTTTTATTCTAATCATGAAAACACAATTGTTTCAACTCCCAGCATTTATTTTCAAAACTCAGTAGCGGTGAGTTACCAAAATTGAATACGAGGCTCAACTCGACCAAACCGATATACAATCAAACAAAGGATAAACGAAAATTTGTTTTCCCATATGTTTGCATTGCCATAACAGAAGAAACTTTTGCCGGTCAGCTTTATTTAACTAAACGTAACATATGTGTATTTTAATTTCGCCCAAATTAAGATTTTTCAGCAAAAACAAGCCATCAAATGAAATGTTAACATGATATGTTTATGTGCACATACGTAAACTTGGTCAAGTAGTCCCCACATTATGAACTATATCTTGAAGAAGCATAGTTGGATAACACTCTCTTCCCCTTCCGCTGATTCCAATATTCACGGCGTGTATTCGATCTCCACTACAGTACAACGGGGCTTTAGCCAAATCACCCCCGTGATGCAACACCATCACGGAACAAGCGCATTGGTCCCACATTGTTTGACACGGCAGAAGGGGATTCATGGGACTATTTATGCGACTCCTAAAGCTTAGTGTGACCCGTGGCCCATGTTCTCGTAGTTAATGCGCGTGAGGCTGCTCAAACCCCTAATGGTGTTTCGTGGCCTGTGAAGGTGTTGGGCTTTTCGCTGTTTTGCCTTCACACCAACAACAGAGCCGTGACACGCATATTGTAGTGTAAAATACACCGTGTAGCATGTATTAATGTTAATGTAGATTTTCTGTTGAAAAATGTATTACATTAACAGACGGATTTGTTTGTTCGTACCACTTGGTCGGCAGACCACATTCTATGTGCCTGTCCTAGTAATACACTCAATTACACTCCGTTAAATACAGTATATAACAATGATGAAAGATAAACCTGCTAATTTGGGATAAAGTATTTGACAATGAACAAAAATAAAATATATAAGAAACAACTATCGAAAGACACTAAAACACCAAACTCGCCCGTCACCCGTCCCCCCTGAACCACCCATACCCATCAACCGGCCCTGAGCCACTGACCCATCACCCCGCCCTAAGCCACTGACCCCATTACCCCCCCCCCCCCCCCCATGAACCACCTATCCAGCCTAAACCGTGTATGCGCACGTTCTCCTTTACCAACTTCCTTCGACTCCCCTTGGACCCCTCCTCACTGCCTTCACCACTCCCCGAGGTACCACCTCCTCCACCATCGCCCAATTACAGCTCACCCACCCCTAGCTTTGGCACCACTACCACATCGTCCTCCGGGCTCACCCTTTTGCCTCTCAGTCACCCCCATCATTCCAGGGGCCACCCTCACCGCCAACACATCCTGCCTCGCCTCGTACCCTTTTGCCCATCAGCGATCCCCCATCTTTATCACTCGCAACCCTCACCACCACCACATCCTCCACCGCCCCTCACCCTACTACCCTCGGCATTTTTGGGTCTACAGTGTCCGCCTAATTCACATTCCCGACAGCCAGGTCCCACTAGGGGCGAGGTAACCAACACAGTGTAAAGAACCCCATCGTGGGTGAAAGATGGATGGCGTGAGGGGACTGACTCACTGGCTGACTGGAGCAGGCTGGAAATGGCAGAGGCCGCTTCTGGGACGGGGGACCTCATGTCCAGAAAACAATAGTGAGACGCCTTGACAATCCCACTGAGTCGTTTTGCGGCAAAACAAAACCGTCTGTGTAGCTGGATTTATGCCCCCACCCCCCTGTACGTGAGCAAGCAACATGACCGCCAGAAGGGAATAATGAGTCGACTCAAAAAGATGGAAGAGAACACAATATCTACGACTAGAAGGAGATCGTGAAACATGGTGCTGGAGTAAATACGATGGGAGAAAAATGCATGTGGGTTTCGTAGAAAATGAAATATTGCATTCATGAGGTAATTACGTTCCCCACATGCATAGCAACTTCAACAACTGCGTTATTGTTTGATTGCCATACTCGCGTTTTGCTCAATGGCAAATGCCAGATGTAACTTCCTTATGGTCGAAACCGGCGAATGGGGAGACCGGCGAGGCCATCAAGTGAAGAGCATTCCTCGGAAGTTACAAGATTTCTTCAGAAACAAATGAACACCCCATTTGGGCCATTTCTTTCACGGGAATGAATATGAGATACAAGGTATTTATGTCAATGAGCTTTCGGCGTGTGATTAGTAAATTAAAATTCTTTCCCATGAATACTTAATAACTAAAATAAAGATTTGTGTTAATCTAAACGCATTCGGGAGCGAGCAATTCCTTTTACTTTTGGTGAAAGCTTTTAACTTCATGGTCCTGTCAGCCTGCCAAATGTGAATGGTATTTATCCACCACTATTATTCTTAAGTGGTCGCTGGTTTAGTCGATCCACTCTGTACATTTCTTATTGCTCTCTTTTTTTCTCCCCCCCCCATCCTTTGAGTAACAGCGTCACCGTCCAAATCGTCACGCTCGGTATTACAAACCTATTACGGTGTCCGAAAGAACATTCCACACTGGGTATTGTTGGAATCAGCAATGCCATGTCACCGCAGATTCCGATAGGTGTGCAGATTTCAGTGTTTCCGATGTGGCGGAATAACCAAAAATCGCACCTCTGGAAACTACTTGTATGATATCAGTAATTTATTTTATTATAACAAAATTTTCGATGGTCTAGGAAATTAGCCAGATAATCACCCTCTATTTATCAAATGATATCTGATGAAATTCCTAACCAACTTTTGTTATTATGTCTTATTTGAAGCTGACCATGGGATATACTTCTCTTCATGCCGGTATACTGCCAACAAAACGAGCAGGGGCTTGCTCCCTCGGTATATTGCCAACGCGGTATGATTGTCATGCCCCTCACGGTGTAGCGTGGCCAGGGCTTTGTTTGTTATGCCGCGACCTCATTCTCTTAAGCGCTGAGGCTTTTACCAGAAAACAGTGTCTGCTTCCTCATCGTCGGTGTTAACGGACAAGAGAAAAACTCCACCAGGAGGCCCACACCCGCTCCAGCCCCCTCCCTACCTTCCTCCCACCACGCCACAGACACTCGATGTATGGGCGGTCACGGCAAGCTTGATGTCGCTCGCCGGGGAACGCCATATTGAATCACAACCCTTGGGGTAAGATATGACAAAAAACTCGACAGCGTAATGTACTGCGTGGAGACAGCGGCGCTGGCGGATATACTGATAGAGTGGCCGGCACACCAAGAGCGCCATGGCTCGTCTCGGGGGGACGTGACTTCCAGTCCCGTTCCGGGGAATATCTTTTCCCGTCAAGCCTTGCGGCATCACGTGACTTCCGGTGTTGGTGCGACGCAGTACCTCAAACGGAGACCAGGCATTAGTCTCACTTGCTTCGCTACATTCGCCGAAATATCGACAACTAGTCAATCTCAATGACCCCATCTTGGTTCTCCTGATAGCAGCCATTCGGGTAGTCTAATGAGAGACAATCAACACGGCAAATTGGGGAGTCTCCGCTGGTTGATATTGATATCATCGCTCACGGCGCCCTCTGGCGGCGACCCGTGAACCTTCCCGCCGTTTGTTTCTTGTCCGATGCGTCATGATTTACAATCCTGAAGAGGCATTCTATTGTTGGCGGATCCATGATTTACAAAAAGCGAGAGGTGTTTCGGAGAGCACGGTTTCCATTACTAAACTCACAGCGGCCATTGTTACCCTGGCAACAAAATAGTTTGTTTTCCCAGTAATGACCAACATTGAATTCAGTTTTCATCACCAAGCTTGAGGCCAGACATCAGAACTAGGGTGTAATTCAGTGTTGTTGTTCTACCTCACGTCTAACATGATTTGCTATGTCTCATCTGCTAAATGGTGATAAGTGTCCCTCATACGCCTGCTCTCATGTACTTCCCGTTTGCTGTCAACGTGTAGCATGGTTTCATTTCGCTATCTTTCCTTTCGCTTCATGGCCTATGTGCATTTTTTCCTCTTTCTCGTGTGCCTCCGTCAAACTTTTTTCCTTACTCGCTGCGTTTTTCGCTTCATGATCCCTTTATCGGTCTCGCAGGTAGTAGCGATTCCGCTGGTACTTTTTTCCACAGAAGTGATCCAGCGTCATTACAACGGCCATGTTGACTCAGCCAAGACGCCAGAGATCGACTTGGGAGGGTGGTTGATCGGATTGCACATTGCAAACCCCACCACACCCAAGCTCATACCGAATCCCACATGCCACCCCTGCACAACGTATCCACTCCCACTCTGGGCCGGTCGGTTCATTCACATGCTCGACAGGAAGGTCCCATTAGATCCACGGTAATCAATGCGCTGCCTGAAGGTACGACGCACTAAGATTTGAGATCTCACAGCGTGGCCGTTTGAAATCTGGAGGATGTCTATGACGAGCTCCATGGTGGGGTGTGGTGTGTGAGCTGAGGGTGAGGTCTGCGGTGGGGGGTATGGCCTGATGGTGAGGCCTGTGGTTGGTGGTGTGGCTTGATGCTGAGAGCTGTATGTCGTGGTGTGGCCTGAGGCTGAGGTCTATTGGGGGTGGTGTGGCCTGAAGCTGAGCCCTCTGGTGGATGGTGTCGCCAGAGGGTGACGTTTGAGGGGTGGTGTCTGAAGTTGAGCCGCGCGTTGGGTAGCGTATCCTACAGGTGAGGTATATGGCGGATGGAGTGGCCTGACAGTGAGGTTAGGGGCGGGTCGGGTGATCTGTGGTGGTCGGTGTGGCCTTAGAGTGAGGTAGATCGGGTGGCCTGAGGGTGAGGTAGGTGATGGTTGGTGTGGCTGGGGGTGAGGCCTGTTGTGGGTGGTGTGGCCTGACGGAGAGCTCTGTGGTGGCCGGTGAGGCCTGAAGATGACTTAGGTGATAAATGGTGTTTTCCGATTAATAATAATAATTAATAATCTTATCTTCAAACGCCATGAGGTTCATACATATAGTGGTGCACCACGTGGGTCCAACACCTAACCAGCACCAGAAAAACTATGTGTATCAAATTAATTCGTTCATCCGGGATTATGGTTCATACCTTTTGTTTCGCCGAAGTGGTGGGTTTGGACTCTCCACGTGACTCCACGCTATTACACGTACACATTACGATATAGCAACACACAGTACAAACTTTTGTATTAATATAGTATTGGCAAACAGAGGATGAGCAAGACATTTGTCAACTGTTTAAAAAAAAGTGCTAATGACTTCAGTGCCCGGGTGATTGATGATAACGTGGACCCAAATTAGTCCTTTCTTCCTGCTTTAGCCCGGTAATGGGGGTCGGTGGTGCTACACACGTCGGCCGGCTGTAGATCGCTCAGTGTCTCAAGAGCAAAAAATATAAAGTCATTTGTCGTGCAAGCTTCTTCTAAGCTAGAGTTTCTCTGGTCCTCTCACTGCCAATGACAGGAACCTAATTCAACACGACTTCGCCCTCAATGGCTTATAAGGATGGGACATAAATACGTTGCGACTTGTTGTTGCACAAGAAAAATATTATTTATTTTATAATTCGTGATATTCTTTAAATTTAAGTTAATGCAAAGCATACATCGTTACATTTTTATGCGGCACGTACTCTTAACCCAAGCAACATAAGTGCAGTGTAAATATCCGTGCAAAACTAAAAAATGTGAAGAACGCTTATTTGACCATCCATCCAGTACATGCGGTTAAATCGGATTGTGATATTCTTTAATTTGACTAGAAAACTAGAAAATGCGAAGAACGGTTTATTTGATCGAAACTAAAAAGATTAATCAGCACGCCTTCTGAATGAGAACATTGTCAACATTTAATTAAACATTACAGAAAGGCAATTACGAGCGTGTCTAAGCCGAGGAGAAACCCTCCTGCTCATCTAACATTTATCCCCATTGAGGGCTATGGGACAAAAACGATCGGCCAAATGTCCCGCAATATTGATAACGATTGGATCTGAAACGATTACCAGACCTGGAACCCAGGCCCGTCGATCTGAAGCTACGTGTGTCACTGAGCGACACCACCCACATGATTGGGACCTGACTCTTGGGTAAACGAACCCCACTATCTTAGTCTCCCTCTTCCCGCTCTCACTCACCACGCGAATACATAATATAAATTCGCGATTTCCGAATTTAAAATTGTTTAATATTAAAATTCCAATTCACGAATAATGAAAAACCCTTGATGACGACGGTCGGCAAATACCCCATTCGCAGTTTACGAGAATTGTTTTTTATTACCAGTTCACGGTTAGATGAAAAGCCCATTCTCGAGGAACGGAAATGCCCCTTGCACCCCACCCCCTCCCGTATTATTATGGGTAAATTATGGATTATGTTAAATTAGGCGATATATATATGCAGATGACTATAGTCTAGACGACGTCCGACGTCGTTCCTTCTAATGACATTGAAGCCGGAAGCAACGCGTCAAACCACAGTTTCACCGCATCACATGATATGGCAGTGACGGATCCAGGTGTGTGTGTGTGGGGGGGGGGGGGGGGGGGTAGGAAGTTTCCTCCTCGCAATTTTTCAGTAATCCCACATTCTTTTCAAATTCCTATAGACCCACCCCTGTAGGGTAACATGCCGCTATTCAATGAATGGCCCAAGATGACTCTCATTGAATCGATAGGCCTCTCCGTGAGATCGTCGTTTTTCCTTTATCCGCCGCTGCTCCAACGGTTTTGAATTCACTATTGCAGACATCATTATCCCTCACCCCGTAAGCTGAGAGAGGATGCCGGGTAAAAAATGGTGATCTCCCTCGTGTGTACGCCTCCGTCACTGGTGTCCCCGGTGTGGTGTGAAGCAGTGGTGGTGATGGATAATTGGGGAGAAGGAGAAATCCAGGGTTGTGGTTTGCTTTCGCGGCTTAGAGCTGCAGGATTATAAAAACTCAACCAAGAGGGATATGGGGAGTTGGATGGGTGGTTGGGTGAAGGGCGGTGTAAGTCGAAGCGAGCGGACTCTCGTCCTGTGACATATACCAGCCCCGCGAATATTACCCAAAAAACATGCACTATTTTGCATACCTATAAATGCCGTAAAATATATGTCATCCCTGTTCCTAGAAATTCCTCTCGGTGAATGGCGACAGGGGAGGTAATGGTGTGGCGGTATTTACATTGTACTAGTAAGAGCAATGGACACGTTTTGTCCATAAAAATAGCCCGTGAGAGATCTTTCTTCAGAGAAAGAAAGGAAAGATGCACGCGAACGAGAGAAAGAAAAAGAAAGAGAAAGTTAGAAGAAGACGAATGAGAGATTGTTGGAGGCTTAATGGCATCGTTGATGGCAATGCATCATAATACTATATCCCTGCATATTGAACAAACTCGCCTGATGTTTAATCCTGTGGATCGAACTCGAGCCCATTCATATTACTGCAACACATTTACCTACCCCACTTTCCTCCACGATTTATCTTTTGACTTAAACATTTCTGAATCTGACCGACAATATCTGTGTTACTGACTTCTGATGAAATGTTTTGCTATTATATGTTAAACCCCCCCCCCCCCGCTCACCACAGAATATTCATTGAGTATTCTAGCCATGGTATAAAACTATCTATCTATTTACATAAATAAATGTGCAAAACAATTTCCGTTTTCACGTAATAATAATACACACAAAAGGCTTAAGGGAGTCGAACACCCACATCACGTGACAATGGCTCAGGATTTAAGACCGTGGTGGCGTCAATAGCTGCCTTTAAGTCATCACGTCATATCCGGTAGGTGTCGCCCAAGAAAGTGGCCTGACAGAGACAGCTGCACAAGTGAGTAATTGGGTAGTGATAATGGTTCAAACACACGAGCGCCTACATCTCAATCACCGTCGGAATATTGTCAATCTCTGAACTGGAGAAATATACTCAAATGGCTTTGGTGCATTGGTTAACCAAACCGACTGCATTAATATTGTAGATGCGATTGTCACAATTGGCGTTGTGCGTCACCGGTTGAAGATGTGATGTTGCCTAATGTTCAATGTAATGTACAAGAAATTGCGCGGGAGGCAGCGTTTTATGCATTACTTTCTACCAACGTTTCTAAGCTTTGCTTAATTATGTTATTTGTATTCATTTGATAATTAAATATGAAATTAAGTAATTAAATATATGTATATGTTGGCATCCGTCCGTCTGCGAGAGACGATGGATTTGCAGCTTTGTTTGATTTAAGTTATACGATTCGTAACGCGGCATTTACGCTTATGACTAAATAAGCCTATCTGTAAGCGACAGAGCTTACCACAGTCATCACAACGGTAACCTGTCAATAGATCCAGGTTTGTGCTCGCTGGTGGACGCCTAGATTGGCGTTTCAAGTCCAGTTTCACAAACCAAAGCCCGTCGTGGTGGGCCATTCCGTCGCGCATGACACGTGCCCATCCCCTCTTTTGGGATGCCAGATCCTCCCAAGAATCTGGATCAATGCCGAAAGCCTTAATGTCCCGCTTACAAACATCCTTAAACCTAAGCTTTGGCCGTCCAGTTGGCCTTTTGCCGTCGGCGAGTTCGCCGTAAAGCACATCCTTAGGAATGCGTTCATCTTGCATACGATGAACGTTCCCAAGCCAACGTAGACGACTTTGCTTCACAAGAGCAAGAATGCTTGGTAGGTTGGCCCTGGCTAACACTTCAGCATTCGTGACCTTGTCTTGCCAAGATATGCCTAAAATGTTTCGCAGGCAACGAAAATGGAAGTTATTCAATTTACTTTCTTAGCCACAATACATAGTCCACGTTTCACTACCATACAGCAAGCTACATAGAACGCACGCTCTGTAGATTAGTATTTTGGTGCGAATGGTAAGCACGTTTGTTCAACCTACCAAACATGGAGGCTGCCTTCCCAATTCGAGTATTTATTTCCTAGGTCCAGGGATAGATTATCCGTGACGGTATTTCCCAGGTAACAAAACTTATTAACAACCTCTAAAGGCATGTTGTTAAGGGTAATCGCTGGTGGTGTGATAGCCCCTTGGCTCAGCACGACTGTTTTTTTAACACTAATAGTCAAAGCAAATAAAGTACACGCATTTGAGAGCCGATCCATGAGTCTCTGTAGCTGGCTTTCTGAGTGCGCAACCAACGCAGCGTCGTCAGCGAATAGCAGTTCTCTTATTAGGAAGCGCCTCCGCTTGGACCGCGCACTCTTGAAAGGTTGTACAGCTTCCCATCAGATCTGGTGTGCAGGTAAACACCCTCCGCATTCTCATTAAATGCGTGAGAAAGAAGCACGGAGAAGACGATGCCAAATAAAGTTGGCGCAAGGACACAACCTTGCTTCAAGCCATTTCTGACTTGGAAGCTCTCGGACGTGGCTCCGTCGAACTGTACTGTGCTGAACGAGTGTTCATGAAAGGAGCGGATAAGGTTAAGTAGTCTGCGGGGGCAGCCAATAGAGTCCAATATTTTGTACAAGCCAGATCGGCTGACACTATCAAAAGCCTTGGTAAGATCAATAAAAGCAAGGTAGAGGGGCTTGTGCTGTTAGCAAGGAGTTGCAGTCTCTTTAAAGCAATTCTGGCTTAGGAGTGATATTCCGCGGTAATTGTTACAATCACCTCGGTCTTCTTTGTTTTTGTAGAGTGTAACTATATTTGCATCACGCATGTCCTGTGGAACAATACCGTTGTTCCAGCAAAGGACGAGAAGTTGGTGCAGATGAAGGAGCAACATAGTTTTCCCACACTTTATTACTTCAGCGGGAATCCTGTCATTGCCAGGCGATTTCCCGCTGCCCAAGGAATCGATAGCATCACTCAGCTCGCAAACTGAGGGAACTCTGTCCAGATCGTTCATGACCGGCAGTCGGGGTAATGCGTCAATCGCCGTTGCCGATACAGTAATTAAATACCATAATTACTTTCATAAAATGTGCATATTTGTAACGATAGCCCTGGTATCAGCGACCAACAGGTCTTAAGTAGTGTCCCAATCACGTGATTTGATATGTTTTTCTTGTCTCCTTTTGCCACTTGTTATTTACTTTTGTATTCCTCAATAATTTGTCCAATAAATATTATCAAGCGAACTTGACTTTCAATTCGAATTTATTAGGTCTTTTAAAGGTACATTTTAACATAATACATATGCATGTCTTCTGCTATATTGATTCCGTAAGGGCTGAATCTCTGATCATTTACAGTTGATCATTTACGCTTACAGAGTCACCCTGGATATATATATATATAAATGGGGAACATAACATTTATCATTTAAGCCGTCATTGCGTTGCATTACGTAACGTCTTATAGGCCGGCCCTAGATTACCATAGAACCGCAAGTGCGTGCCAAATCGTTTATGTAAATGGCCAAACAGCAGGACTCTTGCACAGCACACCGCATGAACACGCAACAGTGGTTCTCGGGTATTGCAGCAGCGGGTATCCGGGGCCTGCAACTGCAAACCGAAAGAAAACGCAACGGCGGTTCTACGGTAATCTATGGCTGGCGGTTTAAAAGATGTATGTTTTTCCAAGTACCTTGGATCCACCGCCTGTGGCGCATCTTTACATGGGTGACGATGGGATCAATAACAGAGTCGCCAGAAAGTAATCATGTAGTGACATCGTTGACAAACTGTTGCTTGCGGTCAATGGCGGGGTGGGATTGGGGGAATGGTGGGGTTGGGCGAGGGGCATGAGCGGTATATCTTAGGTGCACCCGTAACCATGGGAGACACAGCTGGATGTGGTAATGAACGGTCTCTTGCAGGGTTGACATGTAATAACAGAGCAGACAAAACATGTGAACTCTAGGGACCATGGGGTGCACCTGATGCGACAGTTTGCATTGTGGGCGGGAGGGGTGGGGGGCTGAGAGACAGAGATGGTGAAAGAGAGTGAGAGAGAGATGGAGAAAGGGAGAGAGAGAGACAGAGAGAGAGTGCCTGACCCGAAAAAAATATATGTGTATGGACAACGATAGCGAGATAGAATATAGTTGACAAAGGAGAGCAAGAAAGAGCGAAAGCCGCTGATAATTCATGGTAGACATCCTACGATGATATCCAGCGACCCATATGGGTAATTGATTACATTTCTGACGAGGTGACCGCTGTGGAATGTGTTCGTTTCGCCGCTCCACCTTTTCCCATCGTTTGACCAGAGCAATACCAAAATAATGGCCAAGGATAGTTTCAATGTGGTAAACGCCCACAGTGTCAGATGTTTAAAGAGTATCTCATAACTGCGGAATCACGGAGCCGTACAAGAAATAATGATTGATATATATGATCAACCAAATCAATAGCCACTTGGATTCGAAACTCCATGTTGGTACGTGACTACGCTTGTAATGGTGTAAAGTAGAAACCTTGGATTATGAAACAGAACAAACTAGATCTATATCGACAAATGATTTAAAAAAGAAGCGATATAACTCGATCGACTCGCACTATTCATGCTACTGGGAGTTCAGATTCAGGTTTACCTAACATATCTGTTCAACGCAAGCATTTTTCGTTACAAGTACAAGATTTACATTCCAGCAACTGCACATATCAGACTTTTGTAGCCGGAAACTTAGAAGCCCAGTGCTTAAAGCACGCTCTCTTGTGAGGCCTATAGAGCTATATATAACTTCAAGAAATTCGACACGTGCAGCTAGACGGGCCGTTCACTCAATAGAAACAGTTAAGTTTTCTGTTACGTCATGTTTTATTGTTCTAGGTAATGTCACTGTGGCAACGATTTTCCACTGAAGTGGCCACGTGCTAAAATTCAGGTATTAACTGAACACAGGGGACAATCATATATAGAATATTTCGCTCATGGCTAACGGAACAGTACATAGAATATACGCACATATCGGCAGACAAGCCACCACGAAAGAAGCAGAGAGAGGGGGAGAGAGGGGATGGGGGTAAGAGGGAAACGATAGAGAAGAGAACGAGATAGAGATGATTATAGAGCAAGAAGAACGGGACGATTGTGGAAGAGAGACAAAGAGGGGATTTAGAAAGATGGAAAAAAGAAGGAGAGGGATCAGCGAGATAGAGATAAAGAGATAAGAGAAGAGATATAAGGAGGAAAAAATAGGTGAAATGAGCGTGTGAGGGTTATTGGTGAACTACAAAGACAGCTGATTGAGTTTAACGCCATTGTAGTCCTCACAATAAAACGAGAAGTACTAAAAATAATTAAAATAATAAATAATAAATAATAAAATAATAAAAATAATTCAGTTATTGCGGATGAAAGGAGGGGAGTATCACATGCCACGGCAAGTTGGGATCAATGTACCCACCAACACTGAGCGGTTACACAAACTGTGGGCTGCATAAAGAGGGACAAAAATCCCAAGCAAGGGTAAAAATGAAATCAATAACATCCGAGTAATAACGGAATTCTTTTCTCATCCGCGTCAATGGACAATGGCCATTGGCTGAGGGCAGCGGACTGAAGTGACCCTTAACCAACCTCCAATCCTGAATTCATCCAGCCATGGCGAGACCGTAGTGTGCAAGATATTGTCTGGCTTGATTGGACTAGGGAAGGCACCGGCTGGTGGAAGAGTGGAAGAAGGAATGGGGAATGGGGTGAATCAGGTGAGGAAGCGAGGGCACCAACTGGAGGAGGTGTGAGGAGAACAGGGGATGCACTAGGGGTGGGGGGAAGAGAGGGGATAGACTTGGGGTGGAGGGGAGGGGACAGACCGGCGGTGGGGGACTGGAAGCTGACTGTGGGATGGTGAGGTTAGATGAAAGTGGACAAACTCGGGGTTGGTCAGGATTAGAAGAAAAATATAAAGTCACCGGGAACTGATTGTTTTTGTTGGAATGGCATTGTTTATTTGTATCGCAGCCTCCAATCCGCATATATATCCAAGTCGCTATCCGTAGCCCACGTGATGGAAACAATGACGTGTTTACCAACGGACGATAAGCCTGGGGAATATATGCACAACTGGAACTGAAAATATGAACTGGGGTATTAGGATGAAACAAGTATTACCAGACAACCGGTATACTACTCACAATAGATTTGGAGAGTTTGACCCTGTAAACTAAAAATACATAAACCTTTATGAATTCGGCCCGTCATTTACAAAATGGTTTAATATAGTCTATAAAGAACTTAAGAGAAGTATTGTGAATAGCAGTTTTTTCAATTAAACGTAACTTGATTATTTGAGCGGGAAATAACCAGTGGGAAGTTACACACCTAAACGTTATGTATCTATGGCTTAATCGGCCAACATGCGCAGGTGGGTCTAACTTGGCCAATTATCTCCCACATCATGTCATATATGTTGAGGGAGAATAGTTGGATAGCACTCTCTTCCCCTTCCGCTGGCTACAATATTCACGGCGTGTATTTAATCCCCTCTAAAGCTCAACGGGGGCCTTAGCCAAATCACCCCCATGATGCAACACCATCACGGAACAGACACGTAGACGCCACATTGTTTGGACAGGGTATTATGGGATTTATGGGCCTACTTACGCGAACCCGAAGCTTGGTGTGACACGTGGTCCCTGTTCTTGTCGCGTGAGGCTGCTCAACCCCCTAATGCTTATGAATGGTCGACGGCAGACTTTTAATGGTATTCCATCATTCGTTCTAACAGCTGCAGAAACTATTTTTCGTGGCTTGTGACGGTGTTGGTATGTTCAGTGTTTTGCCTTCACACCAACAAGAGAGCCGTGACACGCAATTTGTCCAGTAAAATACGCCGTGTAGCATGTATTAACCGAAAAATACATTACTTTAACAAAGAGGCGGACTGGTTTATTCGGACCGCGTGGTCGGCAGACCTTATTCTAGGTGCTTGTCCGACTAATGCATTCAACCAGTGCCATACACTCTCTGACAATGATGAGAGAAAAAACCTGTTCATCCGGGAGAAAATATGTGACAATGAACAAAATTGAAAACCTATGAAAAAAAACAGTATCTAAAGTCCAAAATGTCCTTCATTAAAAATAATTGTCATATTATCGTATTTCCCATGCATGTAATATGAATAATGATGTAGCATATGCATAAACCCATGGGAGTTAGCAAGCTATTTATGCCAACCTGACCAACCTACCGCGCGGAATCCCTCTCAACTAGCCACGTTCACGTGGACTTTTGGCTGATATTGACGAGATGGAGATGGGGATCACCATGTTAAACACACCTTCTTTTCAATAGAAACATAAAGTATTGAAAGGAGAATTGCATTTATCGAAAACATCGTTGAGCAAAGCATCAGCTTGCAATGGACAATAATTAACATTTGAACCATCACAACACAGTTTTAGCCATTATTTTCGGAGGACATGTTTGATACATACTACAGCCATATAACGGGGGCTATGTTGTGGTGTGAGCAAACTTCGCCCAATTTTTGATGGCAGGAGGACTGATCTTTACTTGTCTTTCACCGATTGCAACAAAAACAGGGGTTGCAATATTTTTTGCGAATATGTTGTAATGTCGCAAGGCAAATAAAACGTGTTCTATTCTGAATCTGTTTTATGGGCATTGGTGGTCCTTTGCATAAATGAAAGGCTGTAGCGTGCCAGAGCTATACTGGATCGATACTAATGGTGACTAATCCAGCCATGCTTTCTGCTATCCAACCGAGTCAATCAACAGGTATTCCAAATGCTTTAATCCATGCAATATGAAGATGGATATAATGATGTAAAAAAGCCAACCAAACTGTGTGCACGCTAAACATAGCTAGTTAGATAATTCGTCAGTACATTTATGGATAATTAATTGCTGTCTGAGCATCGTTAACAGCGCATCAAGCGGAACACTTCCGACCGTGGACATCGTTCTGTATGCTAATAGCGCAAGTGAATTGAGTGAGTACCAAATATATTTAGTGTAGCATAAAATACCACCCAGGCGTATCATAGTTTCCTGCTCAGCATCACTGGCACACATCAGTACACATACAACTCTTAAACTGCGCCACCTGACCATACGAGTAATGAGACGCTGCTTGCTAAATCTAGCTCATATACATCTCAAGTCATGGAGAAAGGATATTCGGTAGATTCAGGGGACCTGAATGTTTGCTAAGCCTACTAATCGATAGTGACTGAGGCCTTTGTCCGCTTAACATATGGTAACACCTTCTCAAACAGTGGAATGTACTGGCCAGCAGACTTCTCAGATTGATTATACGAATGATTAATCTACTTATATTTAGCGATATCCATATAATAGAAGATACTATTCAATTGATTTATAAATTGCATGACGTCATAGACGTATTTCCCACCAGACGACGCGCGTTTTGCACTTCCTCACTCACCGCCGCGCCTGATCGTTTAAAAAAAAATGTCCGGTGAGTAGGAGTGCTACAGATTTAGACATTCCGTTAGAGTACGACAACAATGGAAGAGTTGAGCGCGGATCCAAAGCAACTTGAACTCTCTTTGGAGGAACGCCTTCTGCCGGGAAATCGATTCGCATACCTTTAGTTCTGTCCCACTAAATAGCCACATACACGTGAAAAACGACACACCGTTGGCTAAGATAAATCCGTTCAAAATAGTGTATGACCAATTGATTTGTGTCCTTATTGCATATGTGCAAATAAATTGTACCCAAGAAAATTAAAGACGATAGTGTACACTGCAATTTGTTTCAGATTTTGGATCATTCCAAGACGTCTAATCACAGAATTACCTCTCCCACCACTCCCTCTGGCACCCACCTCCGCGACGCTTCCCTGTACCACCCGCCCGCAAAACCCCTCAATGAATCACCACCTGCTTCCGTCACCCCTGCTTGAATGCGTCAAGCCTCCGCCCCCCCCCCCGTGAGCCATCCATCTCCGTCACGCCTCCCTCAACCACCCACTTCCTTCACTCCTTCCTGAATCGCATACTCCATCATCCCTCCCTCAACTGACACTAATATCACCCCTCCATCACCCGCCGCCATTAACCCTCCCACTGAACCACCCCATCGCCATCACCCCTCGTCATGATCCACTCACCTAATCACTCACCCCCTCTAAACCACCCACCTGCACCACCCACCCTGAGTAACCCACCCCATCACCCCATTTGTCTCGAACACCTTTATCATCCCTCCGGTTAAGCCCCCCACCCCATCACCCATCCCCCTGATCCACCCAACTCTATCAACCCTCCCCCCTGAATGCCCCACCTCCATTACCCCCGGCCTAAACCGCTTATGCCGACGTTCTCCTTTAGCAACCCCAACAGACCTTCTCCTGAAATCACCACCGCCGTCTCTCTTCCTGTGACCTCCCTTGGACCCCTTCTCACTGCCTTTACCACTCCCCGAAGCACCACGCCATCCGCCATCGCCATATTACCTCTCACCCTCCCCTAGCTTTAGGCCAACTACCACATCGTTATCCGACCTCACCCTTTTGCCTCTCAGCCACCCCCATCTTTATCGCACGCAGCCACCACCACCACCACATCCTCCCCACGCCTCGCACCCTGTTGCCCTTCTGCCCCCTCCCCATTTTCCTCACCCGCATCTACTACCCCACCACAACCTCCCTCGCCTCTCTCCCTATTACCGCCGCCATTTTTGGGTCTACAGGGTTGGCCTAATTCACATTCTCGACAGCGAGGTCCCATTAGGCGCGAGGTAACCAACACAGTGTAAAGAACCCCCTTGTGTCCGGATGATGGATGGCGTGAGGGGCCTGACTGACTGGCTGACTGGGGAAGGTTGGAATGGCCGCTTCTGGGACGGGGGATCTGCGGGCCAGAAAACAATAGCGAGATGCCTTGAGAAACCTAAAGCGTGATTTTGTGGCGGAGCAAAAACCATCTGGGAACAGGAAGGGGGAGCTGGAGAGATATTTGATTTATGGCGGTCGACCACACATAATGAATGCTTGAAGAGAATAATAATTCGACGCGAAAGATGGAGGAGGAAAAAATATCATTGACTAGAACGTAGAATAGAATAGAACATGCTGGAATAGATATGGTGGGAGCAGAATGTTCGTGGGTTTCGTAGAAGATGAAATCTATACATAGCGACTCCAACTACTGCGTTATTGTCTGATTACACTCGCGCCATGTTAGGTGTTTGCCCAATGGCAAATGCCGGACATAAGTTCATGTTGGTCTAAACCGGTGAATAGGTAGGCCGACAGGACCATCCAGTCAAAACTGTCCCCTGCAGTCAAACGCTTTCTTCAGAACCAATGACAAATAAAAAAAAATTGTCCCAATGAAATATTTTAAGGTAAATAAACATGAAGATATGGTCCCTGAATTGTTCAAATATATGTGATAGGTCAATTTTATTTCATACGAATGCATTTGAGAGCGAGAAAAGCGTTTAACTTTCCGAAGAAGCTCTTTATTTCATGGTACTATCTACTTATAGGCTGTCATAGGTTTCTTCGTCGATTTTAGGCAGAAGCGTCAAAGCGTCACCGCCCGAATCAGCACGCCGATATAAGCAAAGCATTCCATAATGGGCATTGCTGTAATTAGGAAATTTATGTCACCACAGGTTCAAGTAGCCGCGCGTGTGTTCCCAGTATGGTGGTATCACTAAAAACAGGGATTTGTTTGTTATGCCGCGACCCCAATCTCTTAAGCACCGAGGCTTTCACCGCAAACAGTGTCCGCTTCCGCAATGTGTCAACTGCCGTGAGGAGAGCTACATCGGGAGGTGGCGCACATAGCCTGCGTACCCCCCTCCCTCCCACCACGCCACAGACACTCGATGTATGGGCGGTCACTGCTAGCGGAATGACGCTTGCCGGGGAACGCCATATTGAAACACAACGATTTGGGTAAGATATAACAAAAACACGGCAGCATAATGTACTGCATAGACACAGCGGCGGCGGCAGATACACTGATAAAGTGACGGGCAGACCAAGAGCGCCATGTCTCGTCTCGGGCACATGACTTCCGGTCCCGGTCCGGGGAATGGATTCTCCCATCATGCCTTGCGGCATTACGTGACTTCCGCTGTTGGTGCGACGTAGCACCCCAAATGGACCCCAGGCATTAGTCACACTTGCTTCCTCGCCTTCGCTGAAGTATCGACAATTTGTCAATCTCAATGACCCCATCTTGCTTCTCCTGATAGCAGACATTCCAGTTGGCCGATGGGAGACAATCAAACACGGCACTTTGGGTATCTCCTCTGGTTGTCTTTGATATCATCGCTCCGGGCGCCCTCTACCATCCCGCCGTTTGTTTCTTGTCCGATGTTTGATGATTTACAATTCTGAAAGCACATTCTTTCGGGGACGCATCCAGGATTTACACAACGCGAGAGGGATTTGGGAGGTTACGGTTTCCATTACTAAGCTCACAGCGGCCATTGTTACCCTGGTCGCAATATACTTTGTTTTGCCCAGTAATGATAAACATTAAATTCAATTTTTAATACCAAGCTTGAGGCCAGACAGCAGAGCTAGGGTGTAATTCAGTGTAGTTTTTCGACCTCACGTTTAACATGGTTTGCTATGTCTCATGTGCTAAATGATGATAAGTGTCCCTCATACGCCTTCTCTCGTGTAATTCCCGTTTGTTGTCAACGTGTAACATGGTTTCGTTTCGTCTTGATGTCTTTCCTTTCGCTTCATGGCCTATGAATTTTTTTTCCTCTTTCTCATTTGTCTCCGTCAAACCCTTTATCCGTCTTGCAGAGCGTGCAGCTCTTCTTCTTTATAAGTAGTAGCGATTTCGCTGGCGCTATTTTTCCACAGAAGTGATCCAACGTCATTATAACGGCCATATTGACGTAGCCAATACACCAGCGATCGACTTGGGAGGGGCAGTTGGTCAGATCTGACATTGCAAGCCCCACCACACCCAAGCTCATATCAACTCCCCTCCCCCCCCCCCCCCCCCCACGCATGCCGCCTCTGCGCCACGTATCACCGATCACTCGTCTTTCCTATAGCTCTCAACCTTCACATCTCATTCGGTAGTGCCCTGGGCCGTCGGTTCATTCACATGCTCCACAGGAAGGTCCCATTAGGGCCACGGTAATCAATGCGCTGTGTGAAGGGTCGAAGTACTAAGATGTGAGATCTCACATCGTAGCCGTGCAAAATGTGGGTGATGTCTATGATGAGGTCTATGATGGGAGGTGTAGCCTGATTGTCAGGTCTGTGTTGGGTGGTGTGGCTTGAGGCTGAGCTCTCTTGTGGATGGTGTGGCCTTAGGCTGAACCCTAGGGTGGGTGGTGTCGCCAGAGGGTGACGTTTGAGTGGCGTGGTCTGATGTTGAGCCGTGTGGTAGGTAGCGTGGCCTGAGGGTGAGCCCTGTTGTGGTCGGTGTGTACTGAGAATGGGGTATTTGGTGTGGTGTTTCCCGCCTACAGACTGAGAAAGATCTAAAGCACAAGCATTGCAGCCCAACTCTCAGACATGCGTCAATCAGTATATTGATAAATTAAAACAAATACAAGTTAAATAATAATCTTACTTTTGAAGACCATGAGGTTCTTACGTGTAGTAGTGCACCAACAGCCAACCAGTTCCAGTAATACTATATGTATCAAATTAATGCATTCATCCAGGATTATGGTCCATCCCTCTTATGTTGCTGACGTGATAGTTATGCACTATCCACATGACCGCACGTTATTGCACCTACACATTAAGACATAGCAACACACCCTACGAGCTTCCGCATCAGTAATGTATGGGAGAACAGAGGAACACAAATGAGCAAGACAAACATTTGTCAACTGTTTTTTTAAGAAGTGCCAGATGGCTTCAGTCACCGGGTGATTGATGACAACGTGGACCCAAACTAGTCCTTTCTTCCTGTTTCGGCCTGTTAATGATGGTCGGTGGTGCTACTCACGTCGGCCAGACACTGCCTAAAGGGCGCTCACTGTCTCAAGAGCAAAACATAAAGTCATTTGTCGTGCAAGCTTCTGCTAAGCCGGAGTTTCTCTTGGCCTCTCACTGCCATTGACTGGAACTTAATTCAACACGACTTCGCCATCAATGGCTTATAAGGATGGGAAACAAATACGACTTCTTAGATTAGGCGGACAAGGTAAATATTATTTATCTCATAATTCGTGATATTCTTACAATTTGAGTTACTGCAAAACACCACTTAGATAACTTGTTATGAGGGAAGCATTCTTAACCCAAACAAGTGTTAAACAAGCGCAGCGTAAATATCTGTACAAAACTAGAAAATGCGAAGGACCTTTATTTTACCAAAACTGAAAAGATTAATCAGAACACCTTCTGAATGAGAACATTGTCAACGTTTAATTAAACACTACAGGGAGGGAATTTCGGGCGTATTTTAGCCAACAAGGAACGCACCTGCTCATCTAAAATGTATCCAGTCAGGGCTAGAGGACAAAACGATCGTCCGAATGTACCGAAATATTGATAACGATTGGATGTGAAACGAATCCCAGACCTGAAATCCAGGCCCGTCGATCTCAAGCTGGGTGTGTCACTGAGCGACACCGCCCACATGGTTGGGACCTGACTTGGTTAAACGAACCCCTCTGTTCCAGTCCCTCTCTTCCCGCTCCCACTCACCACATTTCCCTTCAATGGGGCCATGTTCAGGGTCGTCGAGTAAGCCACATTACCGGCAAGAATATCCCATTAGGAGCGTGAAAGGGTGAGCAGCGGGGGACTTGCGGGTTGGGGACGACGAGGGGTGGTGGTGGGCTTGGTGGGTACGCTCGTCTGAAGAGAATAGTTGACAACACACAGACTGTTTTAATGGCTAGGATGGCTCGAGCAGGTAGCCAAGCGATGTGGGTTGCCAGGGTGACTTTGCGTTGGGTGTGGGCCATACACCCAAGATGGGGTTGACAGGCAGTATCTTGGGATTAATTCAAACGGAGAATCAAGATGAGGTATAAAAACAGAAATTGCTGAAGAAGGCAAACGTGTGTTTCATGGTCAAAGTGAAAGCAGATTGAAATTGATTTAGTGACATTTGGCCACATGCCCATTCACGTCAAATACAAAAAAAGTTGCAATGGAAACAAATGAGAAGCGAATATCGTATATTAGCGAATGTCATATGCGGGCCGGGTGTTGTCCGCACAGTGCATTTGATTGTTGGTTGTCACAATCTGTTGCTGAAATTTATTGATGACCATTTGCTTGGTGTGTGCCCAGCTCAAATATCATATTATGCATGCAAGAAATACAAAGCTAGCAAAACACATGATTAACAAGACAACGTTATAGTTGCATACACATTGTGTAAAGAAATCATATTTATCTTGATGCATATTTGATTAGCACTAAACCGTTGCACAAAAATTTATAGTAGATAAAAAACAGAGCGGAAAAGGCAAGAAAAACGGTTAAATCGTCCTGATTGGAACTTCCGTTTAGAACGATATAAGAGTAGATAGTGTGCATTGAATTAAAGCCTAGCTCACACTGTGCCGGTGTTGGCTACGGTTTACCCCGGACCTCCCCGGTTCTTCCCGGTCTATATACCGGGACGAACCGGGGCAATCTCGCAACATTTTGGCGCTAAACCAGTAGGCCACGGTGTTACTACGGTGCTGGTACGGTATGCCACGGTATATCAAGGTGTTACCACGGTGGGTGCCGGTACTTCTAAGGTTTTACTAAGGATTGACTACGGATCATCCCGGTAGGCTAAGGTTCATCCAGGTACCACTAAGGTATCACCACGGTTTTTCAAGGTGTGACTACGGTTTGTCCCGGTTTACCAAGGTTATGCACGGTATACCAAGGTGGTACTATGGTCGTGCCCGGTCGTGCCACGGTTTCACTACGGTCTCACTACGGTGACGCTACGGTAACCGTGTCAGGGCGTTGCCTCATGGTTGTCAGCAGGCACTGGAACCTGTATGCTAGGATGCCGAAAGCGTTCTCAACTATTCTTAGAGCCCTGGACAGACAATAATTAAAGATTCTCTCATCATCAGTGAGTTGCCTTTTGGAGAACGGTTTTCCTAAGCCAGGTCCTCAGGGCGAAGGCGTCATCAGCAGCTATGAAGTATGGTATGTCCTTGTTATCACCAGACAGTGCATTTGGCGGGGGGAGTCCTATGGTTCCTTCTTCAATGGCCAGAGTTGTTGAATACCTGGGCATCTTCGGAAGATCCATTGGCACCAACGTCCACCCAGGTGAATTTGTAGTCTGCGTCCACCAGAGCCATGAGGATGATCGCATGGAAGCCCTTGTAGTTGTACTAGATTGACCCCCCTTTGTTTGGACACCTAATGGCTATGTGTTTGCCATCCAGAGCACTTATACATTTACGGAAGTGCCATCTCTGCCCGAAATTCTCAGCTATAGATGTCCATTCTTGGTCAGGTACCCGGAAGCCATACATGAGTGAGTGGTAATGATCACCTGTGGCTAGGTACCTCAGATTTATGGCCAACTTCAACCCAGGTTCCAGAGCCTTGCGAGACCATGTGTCTCGTTTCGTGATTCTGTTCTCCAGTGGCAGGAGTAGTTGTTTACACATTTCTGGATTCACACGTAGGAAGTTCTTAAAGGCTCTCCCATCTTCAGCACGCCATTCGTTCATCAGACGTGTGTACTGCCCTAGTGTTACTCGCCTCTCGGCCCAAGGTCTCACCCACACAGTTCTCTGTTTTCGGGCCCTCTTTCTTTTCATTCTTCTGTTTTGCTGAATAACTTGGAGCATCGCCATGTTATTTGTAGCCTGCTGTCTGTTCAAATGCAGTTGCCAGTTCATCAGTTAAAGTCTGTTCCAGTAGTTGTTGACGACAAGATCTAGGATGCCTTCTCCTTCCAGGGATGAAGCACCAAGTGATTTGAAACCAATGTTATCCCACTTTTATACTACCCTAGTGCTGCCGCCACTCACCGTGGCCCCAGAACGCCACGCACCACCCTCGGTTGCCTACGGATGGCCCCGGTAGCTTGCACGGTGGTACTACGGTGAAGCCCGGTTGTACTACGGTGGCACTAAGGTTTCACAAAGTTTGAAAATACCGGGGCTCGGTCCCGGTTCATGCCGGTAGTTTTGAACAGTTCAAAACCACCGGGGCGACCTACGGTTCACCACGTTACACCCCGGATCACCCCGGATTGACTACGGACTCGCTACGGTTACACAAGGTTGTCCAAGGGTGTCCCCGGTTTTCAGAACCGGGGTAAACCGGGACTATGAACCGGCACAGTGTGAGCTACACTTAAGCATGAGACTGACCCGGTGAACAATCGTATTTGCAAATAATTATATTGACCTGACTTTTCAGTCTGTTTGTTTAGTGATTAAAGATGTTTATTTACAATGAAAACGCGCGACATGCATTGTCGCCAGGTTTGGTAGCCAGAAGGAAATGAATATCGAATGAGAAAAATACGTTGGTTAATATTACGAGGCGAAACCCGTTGTTTGATCGATGAGGCTACCCAGCACCCGCGAAACGAACTTGTGGTTCTCTTACAAACCAGGCATTGAGCTGTTCAGATTATACACCACATGTGTGATTCGGAAATCACAAGACAGTAGCAAGAGGGAAGGTCTGCATCGGAACCGAAGCCGGTGTCACCGAAAAATGTTCCCGCGCTGGCCGTAGTGACTATGATCTGTCTATAGTTTCCCAAAATGCACTCCCGGTTTACCGTGATGGTGTCTTTTCGTTATCTTTGGATTTGAGGGGCAGATGTTTAGATTGAGTGCAATCTTGACAGTTCGGCATCACCAAACATCACCATGTATTCTAGAAATGCGGTGAATTCCCAAAGTGACGTATCCGTATTGGGGGGTGGAGGTGGGGGGGGGGGGGAGTCGGTCAAGGAGTCATGTTCCCAGATCGCGAAAAAAATACTTCTTTATTTCTAGGTCACGATCAATTAAAATGAGCATACAAAGGAAGGGCGGATACATGACTTAAATTGGCGATTGCTCGATTCACGATTGTTTAAATATTAAAATTCTTAGTTCACGATTTAATGAAAATCTTTCATCACGACGAGTGGCATATACCCCATTCCAGTTCACGAGGAATTCTTTTCCACATTCGCAGTTCACGGTGAGATGAGTTCGGTCACAAATGCTCGAAAAGCAGAGATCCCTCCTCTCTACCTCGCTCGCAAGGTTTCAGACCCCCCCCCCCCCCTTTTCAAATTCCTATAGACCCAGTCCTGTAGGGTGCCAAGCCGCTATTCAATGAACGGCCCAAGATGACTCTCATTGAATCGATAAGCCTCTCCGTGAGATCGTCGTTTTTCCTTTATCCGCCGCTCCAACGGTTTTGAATTCACTATTGCAGACATCATTATCCATCATCCTGTACGCTGAGAGAGGATGCCGGGAAAAATGGCGGCGGTAAACTCCCTCGGGTGTACGCCTCCCTAACTGGTGTCCCCGCTGTGGTGAGAGGTAGTGGTGGGTAGTCGGGGGGAGGAATAAATCTAGGGCTGAGGTTTCCTTTTGCGGCTTAGAGCTGTCGGGTTACAAAAACTCAACCAAGAGGGATATGGGGATTTGGATGGGTGGTTGGGTGAAGGGCGGTGTAAGTCGAAGCGAGCGGACTCCGTGTCGTCCTGTGACATATACTGGCCCCGCGAATTATATCCCCCAAAAACATGCAATATTTTGCATACCTAGAAATGCCGTAAGATATATGCCATCACTGTTCCTAGAAATTCCTCTGAGGGCAATCGAAATGTTCTGCCCATAAAATAGTCCATGACAGATCTCTCTACATAAAAAGAATAAAAAGGAAGGATGCACTCGAGCGAAAAAAAGAGAAATAAAGAGAGACTAAGAAATATATGGAGGAACCAGAAAGATATATACAGAGAAAAAGTGAAAGAAAGGGTGATATGTTTATCATATCAGTTGTCAGTTATCAGTTGTTGGAGGCTGAATGGTATTGGTGATGGCAATGCATCATCATACTATATCCCAGCAAATTGAACAAACTCGCCTGATGTTTAATCCTATGAATCGACCTCGAGCCCATTCATATCACTGCAACATATTTACGTACCCGATTTAAACTTATAAACAGCGTTTTTCCTCAGCTATTAATGTTCTGACTTGCACGTTTCTGAATCTGGCCGAAAATATCTATATTACTGACTTCTGATGAAATATTTTGCTATTTTATGTTAAGAACCACAGAATATGCATTGAGTATTCTAGCCAGGGTATAAAACTCTATAGCTATTTACATAAATAAATGTGCGACACAATATCCCTTTTTCACATGATAAAAACAAACACAAAAGGCTTAAGGGAGCCGGACAGCCATATCACGTACAATGGCTCAGGATTTAAGACTGTGGTGGCGTCAATAGCTGCCTTTAAGGTATGACGTCATATCCGGTAGGTGTCGCCCACAAAAGCGGCCTGACAGAGACAGCTGCAAGGGTGAGTAATTGGCTAGTGATAATGGTTCCAACACACAAGCCCCTACGGCTCAAGCACCGTCAGAATATTGTCAAATTCTGTGAACTGGAGAACACAGATATACTCAAATGGTTCTGGTGTGTTTGTTAACCAAACCGTTTGTATTAATATTGCAGACACGACTGGCACAATTGGCGTTGTGCGTCACCGGTTGAAAGCTGCGATGTTGCCTCATGTGAATTTAACGTGCAAGAATTTGCGCGCGAGGCAGCTTTCAACGCATTACTTTCTTCCAATATTTCTATGCTTTGCTTAATTATCTCATTTGTATTCATTTGATAATTATATATTAAATCAAGCAATTCAATACCATAATTACTTTCATAAAATGCGTATATTTGTAATGGTTGCCATGGTACCAGCGGCCAACAGGTCATTAACTAGTGTCCCAATCATGTGATTGGATATGTTGTTTCTTGTGTCACTTCTGACACTTGTTTTTTACTCATGTATTTACATTGGTTCAATAAACGATTATTAAACGAACTTGACTTTCATTTCGAATATATTAAATCTTTTAAAGGTACATTTTAACAGAATACATATGCATGTCTCATCATCACTGATTGATTTTGATTCCGTAAGGACTGAATCTCTGATCATTTACAGTTGCTAAGGATTCTGCGTCCTGCACAAGCACACCGCATGAACATGTAACAGCGGTTCTAGGGTATTCCAGCGGCGGGCCTCCCGGGGCCTGCAACTGCAAACCGAAGGAAAACGCAACGGCCGTTCTACGGTAATCTATGGCTGGCAGTTTAAAAGATGTATGTTTTTTGAAGTACGTTGGATCCGCGGTATATGTTAGGTGCGCCCCTTACCATGGGAGACACAGCTGGAGGTGGTAATGAACGGTCTCTTGCAGGGGTTACATGTAATAACAGGGCAGACTAAGACATGTGAGCTCCAATGACCACGGGGTACACCTGCTGCGACAGTTGCATTGTGGGCGGGAGGGGTGAGGGGCTTGGAGACAGAGAGATGGTGAAAGAGAGTGCGAGGGAGATGGAGAAAGGTAGAGAGAAAGAGAGAATACGATTTGGAACGTTTATCTAGTAGAGTATAGATGCAAAGAACAGCTATGGGTAGTGGTGATGTCATCCGATATACGATATTAACATGTATTTCTCTTAATCCGCGAAGTATCAATGAAGCGAGCGCTGAAACACATCTTCGAATTGGGTTTGATTACCTGGAAAAAAATGCGCCGTTGGTTAGACAGGGACGCGAACTGCTGTGTCACGCTTGCCTCACGCGTTGAGAGTCAATTCTACTTCGCCGGAGGATTATGCGGTCTGCAGTGACTGGAATTTCAAAGCACACACCAGCCAGCCTAAAAAGAATACTGCCACCACGGTGGGAAAAAGCCGAAATCGATAACTGTCAAGCCGCGTTGACGGTTGTGGCAAAAAAAAACCCCGAATCGACGCTGTGCTCTGTAGGCTGTCATGGCTGTAAAACTCACGTCACTAATCTTACGACGCTGTTGACTTTGATGTCTATCAGCCCTCTGCAACAGACAGTTGATCGAAAGGTATATAGATCGGTCGAGATGGAACCCTTTTTTCGGAGTGAAAATTTCACTTGTCAGGGCAACACCTCATGACGTCACATTGTCAGTGACGTACTTTACACCGTTGAAAGACGGAGTAGCTAGGGCGGGACTCTCGTAAATCTGTCACGTGATGGTTAGGTATAAGATCATGATTTATGTGAAGGGAGGGGCACGTTGGATGACGAAAAAAAACATGGGCGGAAAGAGGATGAATTGCGGCTTAGCGTGCTTGCCTCCAATATCAGGGATTAGACCTGGTTCACTGCCGCGGACCGAACAACCCTGTCTGTCGGAAGGAGAGCGGTCAGCGGGGGCCAATTCTGTAGCAACACAAAGTGAGATGCGTAGATGTTCTTTAAGTGTCTTGAGACGGAGTCGCGTCTCGACGTGCTGAACTTCAAGTTTTAACAGAACACAGGGGACAATGATATATAGTATATGTCGCGCATAGCTTAACGAATAGAACATAGAATATACCCAGAGACAGGCAAGGTACCATAAGAGGAGAGAGAGAGAGGGTGGGGGGGGAGAGATGTAGAGAGAGAGAGAGAGAGAGAGAGAGAAAAGAGAGAGAGAGAGAGAGGGGTTGGGGTAAGATTAAAGAACCAAGAGGGAAACGAGAAGAGGTAGAGTTGGCTATAGAGCAAGAAAGACGGGACGATTGTGGAAGAGAGAGAAAGAGGAGATGGAGAAAGATACAAAAAGGAAGGAGGGGGATCAGCAAGATAGAGATAGAGAGATCGGAGAAGATATATAAGGCGGAAAAAAGAGGTAAAATGAGCGTGTGAGGGTTATTGGTGAACTACAAAGGGAAGAGATTGAGTTTAACGCCCTTTTAGTCCTCACAATAAAACGAAAATTACTAAAAAAAAAAAAAGATTGAAAGAGGGTCGTCTCACATGCCATGGCAAGTTGGGATCAATGTACCCAACAACACGAAGCGGCTACACAAACTGTGGGCTGCATAAAGAGGGACAAAAATCCCAAGCAAGGGTAAACAACGAAATCAATAACATCCGAGTTAGATCTGAATTCTTTTCTCAGTTCAATGAATGAATGAATAAATGAGGACACGAAGGCCATTGGCTGAGGGCAGCGGACTGGAATGACCTTTAACCAACATCCAATGCTGCATTCATCCAGCCATGCCGAGGCCGTAGTGTGCAAAATATTGTCTGGCTTGATTGGACTAGGAAAGGCACCGGCTGGTGGAAGAGTGGAAGAAGGAATGGGGTGAATCAGGTAAGGAGGGGAGGGGATGTACGGGGGGCGGGGGGCGAGGGAAGGGCAAGGATAGGCTAGGGGTGGCACGGAGGGGAGGCGATGGACGTTGCATTTGTTGGAACATGGTATTATAGGATTATACGAATCCTAAGCTTGGTGTAATACGTGGTCCCTGTTCATGTCTCGTGTGCTGATCAACACCTAATGGTTATGAATGGTCGACGGCAGATTTGAATGGGCTTCCATCATTCGTGCTAAAGGCGGCAGAAAATATGTTTCGAAGCCTGTGACGGTGTTGGCCCGTTCAAAGTTTTGCCTTCACACCAACAACAAAGCCGTGACACGCATATTTTTCAGTAAAATACGCCGTGTAGCAACTTATATTACCTTCACAAACAGACAGACGTTATTCGGACCACGCGGTCGGCAGACCATATTCTAGGTGCTTGTCCGACTAATGCATTCAACCAGTGACATACACTCTCTGACAATGATGAAAGAAAAAACCTGCTGATCCGGGATAAAATATGTGACAATGAACACAAATGAAAACGTATAAAAAACCAATATCTGAAGACGTTTATTAAGTCCAAAATGTCCTTCATTAATAATAATTGTCTTACTATCGTATTTCCCATACATGTAATATGAATAATTATGTAGCCTATGCATAAACCCATGGGAGTTGGCCGGCGATTGATGCCAACCTGACCATGACTTTAGCTACGGACGGTCGGATACCTTCAAGTGCTATGACGTCGGCAGCTGAAACTGTCAGGCGGATGTACTCTTACACTTCGACCACGGAAGCGATACACTGTTGCTCGGACTGTGTTCAGGCAGCTCGCCAGTGCCAACGTCTCACGCAACGTCACGCGCAGTTGATCATCGGTCATTGAACGGCTGAAAGTCAATCGGGGCTGGTTAGCCACCGTGGAACAACAGAATCACCTCTCCCACCACTCCCTCTGGCACCCGCATCCACGACGCTTTCCTGAACCACCCACCCGCATAACCCCCCCCCCCCGAGTCGCCCACATTCTACCCCCCGCCCTCTGAACAACCCACCTCCACCACTCGCCCTGAGTCACCCACCCCATCACCCCATCTCCCCATTGGACTCGCCCACCTTCATCACCCCTCCCGTTGATCCACCCACCCACATCACCTCCCCCCCTGATCCACCCAACTATCACCCAGGCCTGAACCGCTTATGCTGACGTTGGCCTTTACGTTCTCCTTTACCTTAAGTGTGCCTTACTCCAACAGATCTTCTTCTGAAATTACCACCACCGTCTCTCCTCGTTGGATCTTTGCATTTTTGCATCGCCCTATTACCTCTCATCCTCCCCTAACTTTAACACCACCAACACATATTACTCCGCCCTCACCCTTTGGGCTCTCAGCCACTCCTATTTTTACCACCCGCAACCCCAACCACTACCACATCCTCTCCCGCACCTCAACGTTTTGCCCCTCAGCGATTCCCAATCTTTATCACTCGCAACCACCGCCACCACCACATCCTCCTCCGTCCCTCACCCTTTTGCCTGTCAGCCACCCACCGTAACACCATCTCCACCCCAGCCTCCCCAGCTTCTCTTCCTATTAGCTACGCCATTTTTGGGTGTACAGGGCCGGCCTAATTCACATTCTTGACATCAAGGCCCCATTAGGGGCGAGGTAACCAACGCAGTGTAGGCAACCCCATTGTGTCTGGATGATGGATGGCGTGATGGGACTCTCAGACTGGCTGACTGGGGCAGGCTGGATATTGGCAGAGGCCGCTTCTGGGACGGGGGAACTCAAGCCCAGGAAACAATAGCGAGATGCCTTGAGGACCTTACAGAGGGGCTTTGTGGTGGAGCAAAACCGTCTGTGTACAGTGATGGGGAAGCTGGAGAGATATTTGCTTTATGGCAGTCCGCTACCTGTACGTGGGAAAACAAAATGATTGGTAGGAGAGAACTATGAGTCAACGCGAAAGAGGAAGAGAAAAACATATCCTCAAATAGAAGGAGGTGGTGACACAACGTGCTGGAATAGATATGGTGAGAATAAAATGCTCGTGTGTTTAATAGCGAAATATTAGATGGGTGAGGTAAATTATGTCCCCTATGTGCATAGCGACTCCAAAAACAGGGCTATTCGTTGATTGCATTCGCGCCATGCCTAGGTGTCTTGCGCAATGGAAAATGCCATGTGAAATGTATTCATATAAATGAATATTCAGCCTGTGATATTTTTCATATGAACGCATTTCGGAGCAAGGAAAGCTTTTAACTTCCGACGAAATTGGCAGTGGCGGTTCGTCGGATTTGACATTGCAAACTCCACCACCCCCAAGCTCATACCACCCCCTTGCCCATGCCACCCCATGCACAACGTATCACCGTTCACTCGTCTTTCCTATGGCTTTCACCCTTTCAACCTCATTTCGTTCGTGCCCTGGGACGTCGGCTCATTCACATGCTGGACCGGAAGGTCCCATTAGGGCCACGGTAATCAATGCGCTGTGTGAAGGGTGGAAGCACTAAGGTGTGAGATCTCGCAGCGTGGCCGTGTGAAATGTGAGTGATGTCTATGGTGAGGTCTATGGTGGGGGCTGTGAGCTGAGGGTGAGGTTTGTGGTGGGTGGTATGGCCTGATGGAGGGATATGTGGTGTGTGGTGTGGACTACAGACTACATTTTGATGAAGATCTAAGGCATAAGCATTACAACCCATCTCTCAAACATGCATCAATCAGTATATTGATAAGTTAAATAATAATATATTCTCAAAAACGTCACGATGTGTATAATGTGGAAAGGCATCAAGTAGGCCCAACTCTGAACCAATTAATGCTTTTGTTTCACTGAACTGATAGGCCTGTACTATCCACGTGACTGCACGCTATTACACGTACACATTATGACATGGCAACACACCCTACAAGCTTCTGCATCAGTAATGTATGAGTAAACCGACTAACACAAATGGACAACACAAACATTGTTAGCTGCATTAAAAAAAGTGCCTAACGACTTCAGTCCCCAGGTGATTAGTCCTTTCCTCCTGCTTCAGCCTGTTAATGGTGGTCGGTGGTGATACTCACGTCGGCCAGACACCGGCTGTAGAGCGCTTACTGCCTCAAGAGCAAAAAATAAAGTGATTTGTCGTCCAAGCTCATTCTAAGCTCGAATTGCCCAACTTATCTGGGCTTCTCACTGCTAATGACTCGAGCCCAATCTAACACGACTTGGCCCTCTATGGCTCTCTATGGTGGGACAAGAATACATTGAGGCTTCTTTCGATCAAGCGAACACGGAAACTATCATTCATCTTATAATTCGTGATATTCTTTAATTTGAGTTACTGCGAAACGCTACATCCATCCAGTACATGCTGCTAAACCGGGTAACGCATACTAATTCAATATGGCATCGCACGCTAATCTCACCAAACCAACCACACAACAGAACCAGATACTTGCCACTTATAGGGTAACAACTAAATCCCTATGATAGTCATGCAGTTTTTCATAGATTGTTACGTAGGCACGTAGCCTTAACCCAATCGACATAAGTGTAGCGCAAATATCCGTAGAAAGCTGGCAAATGTGATTTAATTTAGCCGAAGATTAATTAGCACGCTTTTTGAGTTAGAACATTGTCTACATGCAGTTAAACATCACATGAAGGCAATTTCGGGCGTATATTCACTGACCTGCTCATCTAACATTTATCCACAGTCAGGGCTAGGGGACAGAACAGTTCGCACAAATGTGTCGCAATATTAATAACGATTGGATGTGAAACGATTCCTAGACCTGAAATCAGTCGATCTCAAGCTGTGTGTGTCATTGAGGGACACCGCATGCATGGCCGGGACCTGACTCATGATTATACGAACCCCCTTGTCCTAGTCATACTCTTCCCGCTCTCACTCGCCACATTTCCCTTCAATGGGGCCGTGTTCAGGGTCGTCGAGTAATCCACATTACGAACAAGAAGATCCCATTAGAAGCATGAAAGGGTGAGCAGCGGGTGACGTGCGGGTTGGGGACAGCGCGGGGTCTCGGTAGGCTTGGTGGATACGCTCGTCTGATGGGGATAGTGGACAACAGACTGACGGTTTTAGTGGCTAGGATGGCTCGCGCCGGGAGCCCAGCGATAGAGGTTGCAAGGATGGGGAGTGGCTTTAGTCTTCCATCATTATGGCTATTCTTTTAAGATCCAATAGGTAAGGTATCAAAAGAACAGCGGTTGTTGAAGAGGGCCAATGCGCGTTTCATGGTCTAAGTAAAGGCATAATGAATTTGATTTAGTGACATTTGACCATATGTCTATTGCCACGTCCAATAGAAAAAGGTGAAAAAAGAAAACACTTGATAAATGAATACCGGTCAATTCATGACGTTCACTGTGGGCCTGGTGGGGTAATTCAGATATTAAATACTTGTTAATATGGCTAAATACCCCGTTTATTTAACTGGTGGGGCCAAGTTCAAATTGCGATATAGCATGAGTATCCATACCTTGATGACATACTACGCAAGAAGCACCACGAAAGTAGCACATATCAGTTACCATTGACGACCGATGCTTTAATATTGTGTTCTCTATGCTCCTTTACTTTAGTCTCGGTCGTACATATCGTTTCCCTTTTTCTTGATAATCAGGCAGCATGGCGGTGCCATTAAAATATTGATCGCATCAATGACGTCTCCATTCGCTGCCATATTGTATTGTATTATTATATTTGGTATTGTTCTTATCGCGACTTCTTAAATACCCATTCATCATATTGCTTTGATGAAAATGAGAGGCGGATTAACAGCCATGCCTCACGCCTCACTATTGGACAATTTGTTTGCTACGACGACAGAATTGCCGCTCAAAGTCCATGATGGCCACACCCATTGTAAATGTGTGACACCTAAATTACCCCAATCCAACGACCACAGCCCGAGGATCCTTTAGTAAATTATGACCAGGTATTTATTGAGCGCCCTCAGCCCTACGCTAGTCTAGTTGACACTGGATACAAACTTATTTAAAGTCAATGTTATTGTTGAGAATCATGGTGTCACGCCTATGACGAACATATTTAAACATGATGAACAAGTTTGCAATGTTTATGAATGACGGCCTTGGGCCGACATACAGTTGACGCATGCTTGGACGAGGAATTGATATGTGTAATAATCTCATCGGTTCTGTTGAGATGTTAGGGTACTTTTTATGGTTCAAATCAACACATATTCATCAAAGCAGACCATAGGTTTGCATGATATTTCTCTTGACGACCTGATGTATCAATGCATTAAAGTATTATTTTAATACGCGATACGACGAAGGGAAATATGTTTCACGCTATATCTGCAGTGAACAAATGGTCTCGATGACCATAGCTAAATATGAACACAAGACATGTTTGATGGCATCATCATGCCATCTTTTATTGCAATCGACATCATATTTAACGACCAGTGGTAATCATCGTTGAGTGGTAACCAGTGGTAATCATCGTTGAGTGGTAACCAGTGGTAATAATCGTTGAGTGGTAACCAGTGGTAATAATCGCTGAGTCATGATTACTAGTGGTAATGCAGTCCAGTGCAGTTATTGCTTCGTGCGAAAACAGTTACTTAGCCCCTGAATCTGGCGCATGTTTCATCCAGCCCTTTCGCGGCCCAGTGCAGCCTTCATAAGTACCACAATCGCATAAATACCAACATTTTATGGGGATACATTACAAAGTGGCTGCTTAATGATGACTGTCACTCTATGGATGATGGATGCATCTTAATACCTAAGTATGGTGGTCTTTACACGACCACCAGTTTGGGAGTTTGGTCACTTATATAATGAACGTCATGGCAGATAGTCCTATGTTTCATTGATTTCTGCATCGAAACTGATATGTGTAGTAGTAATTTCCGCCATGCTTGAAGGTATCGTTTTGTTCGTCAACAATTGGGAGTATTTGTCACACCTCCAATAGCATTGTTGAATATAACTCTCATCGAAGTTCCATTCATATATGTATGGAAAACAACGAATGTAATCGGCGCACGTGAAGACGCTATGGAAGAGTTTAATAGATTGGCAAAACAGAGCCAAGGAGATACCTATCATGTACCAATGGAAGATCAGGTCAATGACGATTTTGCATGTCTCTGCAACTCTGTTTCCTTGATTAAGTCTCCAGATGTGGACCAATTGGCGTATACGACCTCGATTGAAAAAGTAATGCGTTCGTACTATACCCACGTGGACCAAACCGGCTATATTGAAACGGGAGAGAATTCCCCAGCAGGTTGCGTTCACCAAGCATGCTACACTCAGGGTGCAACGAACCACGTACATAGAAAAACATTCCGTGAATTGTATTAATCCTGAAGCGGCATAGATTATTGAAAAGACTAAAAATACTAAAGACTGGGTTAACTTAACTAATGACTTCCACTGGGTTACCGGGTCCGTCAACAGGAAGAAGAGACGAGATATCTCTAAGAAAGATCTGTCATATTGAGGAAATAAGGGCTCGTCTCGTAGGACAAACGAGGTGGCGTTGTCTCGGTGGAGGTCGGTTAAGATGTTGGTCGCTCTGTCGAACATCTTCGTCAGGTGCCATTTGTCGTCGCTGGGGTCCTCGTAGTATTCTCTGAGGAAGGCCACTTTAAGAGGGTAGCTGCTCAGTGACGTCCTCTCATCCTTGTTCGTCACGACGACTTCGCTCTTCATGGCCTAATGGGCACGAGTATCATGTTATCAAAGGGTAGACTGATGTTGCCTAATTGCATGAGCAATATCGTAGATCATATGCAAAAACGTAAAGTCACAAATCACATATGAGGCACTCACAGCTAAGATTTTAAGGCGATACACAAACTCCTTGCATCTGACATTTGTTGTTGTAGGAGCAGCTTGTAGTTAAGAACAGCTGCGTTAAGCGGAAATATTCTAGAAGTTTGTAATAATTTAATCTTAGGGATGTTCCCGTTAGAATTAATGTTGATTGGCGACTTACTTTGAGTGCCATTAGACACAATTTGGGCTCATCGGGAATCTGAGACAGCAATTCCATTTCAGTTTCCGCGAAAGAGAGCAACCACAGCCTCCCATGAGGTACAAAATGGGCCTTGATACTATCTCTGTGGACGACCGGGTGAATACGTGTCCCTTCCCATCCATCCAGTGCCACTATGTACCCATCGTCTCGAAGTTGCAATGGAAGCTCCACTGGGATGGCAAACGTGACGTCGACTTTGACAAACTTGTCATCACCCTTGCCTTGGATGCTTGCCATGTATGACTTCATACGCGAGCAGAACGAAACCTTTCTCTGGCGTTCTAAGTAGAGGGATGCAGCAGGCCCATTTTGCTTCACCACTGGATTATCGAATCCCGTCACCGTAGCAAATGTTTCAGTTATGGCTGCAAGAAATTCAGCTTGTATTTGAGCAGCGTCCAAAGGACCGACATCAAAGTCAAACTGGTTGCTGTCCGGGATAATACGGATCTCGAAAATATGTTTCAAGTAGCTTCCAGGGCCACTAGCTGCGCATGGAGCTAGCTGTCTCTTGACAATGCAAACACTGTTTCTCAGTACAGGGTTTGAAGATTCCCACAAGTAATCAAATTCGTCAGGAGCCTTTATTTTTGTGCGCTCGAAGAAGCTACCAATGCCAATGTGACGCCCTTTGAATTTCCCATGACATTTCAACTCTTCTTGTGTTCGTTCCATCAGCGACCTGACGAACTCTGCCTCCATACCAGAATACGACTTGAGTTTGCAATCATTTCCTCTCCGTATTATGTACTCATTACACAACATCTGCCGCCTCGTTGTGAGTAATCGATCAAAAGAGTTATCAGTTTCCATTGCTGGACGCATGTTTGACACAGTCGCTGGTTGCAATGTTTGGGGCTGTTCTTCATGGTTTCGACTCATCGCGAGACCTAATGCTGGCTTACGAGACACTCCTTGCATCTCTGGTGCTATGTGTCTTGTATTTATAGGCTCCAGCACGCCATAAGCTGACGTCATTACTTGTATTCTTCGATGATTAAGAGTCTGGACTTCAGATTGGTATGGCAAGCCGAAGTAGAATATTTGTAATACCCCGTATTTGTTACCACCTGTTTAAAATACCAGTAAATAGAGGGAAAGCCAATGCAAGCAAGTAATGAATTTTCAATCAGCGTGTGGGAAGCTGGAGGAATTCTGCAAAATGACATAAGTTTAAACCCCAGATCTCTATCAAACCCTATTCTCTGTCAATTTCATGTTTGTATTAACCCCAGGCCTCTTGCAACCCGGCGTCTGTCACGTTTAGGTGTTTATCAGCCATCCATGTGTCTCTCGATTCACATTGTTGTCTCGCAGGCCCTTAGGTGTCTGGAACTTCTTGTTTGTCAGGTTAAACAAAACTTCATATGGAGATTTAGCCTTCTTCCTGCATGCCTCATTTCATATAATTGACGATAACTTCTCTCAGACAGATTAAGAAGCTTAATGACTATTGCCATCCATATTTCTGTCACGCCGTTCGTCAGATTGGTATCAGGGGTGATATAAAAACACTCGCGCAATAATTACAAGTACTTTGATTTCAAATGACCAATATTTTTGACATATGCGCAAATGATATCTAGCGATAGTATGTGTTTGACATATATCAAATTCAATTAGATGTGCAAATCCAATGTCATGTTTTATTGTTTCTGTAAATATATCCGATTCAGTTTCATATAAGTATAGGTATCATATGACAGAATAAATAATAGGATATATGAACACAGTTTAATTGTTTTATGTTCCATTTTGTCTTGCCGTAGATATGCACTTGACGTTACGAGAATGAGGGTTATTTGCCCGCTGCCGTATAATTTTTAGCGTTTCTATTATAAGGTGTTACTTGACCGCCATACTTGACAAGATTAAAACAATTAGTTTTTACGGGTTACGTGCTAGGGCCACCTCCTCATACTGCCACCACATGCTGGGGTACTTCTATGCCTGTAGTATGGAAGTTACTGCAACACCACTTGCACACTACTGATTAATGAATTTGGTTACAGGATGGGCCGAGAGGTAAGATATGCTAAAGCCCTCTTCAAACACGTAACTGATCAATTTGATTTATAGAGCTGCATTCACTTATGTTATTATCGGTTTTTCGCCCACATCATCCCACGTAATATGTGTGTTATGCCTTATCAAGTGTTTACATACTCGATCTGGAGCTCAAGTGGTGGCGTAACACATTCCCAAACGACAGGGTACTACGAAAATACGTTGATAGCGAGCGCAAGGTTGGTTAAGACCTGTCGATATCAAACATGATAAGTGACAAATTGCAAAAAAACGTCGATCCGATCAGGTGGTGTGGCAGGAGGGTGAAGTCATGCCCGCTAATAAATATTGTGTATGCATTTATAACTATTCACATCAAGATGGGACGAAGTCTAAATCGCGATAACATGTTTTTTTATGAGTTTTTTAAAACTGTCACACAGAGGAGAGGCTCGGTGTATAGATGTCTAGAAATAAATTGTTTCGAGGGCGAGATCCTAAGTTAAGGGGAGCCTGTCAGTGAAACATAAATCAAAAAGCTCACTATCTGCTACCTTTATCATTAGTGGGTGGGTGGGCGCGGAGTGGAAGCCTGATTATCAAACCAGAGGATCCTTGTCTCGTCATAATCAGGGTTAGCCAATATGGTATGACCAAAATGTATAAGTTAATACATATTTTGTGAGCAAAATGGCTGTAATATTGTGTCTGATTTTGAATTACTTGAATGTCTTTTGACACGTGGTAACATGTTAAATCTATCGTTGGTTTGCATTGCAGCGATGTTCACAATCTAAAGGTTTACTTAACCCCGTTAAGATGCGGCATATCACCCAATTTTACCAAAAAACCCGCAGCCACGGTCCCATCCAGCCCTCTGTAGCTCACCTCCTGGTCTAGCTAGATTATTGCCACATGTAGGGCCAGAACACCATCATTCGATGTCTTTAATCTGAAGCTCAGTACACAGGAAATACAGATAAATTCCTAGATGGTGAAATAAGAATCCTGATCAAAGGCTGAATAAAATTTTGTCTATGCAATAAAATACATGTCCCTTGCATAGCACAATATATTTCATAAGATACATGTAGAGGCTCTATTGATACCTTTCTACGTAGTTCTAATATAGAGCCACTAGATGATATACAACAGCAAGCTTGTGACAAGGATGTAGCACCACAACGAATACTAAACCTGGAAAAACTGATGGTCTGACTTTCTTGACTAACAAGAAACCACATTGGAAAACAAAACCAAATGGATAAGTTAAAATGGGAAGGTCCTGAATTTGGTTTTGTCGATATATGATAGGTGTTGTTGGTTACTGCAGGTTAAAAGAAACATATCTTATATATTTTCGTGTCAACTGTGCTGATTTTCGGATGTGCTGTTTGCTTATTGTGTCTTGATGAACTAAAGAATTATAATTTAAAAAAAAGGATGAGGTGGCTATATTGCTTATATCTGCATGGTTGAGATATGTCGGTATGATGTAAGTACTGTTATGATTTTTGTGGGGAGACAGCTGCAATATGACTTAGCATGGGTCTCCTAACCGATACGTTGTATCACTGTATTGTTATGGAATTATTACTTTGATTGAATAAACGATATTGAATCCTGAATCCTGACTCCTACATTAAAAACGAGGCAGACGGCTTGCGCTTCAAGTCACTCGGACTTGTCTAAATATTTATTTAATGTAATGAAAGTTAGGCGGCTGTTGGCAAAGCAAACCATCAATCAATAAATGAGCAATGATTCGCGCTCATTTTAACAGGCATGATGACATCAGTTCCCGTTGAGAGATGCCACAAGACGTAAGATGATATCATCTTAATCGTTGAAGCACATCCTGTCTTGTTGACAAGCCGCTATGAGATACCCATTACAGTTCACGACCCATATGACGCTTGCAACACATTGTCTATCCGCATATATGCAAACTAATTGTTCTCACGTCAGATTGAATGCTTGACGTGTTAATATATTGCGATGCACCATCATAGCCGGCATGGCATATATGAGCTTGTGGCACGTTTCACAAATAACGTGACATATACCAGCCAGTTACACGTCACTAATGATATAGTATCGCAACAATTTTATTTAGCCTCTAGAGTCACCGTCTATATCGCCGTGTATATGTGAGACATAAATTACATAAAGCCAACGACAACAGCCAGAGCAACACTAGTGTCGCGAATACGACGAACGTGCCTTTTTCATTCGCAACTAAATCAACACATACTCATTAAAGCATCGACTGCGGTTTGGCACAATATTTCTATGGTAGACAGTTTAAAGTATGACGGCCATATAAGAGTCACTACGGAATAAGATGAAGAGAAATTAAATATTTTGCTAATTTAATGTTTACGTTGAACAAATGGCATAAACACCATCTTTTATTGCAATCGACATCATATATAACGCGTCTATTCATGTGACAAGTAGCAATAATCGTTCAGTTATGAATACAAGTGGCAATGCAGTTCCATGAACAATTATTGTCACGTGATCAAACAGGTCCTGATACTGGTACCTGCATCTTGCGCATGTTGTATCTAACCTAACTGCAGGATCCCGGGAGGCTTCGCGGGCCAGTGTAGCCACCCGCACAGACATGGCATAGGCAACAACTTTGATGGGGATACATTCCATTTACATAAAATTCCTATATTATGATGACCGTCACTAAACCGTCATATGAATATGTCTTCACACATGCGTATGATGGTCTTTACAAGAACACTAATTTTGCAGTCATATAACGTATATAATGAAAGCTGCGGTAGATAATTCTATGTAGCATTGATTTGGGCATCGAAACTGCTATACGGAGGAGTAAATTCTGCCATGCTTGAAGGTATCGTGTTTGTTATCAGTAAATGGGAGTATTTGCGACACTTGGCAGAGCATTGTTGAATATAACTCACATCGAAATTCAATAGATGTATGTTTGGAAAATAACGAATGTAATCGGCGCACGTGCAGATGCTATGGAAGCTTATAACAGATTGGCATGCAATATAAAGCCAGAAACCTATCATGTACAGATCGATCATCAGGCTACACAAGATTTTACACGTCTCTGCCCCTTTGTTTCCTTGGTTAAGTCTCCAAATGTGAACTAATCGACGTATACGACCTCGATGCAAAAGGTACTTATGAATAGAATCTCTATCAACGCCACGTCCCTTCAACCCCAGGCCTCTTGCAACCCGATGCCTATTAGTATAATCTCTTCATCAACCCAGCTGTCTATCAACCATCCACGTGTTTAGTTTTATGGCTCCCCGCCTTGCTGTTCAGATCCCTAGATGTAGGGAACTTGTTGTTTATAAGTTTAAATGACTTCAGATGGGGCATGATCGTTCGTCTTGATCGTTCGCTTAATCTAATTAACTTCTCTCAGATAGATTGATTATTACCTTCACTATGTCCGATAGACAGCCGATTACTTGCCATGAGTAACTGACTCACGCCATTCGTCAAATTGACATCAGGAATAATATAAAATTTGACTGGAGCAATAATTAGAAATACCTTGATTTCAATTCGTCACATGTGCAATATTTTTTTAATGCTCAAATAATGTATAAATATTGCTTTCGTCATATGTCTAAATATTGTATTCGCTAGTCCAGAACGAAATGATTTTTAGTTATATGTCAGTTATATTCGATTACAACTATTTCTAAATCAGTTTTCCGTGTATTTAATATACCTTTAAATACTTTTTCTTTTAAAAGTATAGATATTATATGACTGAGAACGTTCAGATGATTTGTACAGAAATCAAATCCTTTATCTTCCGTTTGTCTTGCCCTCTATATACTCTTGACGCTACGAGAACGAGTGTTATTTGCACGCGGTCGGGTAATTTAAGGTGTCTACTCCAACGTTTCACTTGACTTCTCTACTTAAAAAATGAAACAATTAGTTATTGTCGGATTAAGTGTTATAGCCACCTTTTATGATGTCAGACATAAGGGCCGCGACGTGAGGGCCGCAGGGATGTTGTGGGGGGGGGGGGGGGCGGGAAATGGGTGGTACATGTTCAGGTATCTGATTTATCATGATATAGCAATAGAAAGGATTTACATGCTTAGGAGATAAAGGTTGTGCATGCATTTCAAACTTAGACCAATGGTGATGTTTCTGTGTCATCCTATTTAGATATTTTTATTTCAATTGCATTAAAGCAATTTTCTAGGACCTGTTATCATCCCCAAAAATGAGCAGTAAATAACTGGCTGTAAAATCTGGAAGTTGCTCTTTAAGGTAAAAACACATCTTAACGAATATATCATGGTGTAGCTTTGGATAACACCCAGCTAATCCTGGTGTAACAACTGAACAGTGGGACAAAGTCTCACTCTGTTTGGATATCAGGCATAATCCCCTGCAGACGCAATTCACACCTTGCCTATGGCTGCGACCAACCCCTCCCCCACCCAGCCGCCACCTACGCCCCCTCCGTTCCCTCCAACCCCGTCTAAGGAGTATAGCCATCGCGCGGCCCTCACGTAGGGCCTTGATGGATATACACCCCTTCTTATATCACCACCACATGCTGCGTTACTTCTAATCTTGTACGATGACGTTAAGTGCAACAACACTTGAACAGCAAGGATTAATGAATTGTCATTTACGCAGGATGGGCCGAGAGGTAAAATATTCTAAAGCCCTCTTCAAACAGACAACTAATCAATTTGATTAATGGGTGTGATGCCTTATCAGGTACTTACATCCTCTATCGGCAGCTCAAGTGAGCCTAATTGTAATAATGCAAATTCCCAACGACTGGGTGCGACCCAAGATATGAACCTACGTTTATAACGAGCATCAAATGAGTTATGACTTGTCGATATCAAGTCTGATCTAGGTGACAAATTGAGAAAAATACGTCTCTCCGTGCTGGGTGGTGTGGCAAGAAGTCTAACTCGTGATAACATGCGTCTAAAAAAATCCACATGAAGGGGAAGTTTTGTGCATAGACACTAAAGAAATAAATGTATTAGTTTTGCGGGTCAGATGCTACGTTAAGGAGAGCCTGTCAGTGAACATAAATCGAAAAGATAAATACTTATCATCGTTTGGTTTCAGAAACAATTATTGGGTTCACTACCCATTATCATATGGGTGTGGGTGGGCCCGAAGTGGGGGCCTCATTATGAAACCAGAGGATCCTTGTCTTCTCATTATGAGGCTTATATAATATGGTATGAACAAACATTATAAGTTAATATTTTTTGGATGAAAAAAATGCTCAGCTTTTTGTGTAAAATATGAAATGTAAACTTGATTGTGTCTTACTTTGATTTTGACACATTGCTACAGATTTATTCCATCGCTGGGTCTTTTTATAGCCATTTTTGACAAAGCCTGATTATTAGCCAGATTATTGCCACTTGAACGGTCTTAACAACATGCTTCGATGTCATTAATCTGAAGCTCCGTACAATGCAAATAAAGCTGAGTTCCTGAATTAGTGACTGAGATAAAAAAGCTGAATTCCTGAATTAGTGAATGAGATCGAAATCACGATCAAAGGATGAATCACATTTTATCTAAGCAATAAAATACATGTCCCGCGCACATCACTATTTAACAGCCATGCAACGTCACAGTGTCGTGGCCATGCGCTAAATCCTTCCCATCGGTGATACGTACCAGAAGTTACGTCATCTCCCGTCGGTAATATTTGTAATTTCAAAGTGGGTTTTATAACATTGACTTCGTGAGATATGGAACCGTTTGTGTGGTGTAGAGCGCCCGGCCCACGAGGCCCAATGACCTATACATATTAAACAAGCTATCACCTTTCTCGGTATGCACTTCTTGCAAGCACGATTTTAGAATCTCACCTCCCCCTCCCCCGTCTCTAACAACATTGTGCTTCTTCTCGGCCATGTTTACAGGAGGCGAGTAATGCACATTACCGGCAAGAAGATCCCGTTAGGAACGTGAACGGGTAAGCAACGGGTGACTCGCGCTGGCCTGATGGAGATAGTTGACAACACACCAACGGTGCGGTAAGTACATCCAAAGTATCCGTTTACGGCGGGGTATAGATGATGGTGTCAACAGGAGGGTTGACACAGTGGAACCTAATTCCCTCAGAGCGAGAGGAAGCCGAGACAGCCAGAGCAAGCTGAGACTGCCAGAGTAAGCCGAGACTGCAAGAGTAAGCCGAGACTGCAAGAGCACCAGTTGTTTAATGACGGCCGAAATGTGATGCGTGGCTTAACAATCTAGGCAGAGTGAATTGGTTATATTATTTATATCCACACGGCCGAGAGATGTTGATATCAAGTAAATGTCAGTATTGCTGCAGAATTGCGCGTGTTTCATTCGCAATGAGGCAAACGGGTTGCGATTCAAGCCGCGCAAAATAGTAAAAGCAATTATATATCAAAAATGCTTAGAGGTCTAGCCGGTAGCCGTATAGTCGTTAAAGCACATCTTGTCACGCGTCTGCTTTGGACTGCGTTTTTGCCCTTTGAACCTACCAACTGCATGAGTTGTGTGATGAGGTCACTGCCCCTGATCATATCGTACATGCGCCCCCAGTAATACATTGTGTAATTCATCGGCAGTTTCTTATTCATATCGTCTCGGCCGTAATACCCAGTCGGGATTTTATGTTGATGGTGATTGACGATGGATTGCATAACAGCCATACTTGAACTCTTTTGTTTTTTGTACTGACGAAGGGAAGGCGGTAAAAAAACCCACAAAATCATTTCTTATGGTAAACTGCTCTTGTGATGATGGCGCAAAAAGTGTACACAAATCCGTTGGGAAGATTTATCGGGTTGTCACATGATCAGCGCTGGCATTGCGCAGACTAATCTAGTGTTTTCATGACGGCTAAACGTGTCACATTGGCAAACAATAACCCGATTAATTGAGATTACAGTACGTTTTACTGCTAGTTGCTGTTACATGGCGCACAAACACCGGCGCCGTCAGCACATGCGACGCTGTTCCGGGCAGTGAGAAATTCAGATTACATCATTGGAACATATTGCATTTGATAGTTCTAAAACATTTCACTTTTATTTCATACCATATTATTCCATAAAAAAACATAATAAAACTTGATGTGACGGTGGTGATGTTGGTATAACGGAGAACGGCTGCATAGTTTGCAAAGTAAAATCCTACAGTATGCAAGACCGTGATACGTCAAGGTGCAGCTTGTAAGCAAACTGAAAGCAATGTTATTTTTTGTTCGTAAATATCACAGTCGGGGGGGCATGCATGAATGTTACGAAATAGTCAGCATAAAATAAAGTATTTTTTTGTTACCTTTGCTATGGTAAAACATTAAGTATTCGTTCACTCGGCTGGCAAGACAAATCAGTTGACTTTTTATGTGATACTTATGATGTTAACGTTTTGCATTGTTCCGTCATAGATAACCTTTACATTCCCAGCGTGTATTTGCCACGTTAATCACACGGGGCCAACACTGAGAGCACGATGAGGCCTGACAGAACAATGAATCTCCCCGGACCCTGGAAAAAACAAATACAGTAGTCGATTCTTCTTCTGTTAATGATTCACGAAAGAGTTTCTGTCTGGCTATGTGGGGGAGACGAGGAGAGGAGTGGATGGTGAACTGCTAAAAAACATGATATCAACCGGTGTCTGACCCTCGAGAGTGACGGCAATGGCCTTCGTTGAAATGCTGGCACTGGAACCAACCATGTTTTCGCCCGACTTTAGTATTAAGATTTCACAAGAAGATCCCATTAGGAGCGTGAAAGGGTGAGCAGCGGGTGACTTGCGGGTTGGGGACGGCGTGGGAGTGGTGGTAGGCTAGGTTGATACGCTCGTCTGATGTGAATAGTGGACAACACAAAGAAGGTTTTAGTGGTTAGGATGGCTCGAGCAGGGAGCTCAGCGATACGGTTTGCGAGAGTGGGAGTAACTTTATTTTGAATTCGTTTAAGTGACATTTGGCCATATTCCTATTAACACCTCCAATTGAAAAAAGGGAAAAGGTAAACCCATAATAAATGAATATCGGTCGATTCATGACGGCCAATGTGAGTCCTTTCCCTGATAATAAGACCGCGTGGCCGTGTCCTTAAAATATTGATGGCATCAATGCCGTCACCATCCGCTACTATATTGTACAATCGCTATCGGTAATATATGGTACGGATAAACACCGAATTATTTGAAACCGGAATAACGAAATCTCCGGAATCACGCGTTCGCGCCAAAAATTTAAATGGCCTGGCCGACACGGGAAACCAGATGTCGCGCGATGCCAAGACAGCAGGCCGGAGTTACAATGTGGTAACCCCGGCCCACACGAGTTCAGGCTCGTGAGCAATGGGTAGGCCGCAGTTATCAGCGAACAACCCCGGCCCACTCAAACGGAGACTCGCAAGGAATGGCTAGGCCGTAGTTATCCGAGCCCACTCGAACCGAGGCTCGTGAGCAATGCCTGGGCCGTGGCTGTCAACCATTCGCTTACAGGAACCACAGCTTTATATTTGAATGAAAATTTATTACTGACAATAATCAACACTGTTTCCTGGGTAATACATCGTATGGGTTGGATGCATGGACTTGGGCTGATGTCTTATAATTCGTATGTGTTACGACAACTCCATGTGGCGCTGATGGTAGCAATATTTAATCTTGGTCTCTCGCGTAAAATGAAAGATCTTATTCACCCATCAGTGCCGTATGGCGTTGATGTTTGGGAAATGAGGAGACAAAACGTATTAGTCGAGCGTGGCTTGAAAAGCACCTGTATATATATAGCTACATCCGGCTATTAATCGCTCGAAATTATTTCCAATCTAGGACTAGAACACATATATCGGAAAATCAGTTTAGCAAACAACAACATTCTTTTAATGTCCGCTCTCAGACATTCAGGGGCACCCCCCTCCCCCTCCCCGACTCCCCGCCAGGTGTGTGTAATAATGGCCCCCGCCCCCCTCTCAGGGGCACCCGGGGACCACCCCCCCCCCCATCCCGCCCCCCACCAGTTGTGTGTAATAATGCCCCCCCTCCTCACGGGGTCCATCTATATTGCCAGGCCACTCTCTTAACTTATCACGGGGCGCGCACAGTCTGCTTATATCTATAGGCAGGCTTGGTAACATTGCGCCTAGCTTGATTGATGTCTTGGGGTCGAGCACCGAAGCTGCTTGTAGGGAGGTTTGGGGCGCCAGATTTGATATCTGTCCCAACTCTATCTAACAGTTCTATGCCCTCCGTTGGTACCGAAATGGCGGGACTCAGTCGTTCGCCGTGTGTACGCTTTCGCACCCTACAAGCAGCAGCAGTCAACCCGTCTGTAACTTTCAAGGCCACGCTAGCACGCGGTCGTCCGACTCTCCACCCCCACACCCCGACACCCGCCCCCACCCTGCCTGGTTGTCCGTTTTCAGGGCGCGAGTCACCACATGCAAATGAGATATAGGAAATGGGGTTGTTTTGCACTTTGCATTCTCGTTTTGCAATAGAAAAGGGGCGTCTACCTTCTGCCTGCTACTATTTGGCGTATAAAACAAAATAGGCCTACTGTCATACTGTTATTTCTTTCGCTTATTACCTACTACAAACGCTAGACGTCCCGCGAACGGAGCGAGCGGGGCGGCTAGTAGCATAATATGGTCCGTTCCTGATGATCGCAGTGTTCAAACCAGCGGGCCGACAAAATCCGGAGACAGGCCTGGCTAGGCTCAGGCTGCGAGACCCTGCATTTCTATACTAATAAGATTAAGCTGTCTGTCCCACTATGCCGCTGCATATGCAAGAGCACATTGGGACCAACAGCCGCCTTGAACGTATATCCAACCAAACCATGGTCCGCCTTGGATGTATCAAAATTGTCGCTCTTAGATGTGTCAACGCTATCGCATGTGTCAACACCACCGCTCGGTGCTTATCACCTTATCCCGCGCATAATATCGTATTCGGGTGATTAGCGGCGGGCTACTTGGCTTGGCGCCAACAGTAATAATATTTCTCCCAACGCCTTATCGCCCGAACCGTCATCAAAGCAAACAAATCCCGTACTGTCTCGCGCTCACAACTTCCCATCAGTAGCAAGTGAACGAACTCTGCCCGGGGAACCATGCCTATTTGAATTGATTTGATCTTTTTGATCTTTGATCCAATTTTACAGGATGGTTAAACGGACTACACGTCAATTCTATAGATCAACCAGGACGTCAGGCAGATTCTATCCACTGAAGGTAGTAGTACTACGTTAAATGACGAACAACGGACGGGAAACAGCCCCTTTTTAAACCCAATCAACCCTTTTTTTTTACTCAATCAATGTATGAGCTTGGGCCTTAGTATTACTGGACTGATATTCGTTTATTATCGTGTTTTAGCCGCAATTTGAGTATTCTGTACTGGATGCACAATAATTGCACAGGGTTTAAATATCCTTAACATTTATGTCCCGTTATTCCGTAACTCCCGGTCTCAATTTATGTCAATATAATTATCAATATTATTTCTGCCCAATGTCTACCTACTGCCTGCTACTATTTGACGTATAAAACAAAATACTGTCATACTGTTATTTCTTTCGCTTATTACTACGAACGCTAGACGCTAGGCGGCTAGTGTTAGAGAAAGTCCGGACCTTTAGCAATTGAAATGTAGGTTCGTCGCGCGCGACACCTGAGACAAAGTACCCCACGTATTGCGACTGCAGGATCCATTAGCCCGGCCCGTGTAACAATCCAGATACGCAGGCAGTCAGCCTGACCTAGCTCTGATCCCAGCCCAGCCTGGCTGGCGGCTGACGTCCTACAGGCCCGCATGCACCCGGCTGTTTTAACATTAACACATAATCTTGTTCATCACTGATGGCGGTTAATTAAAAACGTCACAAATCATCCAAATCAATAGCTAGAACGCTTCTACGGCCAAACCAAACAATTTCGAAGACGTGGATGTTCGATTCCAGGTGACTAACCTAATGTAATGTATTTCCGCAACACGTATAGGGTTACGGTTGCTGTGTTTGCTAGGGGGAGGCGGGGGGGGGGGGTAACCCCTTTCTATTGGATAGAGCTTTAGGTTTCATAGTGAAGTGAACCAAATATTGTATAATACCCCCTCCGCATGTCCCCCCACCCCCCTTTCACTCGTCGCTTTGCGGCGCATGTGGGTACGAGCAATGCTGGGCAGGCTACTTTTGAGGCTGCCAGATTAGCGCGAGGTGTGAAGTGATCTGAACCAGACGACTTGATGTGACTGTCACTACATGCAACTTAAATACATAGCATTCCATGGAACGAGGTCATTTAGTGGGCTGGATCCATTCACGGACGCCGCGCACATTGATGTAGGTTACACTGGTGGACGCACCGACCCCAGCCAACGGTCTGTTGCCGCGCGCCCAAAAACATGGCGGGAAATTCAATTTGCAAAAAGCCATTTACAAGCCAGAAAAGGGTGGCATAGTCAGGGTCGGCTAGGCAACGTGAAGGCTTTGCCAATATCTTTAAATGTGTGCACATATATGTCCAAATCAATTGTACACATGCGCAATTCATTTTGACATAGTTCCAAGTAGAATTAGACATTTGTACAAATATTTCCGGTGTACACATACGCCAAAATCATTGGCTAATGACCCGGGACGGCAGGCACATGGAGATCCGGCAGAGCATGGGGGTCAATCGTGATCCGAGGGGTCAAATAGGTATTTGATGTGCAAATCGAGATCAGTGGAATCGGGATCCGATCAGTCGAATAGGGATAGGTAGGGTTTCATCGGGATTCATAGGGTACAATCGGATCTAAAGCAATCGAGGTCCGGAGGGGCCACTCGGGAGTGGTAGGACAGACAAGTATGGTAAAATCGGGTTCCGGAGTCGAATCGGGATCCGAGGGTTTGAATTGGGATCCGAGGGATCGAATCGAGAAGGAGTCGAGCACATCGGGATCCAGATGCTGCATTCGACATGGTCGAATCGGGATCCATGGATGTCTAGGGTCGACCCCGATCCTACGGATCTCGATTCGACCGGATCCCGTTCGATCATACGGATCTAGAACGTTGACATCAGAATTGTACCTTATTAGACCCCTCGGATCTTGATTGGATCCCTGTGGTTCTGATTCGACTCCGAGATTCAGTATTGGACCCAATGGCTACATATTCGATCCCTCGGATGACGATTGAACTCCGGCTTCTATATCGGACAACGGTTAAATCATAAACCACATTACGAAAGGGTCTACGGTAGGGATGAACACCATGAATGTACCCTACGGGTGACGGGTCTCTTAGATTGACGATAATTAATTACCGGCCAGGATGGGCCCCTTTGACGTCACCACGGGTCTGTCAGATGGTTACAACTGGTCAACACTTGCCCACCACGGGTCTGTCAGATGGGCTACAACTGGTCAATGGGCAGGACGGGAGCCCACCACGGGTCTGTCAGATGGTTGACAACTGGTCAATGGGCAGGACGGAACACTTGCCCACCACGGGTCTGTCAGATGGTTACAACTGGTCAATGGGTAGGACGGGACACTTGCCCACCACGGGTCCGTCAGATGGGTTACAACTGGTCAATGGACAGGACGGGACACTTGCCCATCACGGGTCTGTCAGATGGTTGACAACTGATCAATGGGTTGGACAGGACACTTGCCCACCACGGGTCTGTCAGATGGTTGACAACTGGTCAATGGGCAGGACGGGACACTTGACCACCACGGGTCTGTCAGATGGTTACAACTGGTCAATGGGTAGGACGGGACACTTGCCCACCACGGGTCTGTCAGATGGGTTACAACGGGTCAATGGGAAGGACGGGACACTTGCCCACCACGGGTCTGTCAGATGGGTTACAACTGGTCAATGGGAAGGACGGGACTCTTGCCCACCACGGGTCTGTCAGATGGGTTACAACTGGTCAATGGGAAGGACGGGACACTTGCCCACCACGGATCTGTCAGATGGGTTACAACTGGTCAATGGGTAGGACGGGACACTTGCCCACCACGGGTCTGTCAGATGGTTACAACTGGTCAATGGGTAGGACGAGACACTTGCCCACCACGGGTCTGTCAGATGGTTACAACTGGTCAATTCGTAGGACGAGACACTTGCTCACCACGGGTCTGTCAGATGGTTACAACTAGTCAATGGGTAGGACGAGACACTTGCCCACCACGGGTCTGTCAGATGGGTTACAACTGGTCAATGGGAAGGACGGGACACTTGCCCACCACGGGTCTGTCAGATGGGTTACAACTGGTCAATGGGTAAGACGGGACACTTGCCCACCAAGGGTCTGTCAGATGGTTACAACTGGTCAATGGGTAGGACGGGACACTTGCCCACCACGGGTCTGTCAGATGGTTACAACTGGTCAATGGGTAGGACGGGACACTTGCCCACCACGGGTCTGTCAGATGGGTTACAACTGGTCAATGGGAAGGACGGGACACTTGCCCACCACGGGTCTGTCAGATGGGTTACAACTGGTCAATGGGAAGGACGGGACTCTTGCCCACCACGGGTCTGTCAGATGGGTTACAACTGGTCAATGGGAAGGACGGGACACTTGCCCACCACGGATCTGTCAGATGGGTTACAACTGGTCAATGGGTAGGACGGGACACTTGCCCACCACGGGTCTGTCAGATGGTTACAACTGGTCAATGGGTAGGACGAGACACTTGCCCACCACGGGTCTGTCAGATGGTTACAACTGGTCAATTCGTAGGACGAGACACTTGCTCACCACGGGTCTGTCAGATGGTTACAACTAGTCAATGGGTAGGACGAGACACTTGCCCACCACGGGTCTGTCAGATGGGTTACAACTGGTCAATGGGTAGGACGAGACACTTGCCCACCACGGGTCTGTCAGATGGGTTACAACTGGTCAATGGGAAGAACGGGACACTTGCCCACCACGGGTCTGTCAGATGGGTTACAACTGGTCAATGGGTAAGACGGGACACTTGCCCACCAAGGGTCTGTCAGATGGTTACAACTGATCAATGGGAAGGACGGGACACTTGCCCACCACGGGTCTGTCAGATGGGTTACAACTGGTCAATGGGAAGGACGGGACACTTGCCCACCACGGGTCTGTCAGGTGGGTTACAACTGGTCAATGGGTAGGACGGGACACTTGCCCACCACGGGTCTGTCAGATGGGTTACAACTGGTCAATGGGTTGGACGGGACACTTGACCACCAAGGGTCTGTCAGATGGGTTACAACTGGTCAATGGGTAGGACGGGACACTTGCCCACCACGGGTCTGTCAGATGGGTTACAACTGGTCAATGGGCAGGACGGGACACTTGCCCACCACGGGTCTGTCAGATGGGTTACAACTGGTCATTGGGTAGGACGGGACACTTGCCCACCACGGGTCTGTCAGATGGGTTACAACTGGTTAATTAGTTAAAACACCTTCTTATTTCAAGTGGGATTTCTTAAGCAATTGGGATTTGTATGAAATGTTTTCCTGTTTTCAAATCTGGCCCGTGTCACCTATTTCCATTGGGTTTCACATATTCTTTGAGACCCGGGCCTCGTGGATCGAGATGCGTGGCGGAGCCACAAAGTATCCAGCCCAAGCCACTTCACCTCTCCGCATGTGGCCTGTCGCTATCAGCCTGTTAAGTTAAGTGCCACCACCCATCCCGCCCCGCCCTCCCGTCAGTGTACGTGCGACCTGGCCGCCGATTTACTGCATGTTGGCCAATACAAACACTTGAGGCGAGAGTGCAATAATCGTATGGTTGGGTGAATCACGCCAGAAAAATGTGGCTTGTAGTACATTGTCTCAGAAATCCAACTTCAGCCGGCGAAATCGTTTGACGTCGCTAGAGATGGTATTAAGCGGTTTTACTTTCAAGACAAAAAAGAGATGATGTGAAAACTATTTATTAAACTGACACTAACACTAGTAACAGGATGCACGATTACACAACACATTGCCTTTCAATTACATCATGCTAATGCTGCTAATCCCTAGCCCCCCCCCCTCCCCCCTTCCCCTTCCCTTCACCGCCACACTCCTCCGCCACACTTCTCCGCGGCCAACTTAATCGGCGGCCAGGTTGAAGCGCTGCCAAAGCGTACGTGCCCCCCCCCCCCCCCACCCCCCATCCCTCTCGCCCTCCACTAACCACCAGGCACCTACACACCCCATGTTTGAGTTAATTACTATCTATCTACCCTACCTCATGTCTTAAATCAAGCTCACCAAGAGGGTATCAGGACATCTGGCAGCCGCGCCTCCTTATATACCCCTCCCACACCCCCGCCCCTCCCTCCACAACATATCTGTCTGGACCTAGCAGCCCTAGCAGAGATTTTGCCATTATCGTACTTTTCACATTATGTTTAATAATATTTCCTGACCGGTAAATGTGTGTATTTGGGCCCTCTTATCCTAGACCAAATGAGATTACTGTAACAGTCAAATGTCGAAAATGGGGTCTCAATAAGCACAAAAACGGCATGTTGCAATGTTTTCTTACCCTTGCCATTGACCTTGGTGCTTATCCTTGTAATAATTACATATTCGACCCATCGCAAAGGGAAAAATTATGTCTTTTTCTTCGAATATGTATTGCATGCTTTAAATAAGTGATAAATGATAATGAGGAATAGTATTATAAACATTGTATAGGGCCAGAACATAGGGAATAGGTGTTGTGGATCTTAGGGAATTAAAAAACCGTAATTTTGAGGGTAACACAGTTGTCTTTACATGTTCTGGATAGAACACTGTCTTTTCATGTTCCTATTCGGAAAATATGAGGTTTGATTAAAGATGAAAATTCAAAGAGTCAAATTTTTGTTCAAAGAAAGTCAATGTTGTTAATGGAAAATGCCTTATGGTAGCTAAAGTAAGCCAGTTAAACAAGCAATTTCACAGTATGTTTAATAATACTTTTTAGCCGCCCAATGTATTTGGGCCCTTATTCTATAACAAATGAGGTCACAGTCTAATGTAGAACATGAGGTCCCAATATGCACAAAAAACGACAATCGTAACCCTAAATATCGCCCATAGCGTGCATATTTCCGGCTGATGGCGCTATATATGACATCCCAGTTTTGCGTAGTCTATTGCTCTGTTATCATACGTTTTGTTGACTTCCGTTCCAATATTGTTCTCGTTACTGAAGCAAATAGTGCAGTTGGTTCATTTTCACCTACTTAGGCAACAGCTACCATCACTATGATTTCATAAGTAGTTTCTTTCAGGGTTGATGCACTCACTCCTGTAGTAGCTTGATCACGCCTGACACCCATATCAGAGGAAACATAAACCAGAGGAAACATAAACCAGATGCTCTCTTAGCCCCTCCACACCCCGCCCCATTCCATAATAACGTTATAATAGCTCATCCCACCCGCAACTCCCCCATCTCTCCTTCGTCTGAACCCACACACACGCTCTAATAGCTGCCCCCCCCCCCACCCCACGCCGCGTGAAACGCAGCCCCGTAGAGACCCCTGTGTCATGTAGCGTACTCTCTGGCGCGTCTGCGCCCGGCCGCCACCTTTCTATCCAGATAAGATGGACGTCGGACGCAGGTCAGCCAGTGCAGAGGGCGGGAAACTGGTCAACGGTTCGCTAATGTGCATGCATGGTGGTTGAATACCATGAAACATGTCCTTCATTATCAGCACTCAGCATTATGGCGCAGGGTAGTATACACATGTAGGGTGGGTGGGGGGGGGGGATTACCGAACGAAGCCCCAGCAAACACGTACCAACAATGCCTATGACCGCATTAAATTTAAGCGAGACTAGCTAATTATAAGTTATAATATATAAGTATCTATATAAATATATATCTGTATATATGTTGGTTAATACTTCAGTCAGGCGTCCTGATCTCTAATAAGCGCTGGTCTAAGATTTGCGAGGACACATAGCTTGTATTTTGAGCGAACAACACATACAGCGGAGCCACGGACGATAGAGATAATGGGTACATACGACATCGATGGAAAATGCAGGTTTCTGCTCAGGGGAAAGAAGAACAGGGGAAAAATGTGTTTTTTGTGTGATACGTATTTGTTTACCTAGCTATGCATAGTGCCCCTCGCACCCCCACCCCCCCCCGCCTCGGCGGTCGCTTAGTCGTCAAGACGAAAGTAACTTTCGTTGAAAAAATGCACTTTAGGTACTTTAGTAAGTAAATGTGTTACATTAAATACAGTTTGGTTTGGACGGAAGTAAATTTGGTTCGCCATATGACTTTTTGTCACAACGTGGGCAGAAGCCCATAATTTTTTATATGGGTGTTACCTCACTCGTGGCTGCGCACATGGCGTGCCAAGGTGGAAGGAAATACATATTTTCTCAGGCACCACTCGCACCCCATTGGCGGGGAAGGGGGGGGGGGCACTAGATGTATTTAGGTATATACATATGTGTCGCCCAAATGACCACTTTTTTCGCCATTTTTCTCTCAATCCCCGGAGCAGAAATCTGGAATTCCTCTCGATGTGCCCATCTGAGACTGAAATATTTTTTTTAATTGCAGCTATTGACTATATATTCCAGTTCATGTCGAAAGTGTTCAAATAATTAACCACCATAAACTTCGCCATGATTGCCAGTGTCTATCCCTCCCGGATGTCCTCCCGAAGTATTCCCACGTGTCGGAAGGAGAAGGGGGGGGGGGACTTGTCCGTTTGTGGGTGTGTGTTTCCAGGGGGTGGTTATCGTCCAGGGGGGAATTGTCCGGTGGCAACTTGCCGGGGGGGACTGGCCCAAGGGGAACATTTTCCAGGTGGGGGATTGTAGTGGTGGGGGGGGGGGGGGGCGGTTGTCCGGGGGGGAACTGACTGGGGGGGAATTGTCCGGGGGCAATTGTCTGGGGGGAAGTTGTCTCGTAGGGGGGAGTTGTCCGGGGGGAAGTTGTCCTAGGGGGGAATTGTCCGGGGGGGAATTGTCCTAGGGGGGAATTGTCCGGGGGGGAATTGTCGGGGGGGTGGGAGTTGTCAGGGGGGGAATTTTCCGGGGGGGGGGGAGTTGTCCTAGAAGCGGACAGTGATAGCGAGACACAAGTGGAGAGGGGGAGAGAGAACCATACATTGGGCAGGGGCAGACAATGTGGGAGACAGATCGAGAGAAGGAAAGGGATACACACATGGGCAACGATGGAAAGAGGGAGAGACGTAATAGAGATAAAAACGGAGCTATTAGTAGGCATAAATAGAGAGAAAGAGACATACATAGTCTTCTAGTGTAGGATGTTTTCTTGCTTCCAGTCGTTCCTCTACATTGCATCCCCTACATTGATTGATATATTGCGACCGAGCACCAAAGTTCGCTATGTGTATCATGGACATAACGTAGTTTGGGCGCCAAATTTAACCGTTCGCTCTTGCCCGATAGCCAATGCGACTATACCGCCATCTAGCAGAGGCAGGCGAGTCCACACACAGAACTGTCGCTGCATGTCGAAACGAAACTGGAGACGATAAAGCTGTCACCAATGGTGTGAAATACCGCGACGCCGTCAGGCAAAGCTGGAATGACTTCTCAGCGGGAGGAGGGAGGAGGGAGGAGGGAGTCTGTGGGGCGGATTGAGGATAGACGCTGGGCCGGGGAAGTAGAGAGAAACCCACGAGGTCTATATGTGTAGCACAGAGTTGTTTTTATGTTTACGAAGTACAAACTTTCATTTTGTGAGGTAGGTTGATTGGTGGACCCCCCTCCCCCTTTTTTTTAAAGAATAACGCTATCTGAGGCGTGCCCCCCCCCCAGTCGCAAGTTTGAATATACCCACCCCCCCCATTTTTTAATTCCTGGATCCGCCCCTAACAAATTATGTCGGAGTCTTTTGTCCAACATCATGTCACAAGTCTGCAGTTATGATAGAAATACATTGTATGATACAGATCCCAGACCGCTTGTTCATCAAAATAAAGTATGATTGTCTTAAATTAAACCGTGTATAATCATATGCGAGCATTTGTTTAACCGCACGCACCACTAACACCGAACCCCCCATGCATCCAACCCATATGAAGTATTTCCCAGGAAACAGTGTTGATTATTGTCAGTAATTAATATGCATTCAAATGAAGAGCTGTACCTCCTATAAGCGAATGATTGACAGCGACTGGCCGGGGTTGCCACGGACAACTCCGGCCCAGCCACAGCTCAAGAGCCTCGGTTCGAGTGGCCCAAGCCCATGCATCCAACCCATTCGATGTATTACCCAGAAAACAGTGTTGATTATTGTCAGTAATTAGTATGCATTCAAATGTAGAGCTGTACCTCCTATAAGCGAATGGTTGACAGCGACTGGCCGGGGTTGCCACGGACAACTCCGGCCCAGCCACAGCTCAAGAGCCTCGGTTCGAGTGGCCCAAGCCCATCCATCCAACCCATACGATGTATTACCCAGGAAACAGTGTTGATTATTGTCAGTAATTAATATTCATTCAAATATAAAGCTGTAGTTCCTGTAAGCGAATGGTTGACAGCCACGGCCCAGGCATTGCTCACGAGCCTCGGTTCGAATGGGCTCGGATAACTACGGCCTAGCCATTCCTTGCGAGTCTCCGTTTGAGTGGGCCGGGGTTGTTCGCGGATAACTGCGGCCTACCCATTGCTCACGAGCCTGAACTCGTGTGGGCCGGGGTTACCACATTGTAACTCCGGCCTGCTGTCTTGGCATCGCACCACATCTGGTTTCCCGTGTCGGCCAGGCCATTTAAATTTTTGGCGCGAACGCGTGATTCCGGAGATTTCGTTATTCCGGTTTCAAATAATTCGGTGTTGATAGTCTTTCGCCAATGACAAAATGACAATTCAGCAATGACAAAACATGCTGTTAACATTTCTTCGGGAGCATTTCGGCATTATTCATATCTCGACTGCTTAACTCATTTATAATATCCCTTTGGTGGCAATATGAGACGGATTAATGGCCATGCCTTGCTATTGCACCATTTATTTGTACTGACGGCGGAATTGCGACATAAATCCCATCACACCCATGGTAAACGGCTACGGACGATATGGTAGAAAAAACCCCCAAAGAACTAAGCTTTTGGGATGATTTAACGTGTTGTCACGTGAAAAGCGTGGGACATTGCGTTTGCCAATCTGGTGTTTTCATAACGCCTAAACGCGTCAGCTTCCATGAAAACAAGAGCCCGATTGACGGTGAATAAATTTCCTGCCTGTTTAATTGTTGCTTCGCGGCATTTTACTGGTAGTCTCTATTTACATGGCACACAAAAAAGCAAACCGAGGAAGACATTGGAGCCCCTTGTCAGGACACTAAACTGTATTAATGGCACGCTGCAATGGCGGGTTCACTGTTTGCAGTGCGGCGCCCCAGGGATCGCATGTCGGAAAATGTTGGGAGAAGGCAAGGAAACCCGTCACATTTGTCCGACTCCCCGAAAATTTTGTATTGTATGTATTAGACATTTTTAGGGCTAAAATCAACACGAAGTCCTTTAAGCCGAGACCGCATTTCTCTGAACAGCTTGAAGTATGACGACATAAACGTATTGTTTTAATAGGTGATAAGACATAGGGAAATTAAATATTGTGCACACTAATTTCATGTGTGCATGGAGCAAACGGTCTCTAGGCCGTAAATAAATATTAAATACAAATGCTAAATATGAACGCAAATATGACATGCTTGATGGCATCTTTTCTTGCAATCGTCCATTCATGTAACATGTAGCAATAATCGTCAGGTCGTGAATACTAGTGGCATTGCAGTCCCGTGAACATTTATTGCTACGGGATAAAAAAAGGTACTAGGTTTGCGTCTTGGCGTTTGCATCTCGCGCATGTTTATTCGAACCCCAGTTGCTGGTCCTGTGATGTTCGCGGATCAGTGGGGATTTAAACTTAGAAAAAGCGCAAATACACCATTGGTGAGGAAGAAACAATTTTCCAGGAGTAAATGAACTTTGATAAAAAACTGCATACTTCGCGCAATCGAATGAAAACTGCCGTCGAACAATTTCTATGTCGCGCAAATATCATAAGCAAAACCCCAAAACAGCAGTTAGATTCTGATATAAATGAAGGTGAGATAAAGGGATGCATTATATAAGGTGAAACGAATTAGAAGTCCAGGTACAGACAGATTTCCACCAGAAGAAGAGACCTGGGATATCTTTTTACTAAGAAGTGTACACTACCCCATGGAAAATAAACAGTTATCAATTATTTAGCAACAGGGTATCATAATTTGCATTACTCGGGAAGATACGGGCAGAGAGTAGTTAAATAAGAGGAGACCGATAACATTACTCAACACAGATTATAAAATAATTTTGGGTGTGATAGCCCAGAGGTTAAAGGAGGTGTTACCATCTGTAATTAGTGATTGTCAAAAGGGATTTCTTCAAGGCAGATACATAGGCAAGAATACATTGAACTATGAAAGAACAACCCATCTGGAATGCTCTTGGTAATTGACTTCGAGAAAGGCTTCGACTCCATAGAATGGTGCTACAAAAGAAAGGTGTTACAGGAGCATAACTTTGGTGATTTTTTTTATCTTATATAGAATTATGCATCAAAGACGCTCGCAGTTGTGTTATCAATGTTTTTTTCTCTGATTCTTTTACCATAGCAGCAACACCCCCACCCCCCCACCACCACATATCCAACCCTCAGGCCACACCGACCACCTCAGACCTCACCCTCAGGCCACACACCCCACCATATGGCTTATCCTTACAATTGTCCTTACAATTGTCAAATCACTTTTGATCCCGAAATCGGTGCACATATTATCTGTGCCTCCGTCCGCTTTGAGTGCAGTGATAAAGAAATTAGAACACGTCTTAAATTGTTTTTTTCTTGGGCAACAAATGTAACATTTCTCTTAATAGGTTGGCTCAAGATATGGAATTTGGTGGTGTGAAGTAAACCATTTTGACTATATTTATCGATGCTTTAAAAATAGCTAGATAAAGCGATTAATCGAAGGTAATAAGAATTGGCAAGAAATTTCCTGCAGAGTTGTCTGCTCGGAAAAAAACGTTATGTTGGGAGTTGGATGAAACCTCCCTGAAGCACAAAGGTAACAAAACCCAGAACCCTTTTGGGAAAAAAGTTTTTAATGCATCGTATAGACATAAACTGGTATTATCAAAGCAAACCATACTAGAATATCCAATATTGTATTCTAGTTTTATTACATCTTCGAATATTGTTTCACGAAAACGTGCATTTTTTCGAATATGGTATATTATATGTTAACGACTTATTAGATGACAAATGTTATTTCCTAACTTGGTCACAGTTCCAAAAGGACTATAATATATCTATAAACTTCTTAGATTACGAAACTCTTATACGAAATGTACCACTGCCAGTAGGTTCAATTGTCTAAAAGCATTAACCAAGGTGGTGACTGTCTAAAGTCAATTATGAGGGTGCCCAAAGTATGTGCTTTCGCGTACCAACACCTTATACGAACTGTTCTATTCAAGTGCAATAATAAGCAAAAGTGGGAACATGATTTGAACATAACTGATATAAACTGGAAGAAAATGTATAAACTACCGTATCTATGTTCAATATAAAGTATTGATGGGGATACATTACGAAGTGTCGACGGTATGATGACCGCCTCTCAAATATATGGATGGACGTACCTCCGTATAGCAGTCTTTACACGACCACTAGTTTTGCAGTTGTGTCGCTTATATAATGAACGTTGTGGTAGATAATTCTATGTAGCATTGATTTGGGCATCCAAACTGCTAGGCACAGGAGTAAGTACCGCCATGCGTGAAGGTACCGTGCTAGTTATCAACATTTGGGAGTATTTGTGACACTTCGCAGAGCATTTTTTAATATAACTCTCATCGAACTCCAACGGATGTATGTGTGGAAAATAACGAATGTAATCGCCGCACGTGAAGACGCCATGAAAGAATATAATAGATTGGCATATGATAAAAAGCCAGAAACCTATCAAATACAACTCAAACATCAGGCCCGATATGATTGTGCATGTCTCTGCACATTTGTTTCTATGATTAAATTTCCAAATGTGACGCAATTGTCGTAAACGACCTCGAAACAAAAGGTATTGCGTTTGTACTTTTCCCATGTTGACCAAACCGGCTTTGCCTAACCGGAAGAAAAACACCCAGTACGTTGCTATCACCAAGCATACCACACTCAAAGCACACCGAATTGCGTACTCGGAATAACATTCCGTGAATTGCATTGATCCTAAAGCGGCAAAGATTGATGTAAACACTAAAAATACTGCTGCCTGGGTCATCATCGCAAACGTCTTCCACGTGGTTGTCGGGTCCGTCAACAGAAAGAACAGACGAGATATTTCCAAGAAAGATCTGTCATATTGAGGAAATAGAGGCTCGTCTCGTAGGACAAACGAGGTGGCGTTGTCTCGCTGGAGATCGCTTAAGATGTTGGTCGCTCGGTCGAGCATCTTCGCCAGGTTCCATTTGTCGTCGATGGGGTTCTCGTAGTATTCCCTGAGGAAGGCCACCTTGAGAGGATAGCTGCTCAGCGACGTTCTCTCATCTTTGTTTGTCACGACGACTTCGTTCTTCATGGCCTAAAGAACACGAGTGGTCGCAACATGTTATCAACAAATAGACTGGTAGTGCGTAATTGTGGATGAGTCAAGCTGTCGATCATATAAGAGTCTCGTATTGCATAAAAAAATATGTGAAAACGGTGTTATACTTGCAGCTAATTCCATCTGTAGCTAAGGTGGTAAGGCGAGGCTTAATCACCGTTAAATTTGAGATTTTGGGTTTTCGGAACAACTTGAAGTTAAGAGAAGCTGCATAAAAGGAAAATATTCTGAATTTTGTAATAATTTAATCTCGAGAATTCCCCGGTAAGAATGAATGTTGATTGGAAACTTACCTTGAGTGCCAATAGGCACAGTTTGGGCTCATCGGAAACCCGAGACAGCAATTCCATTTCCGTTTCCGCAAAGGAGAGTAACCACAACCCCCCATGGGGTACGAAATGGGCCTTGATACTATCTCTGTGAACGACTGGGTGAATACGCGTCCCTTCCCATCCATCAAGTGCCACTTCGTACCCATCCACAACTTGTTCATCACCTTGAATGAAAACTTCATCTGGGGTATGATCGTTCGTCCTGAATGTTCGCTTAATCTAATTACGATAACTTCTCTCAGACAGATTGACTATTGCCTTCAATAGGTCCGATAGACAGCCGATTACTTGCCATGAGTAACTGAGTCACGCATTTCGTCAAATTGACATCAGGGCTAATATAAAATTTGTCTCGAACTATAATTAGGAATATCTTTCTTTCAATTAATATGTGCAATATCAATCAAATCAATTGCCATGCGTTTAATATTCATGGAAATACTCCTAATTCAATTGAGTACAAGTATAGATATTATATGTCTGAGAATAAACATTTGGATATGTATACACAAATCAGATGTTTTATATTCTGTATGTCTTGCCGTAGATGTACATTTGACGCTTGGGAAACGAGTGTTATTTGCGTACGGGCTGTCGGGTATGTTTTTAGATGTCTTGACTGCTCTGCTTTAAAACATAAACAATTAGTTATTGTCGGGTTAAGTGCTATGGCCGCCTCCTCATACCACCACCGCATGCTGCGTTACTGCTAATATTATACGATGCTTAACTGCAACAACACTTGAACACCAACGATTAATGAACACTTGAACACCAATGATTAATGAACTGTCATTTACACAGGCCGAGAGGTAAGTATTCTAAAGCCCTCTTCAAACGAGCAACTGATCAATTTGACTTATATAGCTGCAGTTTTAATGTAATCCTTAATGTGTGAAGGGTGCAGCATAATACGACTGGGCCTTCTTATCATATTGATGTGCTTAGGGGCTTGTGTTTCTCCGTCTTTCCGCCCATATCATTCCAGTTAATATGTGTGATGTCTTATCAGTGCTACTCTATCTGAAGCCCAAGTGATGATTTACGTATTAATGTAAAAACAAAAAAATCCGAACGACAGGGTGCGACCCAGAATATGAACCTGATATGAAACTAAGCAATTCGCCGAAGCGAATCAAAATCAATATTCCCTGCCAGTGATGGGGGAGTGTTGTTTTATTTGGATATGGACATGGATATTTTTATGTATCGAGATACTGGTGCACGAGTATTACACACATGCCTGTTTTTATGCGTAGTCTGACGTGCGACATGAGTTGTTATGGTTAACAGTATTTGTGGGCACGATACGAAAAACATGCCCTGATAATCATATGGATCGTTTTTTGAAGCGATTTAAAGACCCCAAATCTGGGCCTGCCAATTAGTTTCTGAGCAACAACGGCTGCTTTACCGGCCGCAGAGCCGGGATCTTTGCCCCCCCCCCCGTCTCTAACAACATTGTACTTCTTCTCGGCCATGTTCACAGGCGGCTAGTAATTCACATTACCGGCAAGAAGATCCCGTTAGGAACGTGAACGGGTAAGCAACGGATGACTCGCGCTGGCCTGATGGAGATAGTTGACAACACACCAACGGTGCGGTAAATACATATAAAGTATCCGTTTACGGCGGGGTATAGATGATGGTGTCCACACGAGGGTTGGGACAGTGGAACCTAATTCCCTCAGAGCGAGAGTAAGCCGAGATTGCGAGAGTAAGCTGAGACTGCCAGAGTAAGCTGAGACTGCCAGAGTAAGCCGAGACTGCAAGAGCACCAGTTGTTTAATAACGGCCGAAATGTGATGCGTGGCTTAACAATCTAGGCAGGGTGAATTGGTTATATTATTTATATCCACACGGTCGAGATATGTTGATATCAAGTCTATATCAGTATTGCCGCAAAATTGTGCGTGTTTCATTCGCAATGAGGCAAATGGGTTGCGATTCAAGCGGCGCGAAATAGTTAAAGCAATTATATATCGATAATGCTTAGAGGTCCACCCGGTAGCCGTATAGTCGTTCAAGCACATCTTGTCACGCGCCTGCTTTGGACTGCGTTTTTGCCCTTTGAACCTACCAATTGCATGGATTGTGTGAAGAGGTCACTGCCCCTGATCATATCGTACATGCTACCCCAGTAATACGTTGTATGGGTAGAGCGCACGAACCCTTGGCTACAGGCCTTTCACGCTCTTATTTGTAGATACGGAAACTGCTTATAGTACGTCGGTAATTTCTTATTCATATCGTCTTGGCCGTAATACCCAGTCGGGATTTGAAGTTGATGGTGATTGACGATGGATTGCATAACAGCCATACTTGAACACTTTTGTTTTTTGTACTGACAGAGGGAAGGCGGTACAAAACCCACAAAATCAATTCTTATGGTAAATTACTGTTGTGATGATGCGCAAAAAAGTGTACGCAAGTCCGTTGTGAAGATTTATCGGGTTGTCACGTGATCAGCGCTGGCATTGCGCAGGCTATGTTTTCATGACGGCTAAACGTGTCACATTGGCAATCAATAACCCGATTAATTGCGAATACATTTTTGCCTGGTTTATGATATTTTCGGTACGTTTTACTGTTAGTAGCTATTACATGGCGCACAAACACCGGCCGAGGAGGACACTCAAGCGGCTTGACGGGTAGTTACTCACGCGCCGTCAGCACATACGACGCTGTTCCGGGCAATGAGAAATTTAGATTACATTATTGGAACATATTTCGCGTTGCATTTCATAGCTCTAAAACATTTCACTTACATATTTATACCATATTATTCCAAAATTCTATGCGAGAATGGCATTTCATTTTAGTTGAGCCTTGATATAGACAGCAATAGTTGTTAATAAAATGTAGGTGACCATTGATGTCCTCCATATGGTCGAGTTGTTTGTTTATATTCTCAATGTGTTAATCATATGGTGACGCAACGTTACGGAATCATTTCCGGCACGTGTTGCCCAAACGGCGTCTTGGCTGAGAATGTCGTACAACTGTCACGTGGCCGGGGCGTAAATTCTGCATGTGTAGTCCTTCCAAGTCACGAGGGGTGCCGTAATAAAACTAGATGTGACGGTGGTGATGTTGGTATAACGGAGAACGGCTTCCTAGTTTGCAAAGTGAACTCCTACAGTATGTAAGACCGTGAGACGTCAAAGTGCAGCTTGTAAGCAAATTGAAAGCAATGTTATTTTTTGTTCGTAAATATCACAGTTCGTAAATATCACGTAGCATGCATGAATGTTACGAAACAGTCACCATAAAATAAAATATTTTTTTGTTACTTTTCCTATGGTAAAACATTAAGTATTCGTTCACTCGGCTGGCAAGACAAATCAGTTTGACTTTTTATGTGATACTTATGATGTTAACGTTTTGCATTGTTCCGTCAAATATAAACTTTACATTCCCAGCGTGTATTTGCCACGTTAATCACACGGGGCCAACACTGAGAGCACGATGAGGCCTGACAGAACAATGAATCTCCCCGGACCCTGGAAAAAACAAATACAGCAGTCGATTATTCTTCTGTTAATGATTCACGAAAGAGTTTCTGTCTGGCTATGTGGGGGAGACGATGAAAGGAATGGGTGGTGAACTGATAAAAAACATGATATCAACCGGTGTCTGACCCTCGAGAGTGACGGTAATGGTCTTCGTTGAAATGCTGGCACTGGAGCCAACCATGTTTTCGCCCGACTTTAGTATTAAGATTTCACTTTTTTCAGATTGGTGACTGGCTGCTGCGAGGGACTACATTGACTTTCTTTCATCGATGCGTCTGGTAAGATGAGTTGAATGTCATGGAGACAGGCTATGTTTCTATTTTTTCGGATTAGTTTTTTCTACTTACTTCGGTGCTTGTGACTAGAATATTTAATCTCAGTTCAGTGCCTTTAATCATATTAGCGTTTCCATTCGTGAGCTGTCGAGGGGTAGCTTAGCCTCCCCCTCTCTCAACCGATTACAGTTTTGGCACTACAGCCTACCGGCGATATTGATTTCCTTCCACTTTATTGTTGAGAAGGCATTTATAGAAGAGGAAAGATTTAATTAGCCTTTTTTGTTAGACTTCTGTCAGATTCTGGTCGCGGTCCTGGTTATTATAATCATAGTGCCACATTTTTGTTAAATGGTATTTGCTAAAACCCATTTTACTAGATGTAGCATTTAACTTTTGCTGAGAAAAAAGTCCGTCTTCTACAATTCTAGATGGTCATACATGAACATGAACATTTCAGCTTATTATGATCATATTGCCACACATGAAATAAAACGAGCGACAATCAAAATCAACATAACTGCAAAATATAATGTGTCGGCCTTTTGTTCTGGCGACAAGTTCCGCTCTGATTCCACGGCCATAGAAATAATTCACGACGATGACTCTAGGCACTAGGCAAGAGCCATAGTTCCAACAATACCTGGACGGACAAGAAATATGAAAAGAAAATATGAGCAGTAGCTCTACTAGTTTTATGGAACCTGTTTTACGTCGCTGTTTTTCTTACTGTTAGTAGTTATTAGTAGTTATTATTATGATGCACAAACACCAACCGACGAGGACATTCAAGCGATTTTCGCAATAATGGCTCATAGTAATAAAGTTACGTACAAACAGTTCCATTCTGTCATATCCTCTCCAGGTCGCAATTGTCATGGTTTTACTTAAAGCAGCCTACTTACGCGATTTTACCGCCTTCAGATCTAACACGAACATCAACTATGTTGTGAAGTAACCATGGACTTACGTTAATGATCCGTTGCTTCCAATAAATCCTTAGTCGGATTACCTCAATGTACAGTATCTGAATAAGGGAGTACAAGGAAGGCTACATGGAATACAACATGTACATTGCCATTCTAACTGTGCACTGGACAAATGCATTATTTTAGCATGAATTAGTTCCGAAATGAAACGTCTATTTTAAATTATTTCTGTTTAATTAGGGCTCAGTATTGTCATGCACATAATTTTGTTACTCGCTATTCTTTTAAACAGGAAAGTGACAACGGTGCTACGTGGCGGTGGCCTCATGACGTCGCACTGTCATTGACGTACTTTACACCGTGAAAAGCTAGATTAGCTGGGACGGGACTCTGTAAATCCGTAAATCTGGCACGTGATGGTTAGGTAAAAGATCATGATTTATGTGAAGGGAGGGGCGCGTTGGATGACGAAAAAACAATGGGCGGAAAGCGGACGAATTGCGGCTTAGCGTGTTTGCCTTCAATACCTGGTTCACTACCGTGGACCAATGCAACTTGAAGAGGTTTACGCCAAAACAAAACTGTCTGTTAGGAGGGGAGCGGTCAGCGCGGACATTGCTGTAGCAACACAAGCTGCGGTGGACGGATGTGCTGGAATTCAAGTTTAACTGAACACAGGAGACAATGATATATAATATATTGCGCGCATAGCATACAGAATAGTACATTAACAATACCTATCGACAGACAAGGCACCATTACAGAGAGAGAGATAGAGAGAAGGGGGAGGGGGGGGAGTGAGAATAAACAAGCACGAGCGAAACGATAGAGAAGAGAACGAGGTAGTGATGGCTACAGAGCAAGAAAGACGGAGAGAGAGGTGGAGAGAGAACGTGGGTTGGAGAAAGAGAAAAAATAAGGGGGGGGGGGGGTAAGCGAGCTAGAGATAGAGAGATAGCAGAATAGATATTAAGATGAGAAAAGGTAAAAGGATCGTGCGAGGACTATTGATGAACTACAAAGGGAAGGGATTGAGTTTAACGCCATTGTACGCCACACGGAAAAACCAGCAAATGATTTGCAGATTTTTTTCGCAGCTATTTAGGATAAAAGGAGTGCCGCCTCACATGCCACGGAAAGTTGCGATCAATCTACCCACCAGCACCAGCACAAACTGTGGGCTGGATGTTAAAGACACAAATCCCAAGCAAGGGTGAAAATGAAATCAATAACATCCGAGTAATATGTAAATTCTTTTCTCAACCGCGTCAATGAATGAGGACACGAAGCCCATTGGCTGAGGGCAGCGGACTGGAATGACCTTTAACCAACATCCAATCCTGACTTCACCCGGCCACGGCGAGCTCGTAGAGTGCGAGATATTGTCTGGCTTCAATGGACTGGGGAAGGCACGGGCTGGTGGAAGAGTGGAAGAGGGGGTCGGGTGGATGAGGTGAGGGGGAGATGGGTCCGACTGGAGGTGACGTAAGGAAGGGAGGGGATGCACTCGGGGTAAGGGGAGGGAATTACTGGGGATGGCATGGAGGGGAACTGACCAGTCGTGGGGGGAGGGGAGGGGACGGACTGGTGGATGGTGAGTGGGAGGAGGGGAGGGGACAAACTCAGGGTGGGACAGGAGATGAAAAATAATAATTCCCCCGGAATTAATGGCTGCCCCGTAGTTTTTTATAATTTTTTCCTGGGATCACATTGGTACTTATTTGTATCCCAGCCTCTAAACAGCATATACATTCGAGTCGCTGTCAGTAACCCAAAGGTTTGGGAATAATTGCGTGCTTACCATAGGTCGATAGGCCTAGTTGATATATAAAAACACTTGAACTGAAAATATGAACTGGGGTATTAGAATGAACAAATATTACCAGACCACTGCTATTCGTTTGAGAAAGGGTGTGACATAAAATATATATTAACAGTGCATGGATTCGGTCATTTACAAAATTGTTTAATATGGTATATAAAGAACTTAAGAAAAGTGTTTTGAACAGCAGTTTTCAACTAAAAACAACCAACAAATGGAATGTTACGCACCTTAACGTTATATGTCTATGACCTAATACGCTAACAGGTCAATTATCTCCCTCATCATGAACTATATGTTGAGGACGAATAGTTGGATAGCACTCTCTTCCCCTTCCGATGGCTACAACATCCACGGCGCGTATTCAATCCCACTAAAGCCCATCGGGGCTTTGGCCAAATCCATCGATTATGCAACACCATCGCGAAACAGGCACGTGGACTCACGTGGGTATTATGGGATTTATGGGCCTACTTACGCGAACCATAATATTGGTGTGACACGTGGTGCCTGTTCCTGTCGCGTGAGGCTGCTCAACTCTCTAATGGTTATGACTGGTCGACGGCAGTGTTTTAATGCTCTTCCACCAGTGGTTCTAACGGCTGCAGACAATATTTTTCGATGCCTGTAACGCTGTTAGTCAGCCCAATGTTTTGCCATCACACAAACAACAGAGGCGTGACACGCATGTTGTACATTAAAATACATGTAGCATGCATTAACAGAAAGTTAATGTAGAACTCCCGTTGAAAAAAACCTATTACATTAACAAACAGACCATATGCTATGTGCTGGTCCGAGTAATGCACTCAACCAGTAAAATACACTCTATGACAATGATAAAAAAATGACAATGGACAACAAATGAGAAGAGAAACGAACAGGGAAAGTCACACGTCAAAGGACGTCAAGAAAACGACTTGCTTGCTTGCTAATTCTAGCCCATACATAACTCAATTCGGGGGGAAAGACTATACGATACATTCATGGGACCTGAATGTTTTTAAGCCTACACATCGATCGCTATTGAGTTTTTTCTCTAAAAGTGGTATTTACTGGTTAGTTCAATTCTCAGACATTACGAATAATTAATCTACTGACATTTAGCCACAACGATAGAGTAGAAGATATTATTCAATCGATTTATTAATTGGATGTGGTCATAGCGCTGTATTTCCCACCAGACGCCGCACGTTTTCCTTTTCCGCACCCACCGCCCCCCGCCCCTAACGGTTTCCCCAGATTGTTCTTTTAGCTCTTGTTTCCGGTGAATAGGAGTGTTACAGATGTAGACATTCCAAACATGGATCCAAAGCAACATGAACTCACTTAATTGGACTACAGCATCAGAGGACTGCCTTCTGCCTGGATATCGACTCGTATACCTTTAGTTCTGTCCCACTAAATAGCCACATAAATTCGGTCAAGTGCAATCACTTCGGCAGCTGAAGCTCTCAGCCAGCCGTACTCTTGCACTTCGGCCACAGAACCGACAGACTGCTACAAGGATGTTCCGAAAGCTCACCAGTGCTAACGGCTCATGAAACGTCACACGCAGTTGGTCATCGGTCATCCAATGGCTGCAAATCAAACGGATTGCCAATCCCACCAATCCCTCAACCATCACAACCACCTCCTCCGCCACCGCCCTATTACCTCTCAGCCACCCCCATCTGTACCACACGCAACCCCCACCACCAATAAATGCTCCCTCGCCTCGCTCCCTTTTGCCCCTCAGCCACTCAACCACCTTTACCACCCGCCATCCGCACCGCCACCGCAATCTCACCCGCCCTTTTTGGGTCTACAGGGTTGGCCTAATTCACATTCGCGACAGCAAGGTCCCCTTAGGGGCGAGGTAACCAACGCGGTGTAAAGAACCCCATTGTGTCTGGATGATGGATGGCGTGAGGGGACACACTGACTGGCTGACTGGGGCAGGCTGGATATGGCAGAGGCCGCTTCTGGGACGGGGGGCCTCAGGCCCAGAAAATAATAGCGAGATGCCTTGAGAACCCTACAGAGTGGTTTTGTGGGGAAGCAAAAACCGTCTGTGTAGCTGGGGGGATATTTTGATTTATGGCGGTCCGCCCCATGTACGTGGGAAAACAACATGCCTGCCAGGAAGGAATAATGAGTCGACGCAAAAGATGGAGGAGGAAAACATATCCTCGAATAAAAGGAGACCGTGAAACAACGTAGCATTTGTCAGGTAAATTATATCTCTTATGTACATAGCGACTCCAAAAACTGGGTGTTTGCGCAATGGCCAATGCCAGATGCAAGTTTCCCGATGTCCAAACCGATGAATAGGCACGCTGATAGGGGCATCAAGTCAAAACCTTCCTCTGCAGTCAAAGGGTTTTTCTTCAGATCCAAATAAAAAATCCTTAATTTGTCCCACATAAGATTTTAAGGTAAACAAGCATGAAAATATGGTCGCTGAATTGGTCAATTTCTTTCAAGGAAAGACTACAAGGTGAAGGTATGAACGAATGTTCGGCATGTGATAATATTCGGTATGTCAATTTATTTTCTATGAATGAATATATTGCCTGTGATGGGTCAACTTTTTTCATACAAACGCATTTGAGAGCGAGGACAGCTTTTAACTTGAGACGAAACTTTTGACTTCATGGTCCTATTAACCTGCCATTTGTTGCTTTGTCGATTTTAGGTAGAAGAGTCACAGCGTCGCCGCCCGAATCAGCAAGCCGATATTTTAAAGCTATTACCGCGTATCTTTCCACACTGGCCATTGCTGTAAGCAGTTAATTTATGTCGTCACAGATTCCAGTAACCACGCGTGTGTTCCGAGGATGGTGGTATCACCAAAAAATGCACTTCTGCATGCTTCTGGTACGAGATCGGTAAACGCAAAATTATAGCTAGTTATGAATACATTATTAATAAAATACACCTCTTCGATGGTCCAGAAACTCCGCCAGATAATCATCCTCGTTTTCGCAAAGATATCTAAACACATTCTTAATATACTTTCGTTATTATGTCTGTTTTGGGGCTGACACGAGGAAATATACTCCTTTCCATATCGGGATATTGCGAACAAAACGAGCAGGGGCTTGCTCCCCTGGTATATTGACAACGCGATATGATTGTCATGCCCGTCACGGAGTAGCGTGGCCAGGAGTTTGTTATGCCGCGACCCCAATCTCTTAAGCACCGAGGCTTTTAGCAGCAAACAGTGTCCGCTTCCGCACCCTCGGTGTCAACTGCCGTGAGGAGAACTCCACCGGGAGGTGGCTGACATACCCTCCACCCCTCCCTCCCCCCACCACTCCACAGCCACTCAATGCATGGGCGGTCACGGCTAGCGAGATGACACTCGCCGGGGAACGCCTTATTCAATTATAACGCTTGGGGTTAGGTATAACAAAAACACGACAGCGTAATGTACTGCATAGAGACAGCGACGGCGGCAGATATACTGATAGAGTGGCGGGCAGACCAAGAGCGCCATGGCTCGTCTCGGGCACGTGACTTCCGGTCCCGTTCCGGGAAATCGATTTTCCTGTCATGTCTTGCGGCATTACGTGATTTCTGATGTTGGCGCGACGCAGCACCCCTATTGGACACCAGGCATTAGTCACACTGGCTTCGCTACTTTGGTCGAAGTATTGGCAACTTGTCAATCTCAATGACATTGTGTTGCTTCTCCTGACAGCAGTCATTCCGGTTGTACAATAGGAATTAATCAACACGGCATGTTGGGGACTCCCCGCTGGTTATCGTTGATATATCATCGCTCATGGCACCCTCTAGCGGCCACCCGTGAACCTTCCCGCCGTTTGTTTCTTGTTCGATGTGTGATGATTTACAATCATGTAAAGGGCATTCTATTGGGGGCGCATCCAGGATTTACACAAAACGAGATGGGTTTAGGAGGGTGCGGTTTCCATTACTGAGCTCACAGCGGCCGTTGTTACCCTGGACACAATATACTTTGTTCTGCCCAGTAATGACCAATCCAGTTTTAATACTAAGCTAATTGTCCGTCATAAGGCCTTTCTCATATACTTCTCGTTTGCCGTCAACGTGAAGTATGGGTTTGCTTGGTCATCTTTTCTTTCGTTTTATAGCATATGCACCTGTTTTCCTGCCTGCGTCAAAATTTCATTCCTTGTTCGCTGTGTTTTGCACTACCTGCTCCCTTTATCTGTCTCGCAGAGCGTGCCACTCTTGTTCTGTATAGGGGTAGCTGTTCCGCTGGTCGTTTTTCCCCCATTTGACGCAGTCAAGAGGCTAGAGATCGACTTGGGAGTGGCGGCTGGTTGGATTTGACATGCGAACCCATACACGCCCAAGCACACACCACCACTTTTCAGCCCCTTACTTGCCACCCCTGCAAATGCCACCCTTGGACCACGTCCCCCGTCCAACTCGTCTGTCCTATGGCTCTCAACGTTCACATCTCATTTCGTTTGTGCCCTGGGCCGACGGCTCATTCACATGCTCGACAGGAAGGTCCCATTAGGGCCGCTGTAATCAACGCCCTGTGTGAAGGGTGGAAGCACTAGGGTGTGAGATCTCACAGCGTGGCCATGTGACATATTGATGATGCCTATGTTGAGGTACATGGTGGTAGGTGTGGTTCAAGGGTTAGGCCTGTGGTGGGCGGTGTTGCCTGAGGCTGAGCTATCTGGTGGGTGATGTTGCGAGAGGGTGACGTTTGGGTGGTGTGTTCTGAGGCTGAGCGGTGTGGTGGGTAGTGTGGTCTAATGGTAAGGTATGTGGTGCATGGTGTGGCCTGAAGGTGAGGTTTGGGTGGATTTTCTGGCCTCAGCGTGAGGTCTGGCGTATGTCTGGCGGGTGTCATAAGGGGGAGGTCTGTAATTGATGGTGTGGCCTGAAGGTGTTGGGTGATGTCGCTTGAGGGTGAGGCATGTGGTGGATGATGTGGTCTGAGGATAAGCACTATGGTGGGTGGTGTGGCCAGAGGGTGAGGTTTGGGTGGATTTTGTGTCCTCAGCCTGAGGTCTGGCGTATGTCTCGCGGGTGACCTAAGGGTGAGGTCTGTAATTTGTGGTGTGGCCTGAAGGTGAGGCATGTGTTGGGTGATGTGGCTTGAGGGTGAGGCATGTGGTGGATGATGTAGCTTAAGGATAAGCTCTATGGTGGGTGGTGTTGCCTGAGGGTGAGTTTGTGGTGGTCGGTGTCGCCTGAGGGTGGGATATTTGGGCTGGGAGAAGGGAGGGGGGGGGGGGTTGTCGCATGAAGGAAAGGTCTGCCTTGGGTGGTGTCGCCTGATGGAAATTTTCCTCCCTGGGGTAGTGCCGCCTGAGGGAAATGTCTTGGCCTGAGGGTGGGGTGGGTTGGGGGCCTAAGGCTGAGGCTGAGGTCTGTAGTCGGTAGTGTGGCCTGAGGGTGAGTTCTGTGCTGGTCGGTGTGGCCTGAGGGTGGAGTATGTGGTGCGGTATTCTCTACTACAGATCGATAAAGATATATGGCGTAGGTATTACAGCCCATCTCTCAGACATACATCAATCATTATATTGATAAATAACATTAAATAAAAGTTAAATAATAATCTTATCTCTGAACACCACGAGGTTCATAAATGTAGCGGTGCACCACGTAGGCCCTACACGCAACCAATACCAGGAATTCTATATGTATCAAATACATGCATTCCTCCAGGATTATGGTTCATACCTTTTGTCTCTCTGAAGTCGTAGGTCTGTGCTCTTCACCCGACTGGATCATGTTACACGTACACCCTACGACATAGCAACACACCCTACGTGCTTCTGTATCAGTAATGTATGGGCACACAGACTAACACAAATGAGCAACACAAACATTTGCCAACTGTTTAAAAAAAAGTTCCTAATGACTTCAGCTCTGATGCGATTGATGATAACGTGGGCCCAAGCTAGTCCTTTCTTCCTGCTTCGGCCTGTTAATGATGGTCGGTGGTGCTACTCACGTCGGCCAGACACCCGCTGTAGAGCGCCACACTGCCTCAAGAGCAAAAAATCAAGCGATTTGTCGTCCAAGCTTCTTCTAGGCTGGAGTTTCTCTGGGAATCTCACTGCCAATGACGGGAACATAATTCAACACGACTTTGCCCTCAATGGCTTATAAGGATGGGACACAAATACTTTGCGACTTCTTAACAACAGCTCACACAGAAAATGTCATTTATTTTATAATTCTTGATATTCTTTAAATTTGAGTTACCGCAAAGCACTACATCGTTGCATTTTTATGCGGCACGTATTCTGAACCCAAACAACATAAGTGCAGCGTAGATATCCGTGCAAAACTAGCAAATGCGAAGAACGCTTATTTTATCAATATTGAAAATTAATTAGCACACCTTGTGAATGAGAACATTGTCAACATTTAATTAAACATTACAGGAAGGCAATTACGAGGGTCTCTAAACGAAGGAGAAACGCACTTGCTCATTTCACATCTATCCCCATTCATTGCTAGGGGACAAAAATGTTCACCCAAATGTCCCGCAATATCGATAACGATTGGATGTGAAACGATTCCCAGACCTGAAACCCAGGTCAATCGATCTCAAGATGGGCGTGTCACTGAGCGACACCGCCCACATGGTTGGGGCCTGACTCTTGGTTAAACGAGTCTGTCCTAGTCTCCCTCTTTCCACCCTCACTCACCACATTTCTCTTCAATGCGGCCATGTTCAGGGTCGTCGAGTAATCCACATTACCGACAGGAAGATCCCATTAGGAGCGTGAAATGCTAAGCAGCGGGTGACTTGCGGGTTGAGGACGGCGCCGCGTGGTGGTAGGCTTGGTGGATGGGTCGCGTCTGATGGACAACACACGGACGGTTATCGTCTTCAGCCATGGCTGTTTGCTTGTGGTCCAGGGTCTAGTAGAAACAATTGATGTGTTCGGTGCGAGCCATGCACGAGAGATGACGTCCACAGGCAGTAGATTTTGGTTTAATGAAACGAAGGATCAAGATGAGCTATTAAAAGAACAGAAGTGTTGCTAAAGAAGGCCTTTGATTGATTTTAGTGACATTTGGTCATATGCCTACTAACACGTCCAATAGAAAAATAGGCAAAAGGAAACACATGAGAAAAAAAACGGTTGATTAATGACGTCAAATGCGGGCCTTTTGGGCTCCTGTCAGGATAAAGACAGACGTGGTGCGATTCAAATCATTCAGCACTTGTTAATATGGAGAAAACCGTCCTATACAATAAACTTTGCGTTTAATTGGTAGTTGTTTGGATTTGCTTTAATGCTTATTGGCCGGATTTGTGACCAGCCCAAATGCCGAACCAGCATGAGTATTCATACTTTTATGACGTAATATGCAAGAAGCGCCACAAAAGCAGCACAAAACCTGTAGGTCACCATCCGCTGCCATATTGTAAAGTCGCTCTCGACAAATGGCTACTAGCGGGTCACGCTTCTCAGTAATGACAAAAAATGCAGTTGACATTATTTCGGGTATGTTTCGGCATTATTCATATCGCAACTGCTTAAATACCCATTTATCATATTCCTTGGATGGCAATAGGAGACGGATTAATGGCCATACCTCGCTGTTGCAATTTTTTTGGTACTGACGGCGGAATTGCGACATAAAGCCTATGAAATCCACACCCATAATAAACTGCTCTGGCCGATATGGTACAAAAAAACATTTACCGGGGTGTCATGTGACAAGCGCTGACACTGCGTTTGCCAATCTACTGTTTTCATGACGCCTAAACGCGTCAGCGTCCACAAAAACAATAGCCCGATTGATGATGAATAAATTTCCTGCCCGTTTAATAGTGGCTTCGCGGCATTTTACTGGTAGTCGCTATTTACATTGCACGCAAAAAAGCAGACCGAGGAAGACATTGGAGCCACTCGTCTGGATACTAAGCTGCATTAATGGCGCGCCCAACGACGGGTCTCTTGTCGGCCACTGCAATTGGCTATTTTAGGCTTATTCAAAGTTACCCAGGCATCGTCAAGACATGCGGCTCCATGGGATGGGATCATGGCAATTGGGCACATCGTGGGCGATAAAAGGACGAAAGAACTGAAGTGTATTATCAATATAACATTTTATGTCAACCCATATTATTCCACCTCACGCAGCGATACTCACTATATATGCCGTATTACTTCAAACCATACTTGATAATCTTTTTACTGATTTTAATAAGCAGTATGTCGACGATTATTTGTTAGATTTAGAAGAAATATCTATCTATTCAGGCAGATAGTTTGATATCTTAAATGGGCAAAGCAGGGACTCTCTCTGTCTGTCTGTCCTGGTCTGTGTTTGCTTTGGCCTCAATCTATTTCAAGCTCTTTGAAGTCACGCAATCGTAATGAAGACACTCCCGGTACCGGCACAGCCACATCCAACGTGACATCGGTCAGTAGGTTGCCTATTCTGGACGATGGGCACTCGGTGATTGCGACAATACTGAATTCAAAGAAATGCCAAGGAAGGAACAACATCCGCTGATCGAGGAGGTTCGACCGGACATTCCAATCACGTGAAATTGATTAGGTGCGATGGCGTTACCACCCACCGCCCTTCCTTCCACCGTCAGTGGAAGGAAGGGCGGGGAGACGGCGGGAATGGACGGGAAGGGGGAGGGGGGGGGGGGGGTGAGGTAATTAATGATGAACAATACCGGCTACATGAAAAAAGTTATCTTAAGGTAAGCAACCCATAATAGCAGGGTAAAAGGACTACATTTGTGATTATTTTACATCTCCGTTTTCCAAATATACCCGCATATCACAAAATGACCAAAACTTAACACCGACTACGAATATGTAATTTTGCTGCAATTCAGCTCAAAATATTATTAAAGGTACCTGCGCTAGCTTCCCGAGAAACAGGTCCTGAAGCTTGCAAATGTTATTTCGCACATATTTCTTGTTACAGCTTATTTCACACCCATTATTAGTAATTTACACCTCGTATTCACATTGAAAAAAATCTGGTTTTATAGAATGCTCTCCGATATGATTATGAATTATACTAATGGTTTCTGAACTATTTACACGTTTCACAGGTGCTTGCTGATGTTTACCGAGGTCTTCTCTAAATTGCCGAGACTTATTATGGGGTGCTTACCTTAAAAGCCATATCAACCGTACTCGCGTACGAGATAGTGTGTATACATATCATGGCTCGAGCGAATAAAACAACAAGAGAGAATAAAAATCAAAAATAATATAAATAAGGCGTCCGGTACTGTTGGCCACACTTGTTTTTATTCACCACGCCGGTCACCATGCACTGACTCTCACAATCAGACACATTGCTGACACACGCAGACACCAGCCCTTATGTAGCCGAAGTATAACTCATTAGAATTCAAATGCCGAACCGGGCAGTGTGCAATACGGCTCAAGCTGCAAATACTACAAGTGAAATGCAGCCAAATGTATTGACGTGTTGTGGGTATTAAACGACACAGGATGAAATGCATACACGATATTATAATAAGTAACTGTTTATTGAGGATTCGGCGGTGATCCCCGCTTTTATGCCAATGTTGTTGGTTTATACGAACCGAAACCGTTGCTGGCTATGGGAGCCTCCCTCAGTTAAAGGCTCAGTTTATTGTTTACATTGTTCACCGTGAGGCGCCCCAGGCATCCATGCATGTCAAACAATCTATCATTGGGCTGCCGTGGAACATAAAAGCACATCAGGTCTGTCTGTATCAACGCCACCCTCAAGGCGGAAAATGTCGGGAGTAGGAACGAAATCCGGTCACATTTATCAGATTCCAGATTCCGCCAGGGGCGATGTCTGTCCACGCAGACACATGGATGATGATTGCAATTCAGCATAGCCATCCCAGAAAGAATTGGGACATACTATACTCTGTCTTGTGTGGAGTTTCGGAGCGTATGATATATAATACTATGACTAATACGTATGACTAAATACTATGGCTAAAACTGTTTAATGCCAAGCTCACACCGCCGGTGTCAGTTTCTTTTCATCCAACGAGCTACAGATACACATGGTTATCTCTTCTGGCCAGACCACACACTACAGCCGATGTTCCCACTGCTGGATACATCCGGTAGGATTAAGTGCTGTGCCGTCGGTCCCTGGTGACTCCACCCAAGTAGCCGATACCGCAGCTGTGTTCCCCCAACCCGCTACAATGTTTGTGGCCGTGGTGACACCTGCCACACGCTGTATATCCGCATATATTTACACTGATTATTCTCACGCCGGATCCAACGCTTCCTGTTGATGGCGTTTATGAGCTAGTTTCAGGTCTTGCAAATGACTTGACATATGCGAGTTAGTTACAAATCTTTCAAATGACGTGACATATGCGATCTAGTTACCCGTCACAAATGATACAGTATCTTAAAAAAATTGAGCTTTAATATTAAACATATTAATCTTAGTTGGCATGCCATACATTCACCTTTCGTTCTCCGACTTGGTGGCACCATCAATGTTTTCACGTCTGTCGTTTCACGATTTGGGTTGGGGATCCACGCTTTTAGTCTGGTGTTGTTGGTTTATACGAACCGAACCTTTGATGGCATTGGGAGCCTCCCTCAGATTAGTCTATTGTTACACATTATTCGCAGTGAGGTGCCCAGGCATCCACGCATGTCCAGGAATGTCTCATTTGGTTGCGGAGGAAAATAAAAACACGTCATGTCTGTCTGTATCAACGTTGCCTTCAAGGCGGAAACATTTGTCCGACTCTGAGACATTCCGAAAGCGGGCCGATGTCTGTCCACACAGACACCTTAATGATGATTGCCTCAGATGTCGTCCAACACAGGCACGCCATTTGGACACCAGTTGAACCTAATTTCTTAAACAATGGGCGACTCCGAAAGCTTTTGTTTCGTGCTACATGGGTATCTTGCAATTTAGCATTGCGATCCCAGCAAAAAATCACTGTCGTCTGGCTCACCCACACACAACAGTCGATTTTCCCACTGCTGCATACATCCGGTAGGATGTCGTCGGTCCCTGGTGACTCCCCACAAGTGGCCGATACGTTATAAGATGAGTCCCCTCCAGCCGACCACAGACCGTTCATTACGGTCCACAGCTGTGTTCCCCAACCCCCCACATTGTTTATGACCTTGATGACACATGCCGCACTCCGTCTATCCGCAAATATTCACACTGATTATTCTCACGCCGGATCTAACGCATCATGTTCATGGCATATGTGAGCTAGTTGCATATCTTACAACTGACGTGACATATGTCAGCTAGTTACATATTTTACAAATGATGTGAATTATACCAGCTAGTTACACATCTTACAAATGACATGACATATACCAGCTAGTTACAGATCTTACAAATTGTCGTGTTCGGATTAATGCCACGTGGTGTAAGCGGGCTCGCTGGACTGATCGAATCCACAAACACAGTAAGAATCCTCGATGACTGTGTGGTAGACTGACTTTATTGTGTTGACCCCTCATTTATATATGCAGGCAATACGTGGTAAGGAGATAATTGGTCATATGTCAAACCCCTGGCGATTAACAGGCATTAGTCATAATGCATCCAATCATGCGAGCATACATTACATGACGTGACATATGGGAGATATCTACACATCTTACATATGACGTAACATGTGCGAGCCAGTTACACGTTACAAATGTCTTAGCAGTTTTGTTTTACTCATTGCGTCACCGTCTTCTCCAAATTCCAGCTATGTGTGCACCAGATGATCTGATCAAAAGTCAAATCGTTGCAAGAAAAACGCAGACACATTGTGTCGCAAAAGGCATGGGATGCGCATAAGGCATTCTGTGCTTCTTAGCGTAATGGACTGGACTAAACTACTGAAATACACTATATGACAATGATTTAAAAAAACCCAGATTATCCGAAAAAGAACACACGTTTATTAAGTCAATGACGTGCTTCATCAATAATAATAGCATTAATATCGTATTCCACATGTAATGTGAAGCCTATGCATAAACCTATGCGTAAGCCGGCGATTTATGCCAACCTGACCAACCAACCGCCGAAATCTATCTTTATGGCGGCAAAGAAAGCAATGTAAATATAATGATACCACAGACCCATCTCTCAAGGGAAGAAGATGGAAGTCCGGTGAAAGGTCACGCCACAGGTTGGTCGTAATGATCCCTCGCCGATCAGTCTGGCAATGGGGACCCCAACGGCAGTGATGTCCAATCGACTAAGCCCTTTCTCTTGGGGTAGACCACCCATCGCCATGGCAGTACTGACGGAAATGTACGTAAATGTCATGCAATGGGGCAAGGGCGGTAGGGGCGAAATAGGACATGAAATACATCAAAAACGCAATAGGTTCAATAGGGCCACCCACCTACATGACGTCTCCCTAAACCACCCACACCCCTCACTCCTCTCTGTACCCCATAGTCCGCCAAGCCTCCCTGAACTACGCACTAACATCACCTCTCGATGAACCACGCTCCTCAATCACCATTCCCCCCTGAACCACGCATCATCCCCACCCTGAGTCACCCACTTCCATCACCCCTCACCCGGATCCACCGATTTTCATCACCTCTCCCAATGATCTACTCACCCAATCGCCCCCCCCCCATGGTCACCCACATTCACCCCCCCCCTCCCCCCTAAACCGCCCACCTGCACCACCCGCCATGAGTCACCCTCACCATCACCCATTTGGCTCCCAAACCTTCATCACCCCTCTCTGATCCACCCACCCCCATCACCCCTCTGTCAGATTCACCCAACTCTGCCACGCGCCCTGTGTCCCCTACCCCATCCCCCCATTTGACTCGCCCACATTCATCAACCACCTCTGATCCACCCACCCCCATCACCCCTCCCCCAGATTCACCCAACTCTGTCATCTCTGTCCACTACCCTATCACCCCATTTGACTTCATCACCCCCACTGATCCGAGCAACTCTATCACTCCTTCCCCATGAATCAAACACTTCCATCACCCGAGTCTGAACCGCTTATGAACCCGTTTTCCTTTACCAACCCCAACATACCAACTCCTGAAATCACCACGACCGTCTCTCCTCCTTGGACTCCCATTGGACCCCTCCTCACTACAATCACCGCTCTCCGAAGCACCACGTACTTCACCATTCCCCATTTACGTCTCACCCGCACCTAGCTTTAGCACCACCCCCACACCGTCCTGAGCCCCACCCACTTTTGCTCCTCAGCCACCCACCCATCTGTACCCCTGGCACCCCCCATCGCCACCACAGCCTCCCCCGCCCCTTACCCTATTACCTGCGTCATTTGCGGTTCTACAGGGTTAACCTAATTCACATTCCCGACAGCAATGTCTCATTGGAAGCGATGTAACCAACGCGGTGTAAAGAACCCTATTGCATCTGGATGATGGATGGCGTGATGGGACTCTCTGACTGGCTGGCTGGGGCAGGCTGGAAATGGCAGAGGCCGCTTCTGGGACGGAAACTCATGCCCAGAAAACAATAGCGAGATACCTTGAGGACCCTACAGAGTGGTTTTGTGGCGGCTCAAATACCAGTATCAGTGTACAGTGAAGGGGGGGCTGGATAAGATATTTGATTTACGGCGGACCGCCCCTGTACGTGGGAATACAAAATGAATGCCAGGAGAGAAAAATAATTCGACACATAAGATGGACCGAGGAGGAAAAAAATATCCTCGAATAGAAGCAGATGGTGAAAGAGCGTGCTGGAATAGATATGGGTGGAGCAGAAAGCTCCTGGGTTTAGTAGAACATGGAACATTGCATTTGTGAGGTAAATTATGCCCCCCCCCCCATATGCATAGCGACTCCAACAACTGGGTTATTGTTTGATTATAATCGCGTCATACTTTACTTGTTTTTCCCAATGGAAAATGCCTGACATAAGTTCATTTTAGTCGAAACCGGTGATTAGGCAGGCCGACAGGGCCATCAAGTCCAAACTGTTCTCTGCAGTTAAAAGCTATTGCTGTGTCCCATGAGTATTTACACACTGGCCATTGCTGTACGTGGGACATTAATGTCACCACAGATTCCAGTAACCACGCGTGTGTTCCCAGTGTGGTGGTATCACCAAAAATTGCACTTCTACAAATTCCTGGTACGAGATCGGTAAAAAAAAAATTATAGCTAATTATAAATTAATTATTAACAAAATATCCCCTTTTGATGGCTCAGAAACTCCGCCAAATAATCATACTCATTTTTTCCAAAGATATCTAAACAAATTCTTAATAAACCTTCGTTATCATGTTTCATTTGGGGATGACACGAGGAAATATACTCCTTTCTATATGGGGATATTGCACACAAAACGAGCAGGGCTTACTCCACTGGTATATTGACAACGCGTTATGATTGTCATGCCCGTAACGGTGTAGCGTCGCCAGAGCTTTGTTTGTTATGCCGCGACCCCAATCTCTTAAGCACCGAGGCTTTTAACAGCGAAAAAAGAACTCCTCCTGGAGGTGGCGGATATACCCTCCACCCCTCCCTCCAGACACTCGATGTATGGGCGGTCACATCTAGCGGGATGACGCTCGCCGGGGAACGTCATATTGAATCACAACGCTTAGGGTTAGATATAACAAAATAATGCGTAATGTACTGCATGGAGACAGCGACGGCGGCAGATATACTGACAAAGCGGCGGGCAGACCAAGAGCGCCATGGCTCGTCTCGGGGACGTGACGTCCGGTCCCGTGCCGGGGAATGAATTTTTCCGTCATGCCTTGCGGCATTATGTGACTTCCGGTGTTTTTGCGACGCAGCACCCCAAATGGACACCAGGCATTAGCCACACTTGCTTCGCTACATTCGACGGAATATGGTAAACTTGTCAATCTCAATGACTCCATCTTGCTTCTTCTGATAGCCGGTAGTCTAATGAGAGACAATCAAAACGGCATTTTGGTGTCTGTCGGTTGGTTGTCGTTGATTATCATTGCTCATGGTACCCTCTCGCGGCCACCCGTGAATCTTCCCGCCGTTTGTTTCTTGTTCTATGGCTGATGATTTACAATCATGAAAGGGCATTCCATTAGGGACGCATCCAGGAGTTACACAAAGCGAGAGGGATTTGGGAAGGTACGGTTTCTAGTACTAAGCTCACAGCGGCCATTGTTACACTGACCACAATATACTTTGTTTCACCCAGTAATGACCAACATCAAATTCAATTTTTAATACTAAGCTTGAGGCCAGGCATCAGAGCTAAGGGATAAGTCCGAGTAGTTGTTCTACCTCACGTTTAACCTGGTTTGTTCGGTCTCATATGTTAAATGTTGATAAGTATCCCTCAAACGCGTTCTCTCATATAATTATAGTTTGCTGTCAACGTGTAGCATAGTTTCGTTTCGTTGTCTTTCCTTCCGCTTCATGACCTATGCGTCTTTTTCCTCTTCTACGTTGTCTCCGTCAAACGTCATTCTTTATTCGCTTTTTTGCTTCATGATCCCTTTATCGGTCTCGCAGGTAGTAGCGATTGCACTGGTCCCTTTCCCCGCAGAATTGATCTGATGTCATTATAACGGCCATGTTGACGCAGCCAAGACGCCAGACATCGAGTTGGCAGTGGCGGTTCGTCGGGTTTTTCTATGGCTCTCAACATTCACATCCCGTTTCGTTAGTGTCCTGGGCCGTCGGTTCATTCACATGCTCGACCGGAAGGTCATATTAGGGCCACGGTAATCAATGGGCTGTGCGAAGGGTCGAAGCACTAAGATGTGCGATTTTTCAGCCTGGCCGTGTGAAATGTGGGTGATGTCTATGTTGAGGTCTAGGGCGGAAGGTGTGGCCTCTGGTTCGTGGTATGGCTTGAAGCTAAGGCCTATTGTGGGTGGTCTGGCCTGAGGCTGATCAGTCTAGCGGGTGATTGCGCCAGAGGGTGAAGTTGGTGAGGGTGAGATGTGTGTTGAGGTTGAGCCGTGTAGTGGGTAGCGTGCTCTGGAGGTGGGGTATGTGGCGGGTGGTGTGGCCTGGAGGGGAGGTCATTGGCGGGTGGTGTGACCTGCGAGTCAGGTCCGGGGTGGGTGGTGTGGCCTGCGAGTGAGGTCCGGGGTGGGTCGGGTGGCCCGAGGATGAGGTAGGTGATGAGTGGTGTGGCTCAGGGTGAGGCCTGTTGTGAGTGGTGTTGCCTGAATGTGAGCACTGTGGTGGTCGGTGAGGCCTGAATGCGGAGTATGTGGTGTTTTCTCGTTACGATCAGAGAAAGATATATGGCATAAGGTTTTCAACCCATATATCAGACATGCATCAAACAGTTTATTGATAATACAATAAGTTAAATACAAGTTAAGTAATAACCTTATCTTTAAACACCATGACGTTTATATATACATTAGTGTACCAAGTAGGCCACCAGCAACACCTGGAATACTATATGTATCAAACAAATATTTTTTTATATAGGTTTGTACTCTCCACATGAATGCACGTGCTAACTACGACATAGCAACAAATCCTACGAGCTTTTGTATCAGTGATGTATGGGCAAACAAATTAACAAGAATCTGCAAGCCAATTATTTGTTGACTGTTTAAAAAAAAATGTGCCTAACGACTTCAATCCTTTGGGTGATTGATGATATCGTGGACCCAAACTAGTCTTTTTTTCCTGCTGCAGCCTGTTAATGATGGTCGGTGGTGCTACGCGCGTCGGCCAGACACCGGCTGTAGAGCGATCACTGCCTCAAGAGCAAAAAATAAAGTCATTTGTCGTCTAAGCTCCTTCTAACTTGGAATTGTCCCGCTTCTCTGGGCCTTTCACTGCATGATTGGATCCCAATCCAACGTGACTTCGCTCCCAATGGCTCATAAGGTTGGAAACCAAAACGTTAAGGCTGTTTTAGATACAGCGAACACGAAACTACTATTTATCTGATAATTCACGATATTCTTTAAATTTGAATTACTGCGAAACACTATATCCATCCAGTATATGCTGCTAAACCGAGTAACTCATACTCATTCAATATGACTTCGCACGCTAATAACGCCAAACCTATCGCACAGGAGGACCAGATACTTGCCGCTGACAGGGTAAGAATTAAAGCCTGATGAAGTTCATGAATTTCTCGTTCCATTGATATCAGGCTCGTTTTCTTAACACCAACAACAAAAACCATTTCCCTTCAATGCGACCATGTTCAGGGTTGTCGAGTAATCCACATTACGAACAAGACGATTCCATTAAGAGCGTGAAAGGGTAAGCAGCGGGTGACTTGCGGGTTGAGGACCCCGTCGGGTGGGGTGGACTTGGTGGATACGCTCGTCTGATGGAGATAGTAGAAAACACACAGACGTTGTTAATGGCTAGAATGGCTCGAACCCGGAACGCAGAGATACGGTTTGCGAGGTTGGGGGTGACTTTTGGCGTCAGGCTAACTTGTCTGTTTGTTTTTAATCCCTTTTCTGCTAGAAACAACTGATGTGTTTTGGTGTTGTTGTTTGTGGTAATGCACGCGAGGTGGCGTCCAGATGGTAAGGATTTTGACTTAATCACACAGAGAATCAAGATAAAGGCAATATGTGCTTCATAGTTGTAAATCCAAGAAAATTGAATTTGACTGATTCATATTTGGCCACATGTTGGTCGACAGGTTCAATGGGAAAAAAGAAGTGAAATGCTGGCTGGCCAGGTCGCTCCATAAAGCCAATACAGACAGGATTGTGGTTCACGAGAAATCAGTCAGAGCTAAACGTATTCGTAAAAATTGTTAAAACACGTCTAATTGAGATTCGCACCCACCATCCCCTGTCCCATTGCAACGTCGCGTTGTCGAAATATGTGACACGAATAGTCCCTTGTTAGCTAGGATAAATGGCTACAGGCATATCACGTTTCCAAATAATGACAAAAAGCTGTATTAATGGCTCGTTTGATGGCGGGTATCTTGGCGGTAGCTGCAATTGGCTATTTTAGGCTTATTCTAAGTTATCCAGGCACGGTCAGGACATGCGGCTCCATAGGATCGGATCATAGCAACTGGGCACATCGTGGACGATAAAAGAACGAAACAAGGGACATAATATCAATATAGATTTATGGGTCAATCCATATTAATAAATATCACGCAGCGATGTTTCCAAACGTAGCATGCTGAGATCCATGATTGCAACTCACACCGCAGTATATTACATTACTTAAAGATATTTTATATATGCCGTATTACTTGAAAACATACTTCATAGTTTATTGTTATGGTTTTCAGCAGTAAGTATATGATTATTCGTTAGTTTTAGAACAAGTAGCTCTGATAACGCTGATTGCTTTTTCAAGTGGCCAAATGGGGACTCAGTGCTACCAATCAGACGGACGAGTCATTAGGTAGAATGATATTTATGCCAGTAATTAACTTTGCTTGATTTGTGGTGATGTCTGCTTTTTACTTTGATCTCAATCCATTTCAAGCACCGTGATGTCACGTAAGTGCGATGAAAATCCACTCCTTGGTGTGGAACAGCCTCATCCAACCTGTGATATGTCAGTAGGTTGTCTATTCTCGACAGTCGATGCTTGAAAACATACTGAATTTAAGGAAATCCCAAGAAGGGACAGAAAATCGTCTACTGTTGCGACGACCAAAACGCCAGATCATTGCCAGAAGTAAACAAACTGAGCGTAATCACTCGCTGCCAGGCTGCGTTTGTTGACGTCCGGCGAATGGCGGAGCATGGAAAACGAAGCAAGAGGTGACAAACATCGCCCGGATTACAAGAAAATGCATTACGGACCAAAGAAATGACGGTCAGACGAAAGTCATGAAAGCTTCAGGAACATAGTGGAGCACATTGACCGGTAGGCACTGCATATCTATTCTGTTAGGAGCTTCAACTTGAGCCACCGATCCGGGATTTATAATTTTAGATCTGGTGAATGGCATGGTCTTTACGAGGTGGCCGTTGATATGTGTATTCGCTATCGGTAACCTCGTTAAATAAATAAAGTTCATACAAAAAAAAAACGGCATGCTTTTGACCCTCGCTCCGTTTACGGGCGTGGTTAGAGAGGCATGGACCAGGGCTATGTCCCACCACCCGTTACATTGTGTATGACAGTGATGACACATACCACACGCTATCTATCCGCATATATTCACACTGATTATTCTCACGCCGGATCCATCGCATTATATCCATGGCATAGCTAGTTTCAGGTCCTAAAACGGACGTGACATATACGAGCTAGTTATACATCTTACAAATGGCGTGACATTTAAAAGTTAATGACCCATTACAAATGGTACAGTATTTTACTATATGGGTTTACCCATAGAGTCACCGTTGCCTACAATTGCCGCGCTATACCAAATGTAACTGTAATATGGATAGGTGCTACCTACAAAATGCGAGCGTATATTTATTAATTCAGATATTCCGAGGGGATACATCAAGATTAATATTCAAAATTAATCTCACTTCGGCTTGCCATAAAGCATATCTTTGGCAGAATGAAGTATACCATGCACGTGCTTGTGACATATCATTCGGTTGCTTAGGAACTCCCATTGTGACGTCATGTTTATAACATTTTGACGTCACAACTACTCAATATGCTCTGTTTGGAGATTGGCAACAGACGTTTAGCGCATCGCTTATGAATTAACTTTAATTTTAAGAATACATCTATTCTTTACATCGAATAATTTATTCGTTAATTTTGTGGGGCAGCTGATTTAATTATTAAAGGCATGACATAATATGCTTCGACCTCTCTTTGCTTGAATGTATTTATGTGCAGCTGATATTTACTCCGAACTCTAAAACGTCTCTTGGGGGCTGTTACGCGAAATGAAAGTCCTAAGCCTATGCTTGGAATGGACTTTGAATATGCATGCATGCTACCTTAAGAGCTCGCTTGCGCTCGCTATAAGGTATTTGTGCCCCAAATGATCACATCGATGCAGTGCCGTTTCCACATGGCTCATCGATTTATCAGTTAACTACGAAATCACCCACTGGAGGGTGGGAAAAGGTATCGTTTATATGTAATGATGAACATGATAACGCTGATATTATAACTGGTGTGTCTTATTTAAAATACCTTGGAAAGCTCTGTGAATGATTGACACATAAATTACTTGAAACCGTCAACACGAGCGCATGTAGCATTTGGTGAAATATGTGCACAAACCTGGCATTAACAAAAACAATTCATGGGAACACATTACAAAGTGCCTACATTATGATGACCGTCACGGAACTATACGGATGAATCGTGACACCTACGCCTGATAATCTTTACACGACCGTTAGTTTCGCAGCTTTGTCGCATATATAAAGAACGTTGTGGTAGCTCTAGATCGTTCTAGGTAGCATGGACTGCTGCATCGAAACTGCTATGAGTAGAAGTAAATGCTGCTATGCTTCAAGGTGCCGTGTTATTCGTCCACAATGGGGAATATTGATCACACAACCCTGCGCATCGTCGAATATAACTCTCATCAAACTTGAGTTGATCTATGTATGGAAAATAGCGAATGTAATCAGCGCACGTGAAGACGCCATGAAAGATTACCACAGATCCGAATAACATATACAGCGAGACAATTATCATATGCCAATGGAGCATGAGGTCAAATATGATTTTGCTTGTCTCTGTACCTTTGTTTCCTGCATTATGTCTCCAGATGTAAACCAATTGACGTATACGCCCTCGAGTCAAAAGGTAATGCGCTCGTACTGTTCCCATCTTGACTAAACCAGCTATGCCTAACCGGGAGAACAATCCCCAGTACGTTGCGATCACCAAGCATACCGTATTCAGTGTACACCGAACTACGAACTCGGAATAACAGTCCGCGAATTGCATTGATCCTGAAACGACAAAGAGTATTGTAAACACTATAATTACTGCTAGCTGTGCTAATAACCCCAGTGATTTCCACAGGGTTATCGGGTCCGTCAACAAGAAGAAGAGACGAGCTATCTCCAAGAAAGATCTGTCATATTGAGGAAACAACGGCTCGTGTTGTAGGACGAACGAGGTGGCGTTGTCTCGGTGAAGATCGCTTAAGATGTTTATCGCTCTGTCGAACATCTTCGTCAGGTTCCATTTGTTGTCGACGGGATCATCATCCTCATAGTATTCCCTGAGGAAGGCCACCTTGAGAGGGTAGCTGCTCAACGACGTCCTCTCATCCTTGTTCGTCACGACGACTTCGCTCTTCATGGCCTAATGAACGCGAATGGTCATATGCAGTTAGCGGACAGTAAGAGACATCAGAACAAAAGGTTATCACTCGATAAGGCCCTGGCGACTATTCTAAATAACTGCCCTTGTTATACGGCGACAGCGACCGCTCATCTTATTGGACAAATCAGACGCAAGTATAATACACATGTCTGCCTGCCGACTCCAATGGTAACAACTTCCTGATTTGTATCGCACAGGGATGAAACCTCTCTCTTTACCATCTTACCCATCGCCAACGCTCGCCGCATTAGCCCTTACCACCCCACCCCTGGACCACCTCACCCCTCCATCCATTCCTGACTTCCTCATTCCCTCCCTCAGCTACCCTCCCCGCACCCTTCTCTCTACTCCTTTTTCCTTTTGTCATTTTTCCCGACAGTCAAGCCGAGAATTACACTGCGTTTGTTCCCTTTAATGGCAGCAACCGTCTCGCCCATCTCCCCTCCCCATCAATAGGCAGAGATTGCCAAATTGCATGAACGGTGTTTTCGATCAGATGCGCACATATTAGGTTATCACATTGGTAGCTCAGGTGGTGAAACGAAACCTAATAACTGTTAATCTGACGTTTTGTGGGGAAATATTCTAAGATAGTTTTAATAATTCAATATAGGGGATTCCCTCGTAAGAATGAAGGTTGATTGAGGATTTACCTTGAGTGCCATTAGACACAGTTTGGGTTCATCGGGAACCCGAGACAGCAAATCCATTTCCGTTTCTGCAAAGGAGAGCAACCACAACCTTCCATGGGGTACGAAATGGGCCTTGATGCTATCTCTGTGAACGACTCTGTGAATACGAGTCCCTTCCCATCCATCCAGTGCCACTTCGTACCCATCGTTTCGAAGTTGCAATGGAAGCTCCACGGGGATGGCAAACGTGACATCGACCTTGACATCAATGTCACCACCCTTGCCTCGGATGCTTGCTATGTATGACTTCATACGCGAGAACAATGGTTCTTTGCCACGGCGCTCTAAGTAGAGGGATGCAGCAGGCCCATTTTGTTTCACCACTGGATTATCGAATCCCGTCATCGTTGCAAATGCCTCCGTTATGGCTGCATGGAATTCGGCTTGTATTTGAGCCGCGTCCAAAAGACCCGCACCAAAGTCACACTGGTTCTTGTCCGCGATGATACAGATCTCGAAAATATGTTTCAAGTTGCTTCCAGGGCCGCCAACTGCACTTGGATCTAACGGTTTTTTGACAATGCGGACGCTGTCTCTTAGTACAGGGTTTGAAGATTCCCACAAGTAATCAAATTCGTCGGGTGCCTTTATTTTTGTGCGCTCGAAGAAGCTACCAATGCCTATGTGACGGCCTTTAAATTTCCCATGCAACGTTTCCTGTGTCTGCTCCATCAGCAACGTGACGTACTCCTCCTCCATACCTGAGTACGACTTGAGTTTGGAATCATTTCCTCTCCTTATTATGTACTCGTTACATGTAGTCTGCCGCCTCGCTGTGATTAATCGACCCCAACAGTTATCAGTTTCCATTGCTGGACTCCTGATTGGCACAGTCGCTGGTTGCAAGGTTTGCGGCTGCTCGTCATGGTTATGACACATCATGGTTACTGACGAGGCATTCTGTGTATTTCTGGTGCTATGTGTCCTGTCTTTATAAGCCCACGCACACTATGAACTGACGTCATTAAATGGAACGTTCTGTCTGGACTTCTTTGACAGCTTGGTATGATAAGCCAAAGCAGAATATAAACCCATATTTGTTACCACGCGTTTTAGGATATCCGTAATTAGGGGGAAGGCCAAGGCAAGTAAGGAACGGATTTTCGATAGGCATCTGTTGTTTTGAACAACATATTTCAATAAAGCCCCGGTATTTGCCCATCACTGGTGTCCAATAACATACAACACACCAAACAGAAACAAACCACACACCAAAAATTTTTTTCAACAAGATTTATGTCGCCATCTCGAACCCTCTTTCATCCCCATGTTTCTATCCACCACATGTCTCTATCAACTCCATGTTTCTATCAACCCGAGGTCTATATCAATCCCAGGTCTCTATCAACCCCATATCTCTTTCAACCCCAAGTGTCTATCAGCGCCTCATAAACGCCTCATGTTCTCTCAGATGGACGCATTTGAGACTCTTGCCCTCAATAGATTCGATAGGCAATCAATTATCTGCCATGAACAAATGCATGTCAACATATATGCACTCGAGCAATAATAAGACATATATTGATTCTAATTTGCCAGATATGTAATACTGCTAACATATGCACCAATGTCTGAAAATGGTATTCGAGACATATAAATGTTGTATTTGCATTTGTTTAATGCAACTGTAAGTATGTTTGACTCATATTGACAAGTAACTATATGATTACGAATGAACATTTGTATATACATACACATATTAAACATCTTAAATTCCATTTTGTCTTGCCGTAGATTGACACTCGACGTTAGTCCAGAGAACGAGTGTCACCGCCCTATTTTGAAAAAATGGTTTAAATTTATTGTCGGATGAAGTGTTTTGGCCAACTCGTTATTACTGCCCAAACATGCTGCGGCACGTTGGCCGTACCTGTAGCATTACTTGCTGACCAATAACTGATTAGTTGTCTTTTACACAGGGTGGGCCTAGATGCAAACTATGCTAAAGCCCTATTCAAATAGACAACTGATCCATTTGATTTATGCAGCTGCACACACTTATTTTGTATTATTACCGACAAGAAACATCAGTAGCTACGTGAAAGGGTAAGCAGCGGATGACTCGCAAATTGAAGACATCGCGTGGCGGGATCTAAAGTATCGAATTAATGGCGGCATGCAAATAATGGTGTCTACAAGGGGCTGAAGGCTCAAGAAGCTCAATAAAGGCGAGGTTAAGCCGAGACTGTGCGAGCACCAGTTGCTTAATAATTGCCGAAATGGGATTCGTGGCGTAATAGTATAGGCAGGAGTCCATGTCGATGTTGCCACCACCTCGCCCGTGTTCAAATCCCAATTGGCCAGACGGGGTGCGATTCAAGTCACGCGGACTAGTTCAAGTAATTATTTTTTGAAAATGAGATCCAGGCGATCGTTGCCAATTTAGTTTCAATTCATTTGCCACGCTTTGGTCTTTTCAACAGGATGCGAGGCGAAATGACGAAATAACATCAAGCGAAATCTGAGACGAAGCAAAATCTGAGGCAAAATCAAAATGATCTATGATCATGGCTAGTAAAAAAACCCACAGTAAACGATAAACTTTGTCTCTGACCCACAGTAGATGATAAACGTTTTCGCTGACCGATTTGTCACTCTTGGGGGAAGTTGAATGTCCGGAATGTGGGCGACCCCGGTTTCGTGCGTGTCTGCCAACTGTCTGCTGTTTGTGGGTTTATTGCCTCCCTGGGGGCACAACGCTCAAATGTGGCGCCTGAAAAAGGAGCCTCTAAACTAAGCACCGACATATCAATCAAGTTAATTGCTATGAGGTAGCAGGCTAATTTCTTTTGCTCAACATAAATACCTTGTCAATAAGTGTCCTAAGGCTCAGGTGTGATTATTTTTCATTTAATAAGGGCCCTTAATGGACTCCCTCTACAGGCTGGAACATGCTAACACTTCAACAATCTGAAACCACCACAACCCGCTAACCATACCCGTCTCTACCCTATCAGGTGTGATATGTAGTCCCTGGGTCAGACAGGATCAAGACACATGTCAGTTCGCGAGTGTGGGGCGCGGTTAAATTATTGCAAGAGATTAAATTGTCGTGTTGTGTTGGGTTTGTCTTTCTAAGTAGGTATAATTACAAACTCAAAAAAATCAGCCTCCGTTGTGTCGTGACCACACTTGTTCCTTGCGACCGCACGTAAGCAGTTTTGTCAAAAGTCAAGTTGTCAGTCGCCAGGTCACAGTATTGCAGTGACAACGGCACGCGTTATGCAATAGGTGAAATGGAGGCTCTCTGTGTAACCATAGCGGTACAGGCTGATGGAGGTAAACAAATATCTTAAAACAGCAGGTCTGCGCTTGCATGTATGTCTGAAGTGGCCTCCATATATCACGATTACTACCACCCTACCTAGGTTACTGGATTGAGAAGTAACCTCAGACGCTCTGAAGTGTCCTCCTCTCTAACCAATTCCCTGGCAACACCACTTGAGACAGTCGGTGATGCCGGGTCGACGTGACAAAGCTCAGCAAAGTGACTTCAATGCGCAGCACACATCCACCAATGATTCCGAAACGGTGCGTCTAACAAAAAAAAACCCTGCTAACCCGGGGTAAAATAGTTGACAATAAACAAAAATGAAAAGATATAAGAAACCAAAAAACAATATCGAAAGACACACGATTAATAAGTCAAAATGTCCTTCATCAATACTACTAGTCTTAATATCAAATTCCACATGGAATATGAATAAATGTGTAGCCTATGCTTAAACCCGTGCGATTTATGCAAACCTGAGCAACCGATCGCTGGGAATCCAATGTCGGTACAGAAAGCAGAGAAAAATATAATGATATCAAAGACCCATCTTTCAAGGGAAGAAGATGTCCGGTGAAAGGTCAGGCCACAGATTGTTCGTTATATTTCCTAGCCGATCAGTCTGGCAATGGAGACCCCGATGGCAGTGATGTCTATCCAACTGAGCCATTCCCAGAGGGTAGATCGCCTCGGGGAGTGTGCTCCCTATGACCATGTCCACCGTGCTTCTTAGCACAACCTTGATCTCCTCGGGACTAAGCTCCAGGCCGCCCATCTCCATGGCAGTACTGAAGGAAATATACGTAAATGTCGTGCAATGGAGCAAGCGCGGTAAGTGCGATATAGGACATGAAAGAAATCAAACGCCATTAGGTTAACGACGTAGAACTCCATATGTGATTACGACAATAAAACTTACCATAAGTGAATACTGCAGCGTAAGGCATCCGATTTGAATAATGTATGATAAATCTAGAGCTAAAGTAAATATTATGCGACACATATACTAACTAGTCACACTCAATTAGACATAATGGCTGATATTGGCGAGATGGAGGTGGGGAGCACCATGTTGGGCAGACCTTCTTTCGAATAGAAAAATAAAGTATTGAAAGGAGAGTTGCATTCATTGAAAACATCGTTGAGAAAAGTATCAGCTTGCAATGGACAATAATTAACATATGCACCATCGCAACACAGTTTTAGCCAGTATTGTCAGAGGGAATGTGTGCTATATACTACAGCCATATAAGGGTGGGGGGGGGGGCGTATGTTGGACCGATTTTTACTTATCTTTCAACGATTTCAACAAAAACAGGTTTTGCACTATTTTGTGCGAATATGTTGTAGTCTCGAAAAACAAATGAAACGTGTTCTATTGTGAAACTGTTTTTATGGGTCCCTTTGCATAAATGAAAGGCTGTAGCGTGCCGTAACTATACTGGATCGATACTAATGGTGACTAATCCAGCCGGACTCCTGCCGTGATTGAAGCTTTCTGCTATCCAACTATGTCAATTTACAGGTATTCAAAATGCCTTAATCCAGTCAACATGAAGATGGATATAATGATGTAAAAAAGCTAACCAAATAGTGTGCACGCTAAATATAGCTACAGTTAAAAGACATGACACGTAGTCGTGTGCTTTGTGATATTAGCTACGGAAGGTCAGATGCGGTCAATGTTCCAAGTGCAATCACTTCGGCAGCTGAAACTGTCAGACAGCCGTAATCGTCAACTTCGGCTACGTAAGCGGTAGATCGCTGCAACTACTGCAAGGATGGTGTTCAGAAAGCTCGCCAGTGCTAACGTCTCACGCAATGTCACAAGTTGGTCATCGGTCATCCAATGGCTGGAAGTCAAACGGAACCGGTTAGCCACCGTGGAATCAGGGAATTAGCTCTCCACCCACTCCCTTAATCTCTCAACTCCACCATGCTACCTTGAACTATACACCCACATAAGCTCAAAATGAACCACCTAACTCCGTCACCCCTGCGTTAACCGCATTCTGCGCCAAACCCCACCCCCACCCATCGAGCCACCTACATACGTCACTCCTCCATCATCTACCCACTGACATCAACTCTCCATCAACCACCCACCTCCATCACCCCTCGGCCTGAACCTCTCAGCCCCAACACCCCGCCCTGAGTCATCCACCTTCATCACCTTTCACCCCTGAGTTACCCATATTCCTCACCCTTCTCCCTTGGACCACCCACCCTGAGTTACCTGACCCATAATCCCATTTGACTTGCCCATCTTCATCGCACCTTAATCTACCCACCCCACCATCCCTAACCCTGAATCCCCCACCTCCTGCCTGAACCGCTTATGCCTACGTTGTCGTTTACGAACCCGAGCAGACCTTCTGCTGAAATCATCACCGCCGTCTCCCCTCCTTGGACTACCCTTGGCCCGTCCTCTCTGCCGTCATCACCATCCTCCGAAGCACCACCTCCTCCGCCATCGCCCTATTAACCCTCCCCTACCACTAGCTTTAGCGCCACCACCTCATCGTCCCCCTTCCTCTCCATTTTACCTCTCAGCCACCCCCATCTTTACCACCCGCAATCACCACCACTACCACATCCTCCGCCGCCTCGCACCCTTTGGCCTCTCACCCCCCTCCCCCAATAATTTTCCAGTTGCAACTCCCACCGCAACCCGAGCCTCACAAGACTCTCTCCCTATTACCTCCGGCCTAATGAGTGGACGCAAAAGATAGGAAATATGGTCGGAGCAAAATGAACGTGGGTTACGTAGAAAACGAAATATTGCCTTCATGACGTATTTATGTCCCCCACATGCATGACAACTGGGTTATTGTTTGATTGCCAGTTTTGCACCATGGCGAATGCCAAATGTAACTTCCCTATATTCGAAACCGGCGAATGGGCAGACTGACGAGGCCAGGAAGTCAAGAGCATTCCTGGAATTTGGACTCTGGTTCTGGAATCAGCAATGTCATGTCACCGCAGACTCCAGTAGGCGCCCAGATTTTAGTTTTCCCAATGTGGTGGAATAACCACAGATTGCACTTGTGGAAACTCCTTGCATAAAATCAGTAATTTATGTTTGTATAGCAACATTGTACTTTTCGATGGTCCAGTAAATTAGCCAGATGACGATCCTCGTTTTACCAAATTTTATCTAAAGAAATTCTTAATCACATTTTGTTATTATGTCTTATTTTAAGCTGACCAAAGGAAATATCCTCCTGTCCATATGGGTATATTGCAACCAAAACGAGCAGGGGCTTGCTTCTTTGGTATATTGACGCAGTCTGACTATCATGCCTGTCATGGTGTAGCGTGGCCAAAACGTTGTTTGTTATGCCGCGACCCCAAACTCTTAAGCACCGAGGCTTTTAACAGCAAACAGTGTCTCCTTCCGTACCCTCGGTGTCAACTGCCGTGAAGAGAACTCCACCGCGAGGTAGCAGACATGTCATCCCTCCCTGCCCCACACCTTCCCTCCCCCCACCACTCCACAGCCACTCGATATATGGGTATTCACGGCTGGCGAGATGAACACCGGTGAACGCCTTATTGAATTACAACGCTTGGTTTAAGATCTAACAGGTTGACTTTACCCTCGCACAAATGCACAAATGACACACTATGGTGGCATATTTGCGCCACTCGCTATCTCGCATCCTCGCCTGGCACAGAAAGGGCGCGCACGAGAGAACGCAAGGGCGAGAACGCGAGAAAGCGAAGGCGAGCCACAGAGAGCCATAGCCCGTGCCCGAAGCCATAGCCCAGCGTATGGAACCATAGCCCGGAGCCATAGCTCGCGCTCGGAGCCATAGCCAGGAACTTTATCTCGCGCTCGGAGTCATAGTCCGGGGCAATAAACCGCACTTGGAGCTATAGTTCAGCCAAGAGCCATAGCCCGTGCCCGGAGCCTAGAGCACAAGTTCAGCATACGGAGCCATAGCCCGTGCCCAGTCTGGCCTGCGCCGTGAACTGCACACAATTTTCCTACATTAAACCGTGGAGTGATTGCTCCAAGCACCGGGCTATGACTCTGGGCGCGGACTATGGCTCCAGACTATAACTCCGGTTGGGGGATATGGCTACGTGCACTGGACTATGGCTCCCTGCGTGGGACTATAGCTCCGTGCGCTGGGCTATGGCTCCGGTCGTCGGGATATGGCTCTGGGCGTGGACTAGGAGAACTACGCCCGGAGCCATAGCAAGCAAGAATGCGGGGCCAGAACGCGAGATCGACGCAAATATACCACCATATGCCATAGTTGGTTGATACGATTAACGACATTTGCAGCCCTTTGAAGCATTGGCGAGGACACCATCAAACTAAAGACAATGCCAGAAAAGTCCTTGGCGGATGTATCTTGAAGAAAACTTAAGAAAAGGTGTGGTCACTCACCAGGGATTGCAGACGCGTGGGTTCATCGTTGGAATTACCATGCACCAAGGCCTCCAAACCTTGCATTGTATTTGAAGTTCTATTTTACGTTTTTGCATTCCTCTAATAGACAGAGAATTTGCTTCTTTTGGAAATGTGGGCCCAATTACAGGTTCAAAACATCGTAAAACGCTGGTCCACCATTCAACGTCCACCGCATTTTAGCGACACTTCGTCGTGCGATGCAGAGCCATGTGCTTCCGATAACCGAGTATCGAAAAACACAATCAATGAACAAAATCATCATTTGGAACAGGTGGATAAAGTTTACTACATTAGAGGGAAAAATGTTTTACATTTGCGGTTGAGGTTTTATTACATTTGAGGGAAATTTGTTGTTACATTTGAAGGCGATGTTACATTTGCGGGAACAAAGTTACTACATTTGTGGGTTTTCTAACATTAGAGGGAAAAAAATTGCTACATTTCCGGGTTATTACATTAGGGGGAAAGTGTTACATTTGAGGGCTCAACAGTCCTTCATACGCCGTTTCTCATGGACTCGCCGCTTGCCGTCAACGTGTAGCATGGTTTTGCTTGGTTGTCTTTCCTTTCGTTTCATGGTAGTTTTCCTGTCTCATTCTTCATTCTTTATTCGCTGCGTTTTTCGCTTCATGCTCTCTTTATCTGTCTTACCGAGCGTGCCACTCTTGTTCTGTATAGGTAGTAGCTACTCCGCTGGTCGCGTTTTTCCCGCATTTGATGCAGCCAAGTAGCTAAAGATCGACTTGGGAGTGGCGGCTGGTTGGGTTTGACGTGCAGACCCAACTACCCCCAAGCACACGCCACCAGTTTTCTGGCCCCTACTTGCCTGCCACCCCTGCAAATGCCACCCCTGGCCACATGCCCCCTCCCACTTGTCTTTTCTATGGCAGTCAACCTTCACATCCATTTTTGTTTGTGCCCTTGGCCGACGGCTCTTTCACATGGTCGACAGGAAGGTCCCATTAGGGACACGGTAATCAATGCGCTGTGTGAAAGGTAGAATCACTAAGGTGTGCGATTACACAGCATGGCTGTGTGAAATAGGGGCGATGTCTATGGTGAAGTTTACACTGCCACAAATTGTACTCTTTATTTGAAAAAAACTAAATTGAGAAAAAATTCTAGGGAGCTACACAATAAAACTTTTCTTATCGGTCACTTCGCAAAACTAGAAAATTAAGAAATGTGAAATCCTTAAAAAAGATAATCAAGCAATTTAAGAATTCCAGAACACGAAACTATTTTCGTAGTTTTAAAAAACTGTTAAGAATATTTTTCTTTTGGAAAGAAAATTTGTTTCTTAAAACAAGAAACATGAATGTTCTAGGGAGTGACACAAGACAGCTTAAGAAAAAACAGAAAATATTTTCTTATCACCAAGAAATTGCAGAGAAGCTATTTTGTTCGATAAGAAAACAACGTTTCTCAAGAAAAGAAAATCCCTTAAAAAGTAATAAACTAACTTTCTTAAATCAAGAAATGTAAATTATGGTCGTGGAATGAGAACGAAGACACGGCGTTTTCTGAAATCAAGAAACTCTGCCTATCAGGCCCAACATAGCATTTAGTAGACATCCGTTCAGTCTAAAGATGGGCTATCTGAAAATGAGGGAATAAATCAGGTTTGACAAAAAAAACATGGACTACTAGGAGCCTAGAGCCCCAGGTTCTTATACTAAACTTAGATCTATGGACCGGCGTTATGTGTAGCCACAAACTGCGACTCAACTGAGTCGTGGCTGGTTCATGTGTACAGCCTTGGTAAAGAGTGTCTCTCTGCATGACTATCTTTATTTACACTGGTGACTATGTTTTTGTAGGTTATATTCTATTTGTTATATGGGCTGGTGGGTCGATCAACTGAAAAAAAGCCAAGAACCACAATCTTGGATTTTTTTGCACAAGACATACTTTCTTAATCAAAGAAACTTCGGCAAGAAAATTTTAGGTTAAGAAAGATTTTCTTGACGTAAGCAAAATATTCTAACATTTTTCATGGTTTTCATTCTAACATAACACAGATTTCATTTCTTGATATAAGATTAACTTTCTAACATAAGAAAACTTTTTTGACATTGCGTGGCTTGAGCCTGAGGCCTGTGCTGGGTGAATGGTCTTGAGGGTAAGGCGTGTCGTACATGGTGTGGCCTGAGGGTGAGGCCTGTGGTGGATGTTGTGGCCTGAGAGTGAGGCCTGTGTTGGGTGATGTAGCTTGAGGGTGAGGCATATGGTGGATGGTGTGATGTGAGGGTGAGGTGTATGGTCGATGGTGTGGCCTGAGGGTGAGGCATGTGTTGGGTGATGTAACTTAAGGGTGAGTTATATGGTGGGTGGTGTGGCCTGAGGGTGAGGCATGTGTTGGGTGATGTGGCTTGAGGGTGAGGCATGTGGTGGATGGTGTGAAGTGCGGGTGATGCCTGTGGTGGATGGTGTGGCCTGATGGTGAGCCCTGTGTTGGATGATGTGACTTGAGTGTGAGGCATATGGTGGGTGGTGTGGCCTGAGGGTGAGGCATGTGTCGGGTGATCTGACTTAAGGGGAAAGTATGTGGTGGATGGTGTGAAGTGTGCGTGAGGCCTGTGGTGGATGGTGTGTGCTGAGGGTAAGCACTATGGTATGTGGTTTGGCCTGATGGTGAGACCTGTTGCGGTTGTTTTGGCCTGAGGGTGAGCTCTGCGGTGGTCGGTGTGACCTTAGGGTGTGGTATGTGGAATGTGGTTTAGTCCCACTACAGGCTGAGATTGGTCGATGGCATTACAACCCATCTCTCAGACATGCAGCAATCAATATATTGATACGTTAATTAAAAGTTAAATTATAATCTTATTTCTAAACACCATGAGGTTCATACATGTAGTGACGCACCAAGTAGGCCCAACACCTAACCAATATCAGGAATACAATATGTTAGTGCATTTATCCAGGATTATAGTTCATACCTTTTGTTTCCCTGAAGTGGTAGGTCTGTACTACTTGACTGCATGCTCTTACGCGTACAAAATACGACATAGCAACAATCTATAGCTTCTGTATCAGCAATATATGGGCAAACAGAGAAACAAGGATGTGCAAGACAAATAATTGTCAACCGTTTTAAAAAAAGTGCCTAATGACTTCAATCCCTGGGTGATTGATGACGTGGACCCAAACTAGGCCTTTCTTCCTGCTTCAGCCTGTTAATGATGGTCGGTAGTGCTACTCACGTCAGCCCGACATCGGCTGTAGAGCGCTCAATGCCTCAAGAGCAAAAAAAATCTAAATTTTGTTTTGCTCTTTTTTTTTTTACAAAACAAGATCAATCAGCTCACTTTCTAATAAACACATTGTCAACATTTAATTAAACATTACAGGGAGGCAATTTCGAGCGTATCTTAGCGGACGAGGAATTCACCTGCTCATCTAACCTGTATCCACAGTCATTATCTATGAGATAATAGCGAACGCCCAACTGTCCCGCAATATCGATAACGATTGGGTGTGAAACTATTCCCAGAGGAGTAACCCAGGTCAGTCGATCTCAAGCTGGGAGTGTCACTGAGCAACAGGGCCGAGACCGGACTCATGGTTAGACGAACCCCCCAGTCATAGTCCCACTCTTCCCGCTCCCACTCACCACATTTCCCTTCAATGCAGCCACGTTCAGGGTCGTCGAGTAATCCACATTACCGACAAGAAGACCCCATTAGGAGCGTGAAAGGGTGAGCAGCGGGTTGAGGACGGCGTGGGGGTGGTGGTAGGCGTAGTGGATGCGCTCGTCTGGTGGGATAGTTGACAGCACACAGACTGTTTCCAATGGCTAGGATGATTCGAGCAGGGAGCCCAGTGATAGAGGTTGAGAGGGTGGGAGGGGCTTTAGCTTTTAGTCATGGGGGTTTGTGTGGATCCAGGGTATGTCAGAAACAACTGATGTGTTAGGGTGTGGGTTATACACGCGATATGTCGATTTAATCAAACGGAGAATCCAGATAAAGGCAATATGTGGTTCAAAAGTGTACATCCACGCAGAATGAATTCGACTTATTTACATTTGGCAACATACTGGTTGACAGGATCAATGGAAACGAAGCATATATATCGCTCGACTCATGACGCGAAATGCTAGCTGTTCGGCTCACGCCAAAAAGACAAATACAGACGGGATTGTGATTCACGAAAAATATATCATATAGTTATGAACGGTATAAGTATTGGCTATAATTGTTAAAAATCTCTAAATGGTGATTCGTTCCTAACTCGAATGACGAAATAGCAGGCGTGTGTGTCAGCACCTTGACGTCACACACAGTAAGCGCCACAGCATCAGCGCATACTGATATTGATCGTGGACGACTGAAGCATTAATACAATAACTCTATATTCCTTAACTTTAATGACCTCATCATCCCTTGCCATATCTTAAAGCCGCGATGTCGGTAATACGTGTTACGAATAGTCACTTGTTAGCTGTGATAACTGGCTACTTGCGCATAATGACAAAAACAAATTTTGACAATATTTCGGGAGTTTATTATTTATATCGAATAGGTTTCAATAGCCATTCGTCATATTGCTTTGAAGGCAATAGGAAGCGGATTAACGGTCATACCTTACTATTGCACAATGTGTTTGTTATGACGGCGGAATTGTGGCATAAAGCCCATGACGTCCACACCCATTGTAAAACTCTCTTGCCGATATGGTGGAAAAAAACAAAGGACTAACCCATTGTGAAGATTTAACGGGTTGTCACGTGACAAGCGCGGACATTGCGTTTTGCCAATCGAGTGCTTTCATGACGCATAAACGCGTCAGCTTCCCATAAAACAAGAACCCGATCGATGGTGAATACATGCCCGGCTGGTTAATGGTGGCTTCGCGGCACTTTACCGGTAGTCGCAGACACAAAAACAAACCACGAAGACAGTCTAACCGCTAGACAGAATGCTAAGCTGTATTAATGGCTCGTCCGATGGCGGGTTCCTTGGCGGTGACTGCCATTGGTTATTTTAGGCTTACTTTAAGTTATCTAGGCGCGGTCAGACCCTGCGACTCCATGAGATCGGATCATAGCAACTGGGCACATCGTTAGCGATAAAAGGACGAACTAAGCGAAAGTGTATTATAAATATAACTTTATGTGTCACTCCATATTATTAAACATCAGGCAGCGATATTTCGACACATATCCATTATTGCAACTCACACTACAGTATATTACATTGCTTAAACATATTCCATATAATTATGCCGTATTAATTCAAACATACTTCATAATTTTTTTTCATGGTTTTCAACAGTAAGGGGATGATTATTCGCTAGTTTTAAAAGAAGTAACTCTGATAACGCTGATTGCTTTTTCAAGCGGCAAAATGTCACTAGATCATCGAGCTGACTATTTTAAATGACTATTGATGCCAGCAATTAACTTTGCTTGAGTTGTGGTGGTGTCTGCTTTTTGCTTTGACCTCAATCATTTCAAGTACCGTGATGTCACGCAAGTGTGATAAAACTTCACTCCTTGGAGAAGCACATTCTCATTCAATCTGGCATCTGTCACTAGGTTGCCTATGCTGGGCACCTGACGATTGCGAAAATGCTGAATTTAAGGGCATGCCAAGAAAGGACAGTAAATCATCTACTGTTGCAATGACCAAAACACCACAGGGGCGGAATGACTCGAGAAGAGATGCCCATTAAATACATAATCAATAATGGATAAAGTAGCCAGTCACATGACTGCCAACTCTGATAATATTCTGATGCTTCCCGTGAGGCTTTGCGGCCGCCACAGCCGTTGATAAAAGAGGTTCGACCGGACATTTGGATGAGACGACGACATGATGACATGATGCGACGACGACATGAGCTAGGTATCTTGGCGTGGCCGTCCAACCGCTCAACAAGCATAGGCGTGTTCCTAAGAATAATTTCCAAAGGAAATCTTTGCAGCTTTAGCGATGACATGGAGGTAACGTGCAAGCGCTCGCTCAACCCATCGGAAAACATTTGCATAAAAAAACTGATCAAATTATATAAGATTGAATGCATACACGATATTATGATAAGTAACTGTTTATTGAAGATTCGGGTCGGGGATCCTCGCTTTTATGCCAGTGTTGTTGATTCACACGGAACTTTCACTAGCAATGGAAGCATCATTCAGTTATAGAATCTGTCCTTTGGCTGCAGAGGAACATAGAAACACGTCATGCCTGTCAACGTTGCTCCCCAAGGCGGGAAATGTCGGGAGAAGGCAAGGAAGCCCGTCAAATTTCTGTGACTTCCAGACTCCCAGTGACGATATCTCTCCACACAGACGCATGAATGGTGATTGCCTCGGATGTCGACCAATATAATCGTTTCTCGCTGTCCGCACATCACAATGGAACCCCATTACCACAGGTCACGCCATTTGGACACCAGTTGAACCCAATTTTTTAAAAAATGAACCTTTCTTTCGTGCAACATAGGTACCTTGCGTTGACTTATATCACAAAACTGCCATTCAGCATAGCCATCCCTGGAAAAAATGGGACATTCGATACTGTCTTGTGTGATGCTCGGAGCGTATGATATATATGATGACATAATTTGCAATTTTCCAAACAGCTTTCTGCATGCCTATAACAATGTCCGTCACTAACATACTGACTAAAACCTATGGTTATAAAGACGGTGGTGAGTGGTAACTGGCAGATATTAATGCCCAAGCTCACACCGTCGATGTCAGTTACGTCTCCTCTGTAGTAATTTCGATGAGCTACGATCAAATCCTTTGGCAAGACCACAGCCAACACCCACTGCTGCATGCACCCCGGTAGGACTAAGTACTCATGTCGCCGGTCCCCGGTGACTCCACACAAGTGGCCGATACTTTATGAGATGAGTCCCCTACCAGCTGACCACAGACACTTCATTACGATCCACAATTGTGCCCCCCCCCCCCACCCCACCCGCCACACTGTTTAGGGCCGTGATGCCACCTGCCACATGCTGTATATCCGCATATATTCACACTGCTTATTCTCAAGCCTGATCTAACGCATTACGTTCATAGCATATATCAGCTAGTTTCAGGTCTTACAAATGATGTAACATTTGCGAGTTAATTACATATGTTACAAATGACGTGACATATACGAACCAGTTACACGTCACAAATGAAACCGTGTCTCAATTGTTTTACAGTTTTACCCATATCGTCACAGTCGCCTACACAAGCACTGTTATGCCAATTGTAACTGTGTTAGGTATTTGTGCCCCAAATGATCACATCGTTGCAGAATCGTTTCCACATGGCTCATCAATTTATCAGTGTACTACGAAATAACTGGGGGATGGGTAAAGGTATTGTTTATATGTAATGATTAGTATAATATGCTGATATCATAACTGGTGTGTCTTTTATTTGATATGCCTTGAAATAATCTGCGTATGTCTGACACATAAATTACTAATACCAGCAACACGAGATCGAGGAGCCTTTGGTGAAATATGTGCATACATTCATCATGTGTACTCACGCAAAACAGCCTTACGCAAATCTATTTGGCAATAAATACAAATTGTTATATATCCCGGGCAAAGTAAAGACTGTTTTAAATCAGCAAAAAAACGCAAATTTTAAGCGTCATAAGCACGCACCTGACAACACCAACACCAGCATTTCAAGGAGACACATTACAAAGTGTCTACATTATGATGACCGTCACTGAACTATAGGATGAATCATGACACCTACGACTGATAATCTTTACACGACCACTAGTTTAGCAGTTTTGTCGCGTATAAAAAGAACGTTGTGGTAGGTGTAGGTCGTTATATGTTGATTGGACTTCTGCATTGAAACTGCTGTGCGTAGGAGTAAATGCTGCCAACCTTCAAGGTGCCGTGTTATTCGCCAATAATTGGGAATATTTATCACACAACCCTGTGCATCGCCGAATATAACTTTCATCAAACTTGAGTTGATATATATATGGAAAATAGCGAATGTAATTAACGCACGTGAAGACGCGGTATAAGATTACAACAGATGTGCATAACATACAAAGCGAGAAAACTATCATATGCCAATGCAGCACCAGGTCAAATATGATTTTGCTTGTCTCCGCACATTTGTCTCCTTGATTATGTTTCCAGATGTGAACCAACTGACGTATACGACCTCTAGTCAAAAGGTAATGCGCTCGTACTGCTCTCATCTTGACCAAACCAACTATGCCTAAGCGAGAGAACAATCCCCAGTACGTTGCGAACACAAAGCATACCGTATTCAGTGTACACCGAACTACGTACTCGGAATAACAGTCCGTAAATTTCATTGATCCTGAAACGACAAAGAGTATTGTAAACACCATAATTACTGCTGCCTGGGCAAATAGCCCTAGTGATTTCCACGGGGTGATCGGGTCCGTCAGCAGAAAGAAGAGACGAGATATCTCTAAGAAAGATCTGTCATATTGAGGAAATAGGGGCTCGCCTCGTAGGATGAAAGAGGTGGCGTTGTCTCGATGAAGGTCGCTTAAGATGTTGGTCGCTCGGTCAAACATCTTCGTCATGTGCCATTTGTCGTCGATAGGGTCATCGTCCTCGTAGTATTCCCTGAGGAAGGCCACCTTGAGGGGGTAGCTGCTCAATGACGTCCTCTCATCCTTGTTCGTCACGACGACTTCGCTCTTCATGACCTAATGAGCACGAGTGGTCGTATCATTTTATCAAAAGGCAGACTGAGATTGCCAAATTGCACAAGCGATGTTGTCGATCAGAAGCACACATCTTAAGTTATCAAATCTGGTAGCTCAGGTGGTGAGACGATACATTAGCACTGTTAAATCTGAGGTTTTGTTGTAAGAGCAGAGCAAAGTCAAGAACAGTCTCGTGATGGGGAAATATTCTAAGATAATTTAAGTCTAAATTATTTAATATTTTGGATTCCCTCGTAAGAATGAACGTTGATTGACGACTTACCTTGAGAGCCATTAGACATAGTTTGGGCTCATCGGGGACCCGAGACAGCAAATTCATTTCCGTTTCCGCAAACGAAAGCAACCACATTCTTCCATGGGGTACGAAATGGGCCTTGATGCTATTTCGGTGAACGACTGGGTGAATGCGCGTCCCCTCCCATCCATCCAGTGCCACTTCGTACCAATCGCCTCGAAGTTGCAATGGAAGCTCCACTGGGATGGCAAACGTTACATCCAATTTGACATAATTTTCATCACCCTTGCTTCGGAGGCTTGCCAGGCATGACTTCATGCGCGAGAACAATGGTTCTTTGCCACGGCGCTCTAAGTAGAGGGATGCAGCAGGCCCATTTTGTTTAACCACTGGATTATCAAATCCCGTCACCGAGGCAAATGTCTCCGTTATGGCTGCATGGAATTCGGCTTGTATTTGAGAAGCGTCCAAAGGACCTGAATCAAAGCCAAACTGGTTGCTGTCCGCGATGATACGAATGTCGAAAATATGTTTTAAGTTGCTTCCAGGGCCGCCAGCTGCGCTCGGATCTAACGGGCTTTTGTTGATGCGGACACAGTCTGTCAGTGCCGGGTTTGAAGATTCCCACAAATAATCAAATTCATCGGGTGCCTTTATTTTTGTGCGCTCGAAGAAGCTACCAATGCCTATGTGACGGCCTTTAAACTTCCCATGACATTTCAACAATTCCTGTGTTTGCTCCATCAGCGACGTGACGTACTCTTCCTCCATACCTGAGTACGACTTGAGTTTGGAATCATTTCCTCGCCTTATTATGTACTCGTTACATGTGGTCTGCCGCCTAGTTGCGATTAGTCGATCCCAACAGTTATCAGTTTCCATTGCTGGACGCCTGATTGGCGCAGTCACTGGTTGCAAGGTTTGCGGCTGCTCGTCATGGTTATGAAACATCACGAAACCTGGTGGTTCCTGACGAGGCATTCCTTGTATCTCTGGGGCTCTGTCTCATGCATTTATAGGCTCCACACTATGAACTGACGTCATTAGATAGGACCTTCTAACTGTCTGGACTTCAGATTGGTATGGCAAGCCGAAGTAGAATATAAACCCACATTTGTCACCAAGATTTTCAGAATACCCGCAATTGGGGGGACGGCCAAGGCAAGCAAGGAATACATTTTCAATCGATATCTAGGAGGCTTGAGTAGTTTATTATCGCAGACAGACAGTTTAAAACCCCATATTTCTATCAATCCCATGTATTTGCCCATTACTGATCTCCATTAACATACCACACACCAAAACGATTGAAGGCTTCAACTTATTATGGTTCTGAAGAATACCACCTGGACGTAAGAGCCTAGGCAGAAAGGGCCTACGACGTGCTTAACAGGTTTTTTTCAACCCAATTTCTCTGTCATGTCCAAGTGTCTATCATCGCCTCTTGAACGCATCATAAAATCTAAATTGTCGATATCTGTTATCTCATAAGGATGAAAAGCGCATTTGAGACGATTGACCCTCAATAGATTCGATGGGCAACCAATTATCTGCCATGAGCCACTGCCTGTCGCGCCATTCGTCAGATTTGCATCAATGATAACATATATGCACTCGAGCAATAATAAGACATATCTTGATATTATTGACATGCGCCAATGCACCAATGTCTGAAGATTCTTTTCGACTTATATATAAATGTTTGTATTTCCATGTGTTTAATGCAACAGTAAGTATTTCCATTGTTTAATGCAACCGTAATTATGTGTCATTCAATTTCCCGAATAAATATATAACTACAAATAAACATTTTAACGGTTTAAATTCCATATTGTCTTGCCGTAGGTTGACACTTGACGTTAGTAAAGAGAACGAGTGTTATTTGAACGTGTGCTTGAACATATCCACCATAACGTGTTACGGCCCTACTTTAATTTCTTTTTTTTAACAATGATTTTTTGTCGGGTTGAGTGCTTTGGCCAACTCTTTATACTACCCAAACATGCTGCGGCACGATGGCAGTAAATGTAGAATTACTTAGGCACCAATAATTGATTAATTGTGCATACACCAGATGAACCTAGATGTAAAATATTCTAAAGCTCCATTCAAATACATAACTGATCCATTTGATTTATGCAGCTGCAGTCACTTATTTTATAATATTGCCGACAAGAAACCTCATTAGCAACGTGAAAGGGTAAGCAGCAGATGACTCGTAGGTTGAAGACATCTAAAGTATCGAATTACGGGCGGGGTATTAAGAATGGTGTTTACAAGGGGCTAGATTCACAGGAGGCTGACTCAATGAAGGCGAGGGTAAGCCGATACTGCGAGACCACCAGTGGTTTAATAACTGCCGAAATGTAATTCGTGACTGAAATGGTTATATTGTTTATATCCACAACCACAAGGCCGAGAGACGCGGGCATGAAAGTCCATATCAATATTGCTAACACATCGCACTTGTTCTATTAACGATGAGGCAAACGGGATCACGTTTAAGCAATTATTAATTGCAATCGAGATACAGGCGGTTGTTGCCATTTGGAGTCATTTCTGGAATCGACTGTGTTCCCCATATGGAAATGCGTGGCCTGAACTTTCAATATCCTTCGGTGGGTTTCCTACAGGAACATGGATATCGAAACTTGAGTACTTCAATACCTTTCGCTTACAAGAGTCTATGTTGGCGACAAAATTACGTTCGGATCCTGATCGTCGTTCTTTTGTGTTAAACATCAGGCCCATCACTGTATCATTTTCTCATGTCAGCGCTATCGCTAGTGTTTGAGTTGGTCCACAGCAATCTAGTTATTTCCGGGTCTTCATTAGTACAAGTTGAGAGCAGGGTAAACTTCTGAGGCACACAAGACACAGTTTGTAAGACGGAATCTGAAGTTTGGGCATTTTTCGTGCAGTTAAACCAGGCTAATTGCTCGCTATTTGCGGCCAGTATAGTCATAGCTGGGCGCAATAGACAGTCAGGGCTGGGATCGGGGAATGAGCCACGCAAACAATAAGTGTACGCGAGGCTAATTGCAAACGATAAAACGAAACGAAATGAAATGGCGAAACGGAACGAGGCACAATGACAAAACAATATGAAATGAAACGAAATCTGAGAAGAAATGAAATCTGAAGCAACACAAAATGATCTATGAAGTAAGTAAAGACCCATAGTAAACGATAAACTTTTCTCACACCGATTCTTCACTCTTTAGAGGAGTTGCCTTTTCGCTATGTAAGCGAGCCCGGTGTGCGCGTGTCCGCTAACTGTCGGCGGCTTGTGGGTTTATTAGTTTTCTGGGGGGACAAGGCCCACATGTGGCGCCTGAAAAAGGAGCCTTTGGGCTCGGCACCGACATATCAATCAAGCTAATTACAATGAGCTGGCAGGTTTATTTCGTCGTTTACCCAACATGAGCACCTTGCCAACAAGTATCTTAAGGCCCAGGTGTGATTATTTTTCGTTTTATAATGGCCCTTGATGGACCCTCTCTACAGTCGATATAGAATCTGTCCCGGTGACGCTTAGGCGCTCAGGCTGGAACATGGCAGCCCTCCCCGCTAACCATGCCTCCCTCCGCCCATCACTCCAACCCACCCCGACACCAAACCACTCTCCCCCATCACTCCAGCCCACCCCGTTCACCATACCCCGCTCCGCCCGTCACTTCAACCCACCCCGCCCACCCTACCCCCCTTCACCTTACCCGTCTCCAACTGGTGACCCGTATAGTCTCTAAGTCGGAGAGGATCATGACGCGATAGCCACCGGCGGGCCGCACGCATGCCGGTGACTCGGATCTCACTGTTGACCCCGGCATAAACAGCCATAAATTGGCACCCATGGCTATTTTGGGGACGGTTTACGGCTAAGTGAGGTCGGATCTTGTAGGCTTATGTAATTCTAAGCCGACTCTGTTAGTTCTCAAGTGCTGGAAGGGGTTAAATCACCGCTAGAGATTTAGTTTTCGTGTTGTGTTGGGTTTGTCTTTCTAAGTAGGTATAAGTATAAGAAATCAGAAAAGTCAACCCTCGTTGTGGTCTGGCCACACTTGCAACCACACTGAAGCAGTTTTGTCAAAAGTCAAGTCGTCACTCGCCAGGGCACAGTATGGCAGTGACAACGGCACGCATTATGCAATAGGTGAAATAGAGTCGCTCCGTGCAGTAAACCAATAGAGGTACAGGCTGATATAGGTAAAAAACGCCTTAAAACAGCAGGTCTACGCTTACATGTATGTCTGAAGTGGCATCCATATATCACGATTACTACCGCCTTACCTAGGTTACTGGATTGCGAAGTACCCTCAGACGCTCTGAAGTGTGTTTTCCTCTCTAACTACGTGCGTTTAATTCCCTGGCAACACCACTTGTGACATGCGGTGACGCCGCGTCGACGTGACAAAGCTAAGCAAGGTGACCTCAAAGCGCAATACACATCTACAAGTGTTTCCGAAACTTTGTTTCCGCTTCAACACGCTATTGTGAACTAAAATATTTCCAAACCCTCGTGTCGGAAGTTGTACACGCATGTTTGAATTTGGGAAGTAAAGTGTGCACATCATTGGTAGTACAACCAGTGAGAAATGCATGGACTGCCAATGCCACATCAAAGGTTTACTGCGACTGCAAACACGAGTCTGCGTCCGGGTAACAGTCTGACCACCCCCGCCATCTTTTTGTTTGTTTTGGAGCGCAGAAGTTGCTTTTAATACTCCAACTGCCCTCTTTCAATGTTTGAGACAGAGGGCAAGGTGTGGAGGTACAAGTACAACTCCTGCACCGCAGGCAGTCACTATTCCCCCGAATATCAACCGTTTTGGAAATGACACCAACGTGTTTGAGGGTGACTGGGCTAAAGCAGTGATCTGCACGACATACGCAGACTGTGTCGCAAAACGGTTTGTTAAATGATGGCGCCCCCCCCCACACCCCCACACCTCCCGCATCTCAAGCACTGCCGTTTCATTGATGGTGGGGCTGAAGAAGAGGGCGATTTTGTTTTGATTTTTAGCTTTGTTCTGTTATATGACGTGTGAACCACGAAGGCTAGCCTACCGTTAACTCAGACACGATTTCTGCGTGTGAACAATGGTGAGGCGTATACGTGGTCCTACATGATAGTTATGTAACGAGTGAATCAGGGCCGTGGCATACATTTTGGCAAGGTGTTCTTTTTGGACAAACGAGAAAATAAAGCATGTCAGCCCATTGCACCTAGTTTGATCTCTGGACCAATAAGACACCGACGCAGACAGACGTTGGCTTTCGTTGTTTCGCTTCGTTTAGTTGTTTTGCTTCGTTTCGTCGTTTCGTCGCGTCGTTGCGTTTGACAGTAAGCCATGCGTGCGATACCATACTTCCTTGCTCATATCTTAAGGCACAAAGGTTCGATGGTACTGTCTTCTCCCTCCACCACCATAGTGGTTGCACTATTCACCGCATGCATTCGATCCCCGCTGAAGCCCAAAGGGGCATTAGCAGAATCAACCCCCTTTAATGCAACACCACCACGGAACAGGCGCATTGGCGCTACCTTGTTCGGAGAGGGTATTATGGGATTTATGGGATTACTTATACGACTCCTAAGCTTGGTGTGACACGTGGTCCTTGTTCTTGTCGTTAAGGCGTAAGGCTGCTCAAACCCCTAATGGTTATGAATGGTCCACGGCAAAGTGTCAATGGTCTTCCATCATTCGTTCTAACGGTTGGAGGTTTTCCGTGACCTGTGAAGGTGTTGGGCTTTTCAATGTTTTGCCTTCACACCAACAACACGTTTTCCTTTACCAACCCCAACATACCTACTCCTGAAATCACCACAACCGTCTCTCCTCCTTGGACTCCCCTTGAACCCTCCTCACAACAACCCGGCTCCCAAAGCACCAGCTCCTTTACCATCGCCCTATTACCTCTCAGCCACCCATAGCTGCAGCACCACCACTACGTCGTCCTCCGACTTCGCCCTTTTGCCTCTCACCCACCCATAGCTGCAGCACCACCACTACATCGTCCTCCGACTTCGCCCTTTTGCCTCTCACCCACCCATAGCTGCAGCACCACCACTACGTCGTCCTCCGACATCGCCCTATTACCTCTCACCCACCCATAGCTGCAGCACCACCACTACATCGTCCTCCGACTTCGCCCTTTTGCCTCTCACCCACCCATAGCTGCAGCACCACCACTACGTCGTCCTCCGACTTCGCCCTTTTGCCTCTCACCCACCCATAGCTGCAGCACCACCACTACATCGTCCTCCGACTTCGCCCTTTTGCCTCTCAGCCACCCCCATCTTTACCACACGCAAACACCACCACTACCACATCCTCCCGCGCCCCCCCCCCCTCTCATTTACTCCTCAACCACTCACCCATCTTTGCCCCGCGCAGACCCCACCGCCACCACAGCCTGCCCCGCCCCTCTCCTTTTTACCTCCGTCATCTAAGGGGCCTACAGCGTCAGAATAATTTACATTCTCGACAGCGAGGTTCCATTAGGGGCGAGGTAACCAACGCAGTGTAAAGAACCCCATTATGTCTGGATGATGGATGGCGTGAGGGGACTCAGTGACTGGCTGACTGGGGCAGGCTGGAAATGGCAGAGGCAGCATCTGGGACTGGGGACCTCAGACTATATACGTGCTGGGAAAAGAAAATGGCAACCAATAGAAAACAAATCATTGGAGGCGAAAGATGCAGGAGGAAAAAATATCCTCGAAAAGAAAGAGATGGAGAAACAACGTGTTGAGATGGACATGATTGGAGCAGAAAGCTCTTCGGTTTCGTAGAAACATTGAATTTGTGAGGTGAATTATGCTCCCCATATGCATAGCTACTCCCAATACTGGGTTATTGTCTGATTACGCTCGCGCCGTAGCTAGGTATTTGCTGAATGGCAAATGCCAGACGAAGTTTATTTTCGTCGGAGCCGGGAAATATGATTCCGGCGGTGACGGGCGATTCTACCTAGAATCGACAAAGAAACCTATAGCAGGCCGATAAGACCAGGACATCAAAAGCTTTCTTCGTTAACAGTTAAAAGTTATGTTAAAAGCTTGCCTCGCTCCCAAATGCATTCGTGGGAAAGAATTTGACTCATCATACATTTCACCTTTTGACCAATTCAGAGACCAGGGGCTTGCTCCACTGTTATATTGACAACGCGTTATGATTGTCATGCCCGTCACGGCTTTGCGCGTCCAGGGCTTTGTTTGTTATGCCCCGACCCCAATCTCTTAAGCACCGAGGCAGTGTTGCTTCTGCACCCTCGGTGTCAGCTGCCATGGTGAGAACGTCTCCTGGAGGTGGAGGATATACCCTACCTCCCTTTCCCCCTCCATTCCTACCTCCCGCCACGCCACATACACTCGATGCATGGGCGGTCACGGCTAGTGGGATAACGCTCGCCGGAGAGGGCCATATTGAATCACAACCCTTGGGGTTAGATATAGCAAAAACACGACAGCATAATCTTCTGCATGGAGATAGCGACGGCGGCACATATACTGATAGAGTGACGGGCCGAACAAGAGCGCCATGGCTCGTCTCGGGGACGTGACTTCCGAGCCCAGAGAATTGCAGCATTACGTGACTTCCGGTGTTGGTGCGACGTACCACCTATAATGGGCACCAGACATTAGGCACACTTGCTTCGTCGCCGTCGCCGAAGTATCGACAACTTGCCAATCTCAATGACCCCATCGTTCTTCTCCTGATAGCAGCCATCCCGGTTGCCCAATGGGAGACAATCAACACGGCATTTTGGGGACTCTTCTCTACTTGTCATTGATATCATCACTCCTTGCGATGGTGAGTGGTGGGTGGCTGTTTTCAATGTCAAAGCTCACTGCGACGGTGTCAGTTTCTTCTCCTCCGATGAGCTACAGATAAACACGGTTAAGTTTGCTGGCCGGACCACACACAACAGTCGATTTTCTCACTGCTGCATACATCCGGTAGAATTAAGTGCAGTGTCGTCAGTCCCTGGTGACTCCCCACAAGTGGCCGATACGTTATAAGATGAGTCCCCTCCAGCCGACCACAGACCGTTCATTACGGTCCACAGCTGTGTCCCCCACCTGCCACATTGTTTATGACCTTGATGACACATGCCGCACTCTGTCTATCCCCAAATATTCACACTGATTATTCTCACGCCGGATCTAACGCATCATGTTCATGGCATATGTGAGCTAGTTGCATATCTTACAACTGACGTGACATATGACAACTAGTTACACATTTTACAAATGATGTGACATATACCAGCTAGGTACACATCTTAAAAATGACATGACATATACCAGCTAGTTACAGATCTTACAAATTGTCGTGTTCGGATTGATGCCACGTGGTGTAAGCCGGCTCGCTGGACTGCTCGAGTCCACAAATACAGCAAGAATCCTCGATGACTGTGTGGTAAACTGACTTTATTGTGTTGACCCCTCATTTATATATGCAGGCAATACGTGGTAAGGAGATAATTGGTCATAGGTCAAACCCCTGGCGATTAACAGGCATTAGTCATAATGCATCCAATCATGCAATCATACATTACATGACGTGACATATGGGGGCTATCTACACATCTTACAGATGACGTAACATGTGCGAGCCAGGTACACGTTACAAATGTCTTAGCAGTTTTGTTTCACCCATTGCGTCACCATCTCCTCCAAATTGCAGCTATGTGTGCACCAGATGATCAAATCAGAATCAGAAGTCAAATCGTTGTATGAAAAACGCAAACACATTGTGTCGCAAAAAGCATGAGATGCGTATAATGTATTCTACGCTTCTTCGCGTAATGCACTGGACTAAACCACTGAAATACCCTATATGACAATGGTGAAAAAACCCCAGATAATCAGGATAAGAACACGCGTTTATTAAGTCGTGAAGCCTATGCGTTAGCCGGCGATTTATGCCCAATTTGACCACCCAACCACAGAAATCTATCTTCATATAATATAATGATATCACAGACCCATCTCTCAAGGGAAGAAGAAGGAAGTCCGGTGAAAGGTCACGCCAGAGGTTGGTCCTAATGATCCCTAGCCGATCAGTCTGGCAATGGAGACCCCAACGGCAGTGATGTCCAATCGACTAAGCCATTTTCCTGGGGGTAGACCACCTCGGGGAGTGTGCCACCCACGACCATGTCCACCATCCCACTGAGCACCACCTTGATCTCCGCGGGACTGAGCTCCAGGTCACCCATCGCCATGGCAGTGCTGAAGGAAATATACGTAAATGTCATGCAATTGGGTAAGTGCGGTAGGGGCGATATAGGACATGAAAGACATTAAAGCAATATATTCCGTATTTTTTTGTATGACCAACCTCTTCTCCATGTCAAATACGTACACTCTGTCTTGAGTTTAAATCCTGAAACCCTGCGGGCTATCCGGAGAGAAGCACTTTGTTCAACGGAGCAGAAGTTGGTGGCCGGCTTTATATCCCTACGCGCCTGTTCGCAGTTCGCTATTTTGTGTGTGATGTCGACCGCGGCTCGCTATCACGTCCGCGCGCGATAAAAATAAACCTCGCAGTTCTATGTTGAAATGTTTGTTTTACAGACTCAAAGCGATATAAAAACATATGCATCATAGATTTTGAGATACTTTAGTCTTGATTCTAAAATGTAAAAAATCTAAGATGGCGCATGTAAGCATATTGCTTTAAACGCCAATAGGTTCATAATGTAGAACGCCATATATGGCTACGGCAACAACCTGACCATAGGTGAATACCGCAGCATAAGACATACGATGAGGATGTATAGTACCGTATAAGAAGTCTAGAGCCGTAAGTCAATATTATTCAACACATTTTCTGACTAATCACAATCACTTAGACATATTGGCCTATATGGACTAGATGGGGATCACCATGTTGGACACTCCTTTTTAGTAGAGAAATATTGGTATTGTATGAAGATCGGCATTTATCGAGAACAACCGTGAACCGAATTTCAGCGAATTGAAAATAATTGTAAAATATTATTATACTAATTCAGATCTACTAAATTTTTTGTAGATGCAGATGCAGATGCTGATTTTAGCAGTGTTAATTATTATCATAAGCTATGTTTGCCACGCCACATGACATGACTATCAGATGATGAAGCTCTTCATCGATGACTATTGCCATTGTGCTCTCCTCCTTAGCAGAGGTGGTCACCATGAAACTATCGCGGTGTGCCGTCACGTCGGGGGCGAGGACCGGGAAGGGGGTAGCGGCCCCTGGGGGTGTCTCCCAGAGCGGCAGTGGGCGGGTATCTGGCCTCCCATCGCTTCCGGTCCCAGATGCCGCAAGCGCACCATCTCACCCACCTCACTTCCGCTGTGAACGGTGCCCTCGAGGTCGACCTACAGCAACCGGTGCATCGACAAACTGCAAAGCAACATGGCGGTTAAAATCCTCTGTCTATGGGATTTGGAAGAAATGTAACCCACCAGCGGGTCACAACTGCCTGAAAGACGAGCGGCGAGAAGCGGACGTTTCGAAATTTGTTGTGTGGGAACAGAAGGACATGTCACGGAACATGAAGTCTGATGAAAGCTGTCAACGGTGCTATCGAGAGTCACGACATTCATTAAACAATGTCCTATTTAGCTGTGATTGTTGCTTAGCTTGAATTACAGAGCGAGAATTTGACGAGGCCCCAATTCGTCCCGAAGTGAGGATACGGCTTCGAGTGTGTAGCTGTAGACGCACCCTCTCCGATGGTACCTGTTCTACGGCCATATACGATCAGGTGCTATCACTTCGGCAGCTGAAACTGTCAGCCGGCCGTCCTCTTGCATTTCGGCCACGGAAGCGATAGACTGCGGCTCGGATTGTGATCAGACATCTCGCCAGTGTTAAGGTCTCACACAACGTCACACGCAGTTGGTCATCGGTCATCCAATGGTGGAAGTCAAACGAAGCTGGTTAACCACCGTGGACGCACAGAATTATCTCTCCCACCACTCCCTCTGGCACACACATCCACGCTGCTACCCTGAACTACCCACCCCCTTAAACCCTCAATAAATCACCTAACTCTGTTACCCCTGCTTTAACCGCATCCTGTGCCAAGACTCCACCCCAGAGCCACCACCCTCCGTCACGTCTCACTCAACCACCCACTAACATCCCTCAATTTCCATTCCCCCTTGAACCACGCAGCCCCACCACCCCCGCCCTGAGTCACCCACTTCCATCACCCCTCACCCAGGATCCACCCATCTTTATCACCTCTCCCCCTGATCCACTCACCCAATCACCCCCCGCCCCCCTTGGTCACCCACATTCATCACCCCTGCCCCTTGAACCACCCACCTGCACCACCCGCCATGCGTCACCCACCCCATTACCCCATTTGACACCCCCACCTTCATCAAACCCCTCTGATCCACCCACCCCCGTCGCCCCTCCCCCAGATTCACTCAACTCTGCCAGGCCCCCTCAGTCCCCTGCCCCCGCACCCTCTTTAACACGTCTACCGTCGTCACCCCCCCCCCCCCACTGATCCAACCGAATCTATCACCCCTTCCCCCTGAATCACCCAGTCCCACCACTCCCGGCATGAAGCGCTTATGAACCCGTTTTCCTTAACCAACCCCAACATACCTACTCCTGACATAACCACCACCGTCTCTCCTCCTTGGACTCCCATTGGACCCCTCCTCACTACAATCACCGCTCCCCTAAGCACCACGTCCTTCAACAACGCCCTATTACGTCTCGCCCGCCCCTAGCTTTAGCACCACCACCACCTCGTCCCGAGCCCCACACTCTTTTGCCCATCAGCCGCCCACCCATCTTTACCCCCCCTCCCCCCGCAGCCTCCATCGCCACCACAGCCTCCACTGCCCCTCAACCTATTACCCCGGTCCTTTGTGGTTCTACATTTGTGGTCAACCTAATTCACATTCCCGACAGCAAGGTCCCATTAGGGGCGATGTAACCAACGCAGTGTAAAGAACCCCATTGTATATGGATGATGGATGGCGTGAGGGACCTGACTGACTGGCTGACTGGGACAGGCTGGAAATGGCAGAGGTTGCTTCTGGGACGGGGGACCCCAGGCCCAGAAAACAATTGCGAGATGCCTTGAGGACCCTACAGAATGGTTTTGTGATGGCGCAAAAACTATCGGTGTACAGTGATGGGGAAGCTAGGGAGATATCCGATTTATGGCGGACCGCCCCTCTACGTGGGAATACAAGATGAATGCCAGGAGACAATAATAAGTCGACGGGCCGAGGAGGAAAACAATATCCTCGAATAGAAGCAGGTGGTGAGAGAGCGTGCTGCAATAGATATGGTTGCAGCAGAAAGCTCCTCAGTTTAGTAGAAAATGGAAAATTGCATTTGTGAGGTAAATTTGTGAGGTGTTTTTCTCAATGGCAAACGCCAAACAGGGCCATCGAATGTGCCCCAATGAAATATTTGTAGGTAAGTAAACAAGAAACTCTGATCCCTGAAGTGGTCAAAGGGTGAAATGTATTCATAGGATTGAATAGCCGGTCGGTGATGGGTCAATTTCTTTCCTATGAATAGATCTATTGCCTGTGATGGGTCAATTTCTTTTAACTTGCGATGGAAGCTTTTGATTTCGTTTGATTTCATGCCGATCTTAGTTTAAGTCACAGCGTCAATGCCCGAATCAGTACGCCGATATTACAAAGTCATTACGGTGTCCCATGAGCATTCCACACTGGGCATTGATGGAATCAGGAAATGCAGGTCACCACAGATTCGAGTAGCCACGCATGTGTTCCCAGCGTGGTGGTATTGCCAAAGAATTGCACAATTAAAGATATTTATCAATCAATTATGTAATTAATGCCGCTAGTGAGAACTGGATAAACATCCTAGTTTTCCCAAATGATATCCAAAGAAATTCTTAATCAACTTTCGTTATTGTATCTTATTTGAGGCTGACAAAAAAGCAAACGGAAATATGAACCTTTTCCATACGGAGATATTGCAAACAAAAGGAGCAGGGGATTGCTCCTCTGGTATGTTGACAACGCATTATGTTTGTCATGCCTGTCGCTGTGTAGCGTGACCAGGGCTTTGTTTGTCATGCCGCAACCCCAATTTCTTAAGCACCGAGGCTTTTAACAGCAAACAGTGTCCGCTTCCCGCCCTCGGTGTCAGCTGCCGGGAGGTTGAGGACATACCGTCCCTCCCTCCCTTCCTCCCTCCATCCGCGATACAGACACTGGGAATGGGTGGTCACGGCTAGCGGGATGACGCTTGCCGCAGAACGCTTTATTGAATTACAACACTTGGGGTTAAGTATAACAAAAACACGACAGCGTAATGTACTGCATGGAGACAGCGACGGCGGCAAATATACTGATAGAGTGGCGGGCAGACCAAGAGCGCCATGGCGCGTCTCGGGGACGTGACTTCCGGTCTCCGATCCGGGGAATGGATTTTCCCGTCATGCCTTGCGGCATTACGTGACTTCCGGTGTTGGTGCAACGTAGCACCCCAAATGGACACCAGGCATTAGTCACACTTGCTTCATTACCTTTGCCGAAATATCGACAACATCTCAATGACCCCATCTTGGTTCTCCTGATAGCAGCCATCCCGGTTGCCCAATCGGAGACAATCAACACGGCAATTTATGGACTCTACTTGTCATTGATATCATCGCTCCTGGCGTCCTCTAGCGGCGACCTGTGAATCTTGCCGCCATCAAATCCAGTGTTCAATGCTAACCTTAAGGCCAGACCTCCGAGCTAAGGGATTTAGTCAGTGTAGTGGTTCTACGTCACGTTTAAGATGGTTTGCTATCGAGTTGGCAGTGGCGGTTCGGCGGGATTTGACATTGCAAACCCCACCACAGCCAAGCTCATACCAACAAGCCAACCAACCTACCCCCCACCCCCTCCCCCCACGCATGCCGCCCCTGCGCCACGTATCACCGCCCACTCGTCCTTCCTATAGCTCTCAACCTTCACATCTCATTCGTTAGTGCCCTGGGCCGTCGGCGCGTTTACATGCTGGACCGGAAGGTCCCATTAGGGCCACGGTAATCAATGCGCTGTGTGAAGGGTGGAAGAACTAAGGTGTGAGATCTCGCAGCGTGGCCGTGTGAAATGTGGGCGAGGTCTATGGTGGGAGGTGTGAGCTGACGGTAATGTGTGTGGTTGGGGATGTGGCCTAAAGGTGAGGCCCGTCGCGGTTGGTACGGCCTGAAGGTGAGGCCTGTGGCGGTTGGTGTAGCCTGAAGGTGAGGCCTGTGGCGGTTGGTGTGGCCTGAGAATAAACCTTCGGGTATGTGATGTAGCCTGAGGCTGAGCATTCTGGTGGGTGGTGCCGCCAGAGGGTGACGTTTGAGTGGTCTGGTCTGAGGTTGAGCCGTTTGGTGGGTAGCGTGGCCTAGAGGTGAAGACTGAGGTGGTTGGTGTGGCCTGAGGGTGAGCTCTGTGGTGGTCGGTGTGGCCTGAGGGTGAGCTCTGTGGTAGTCGGTGTAGCCTGAGGGTGAGCTCTGTGGAGGTCGGTGTGGCCTGAGGGTGAACCCTGTGGCGGTCGGTGTGGCATGAGGGTGGGGTATGTGATGTGTGGTGTTTTCTGACTACAGGCTAAGAAAGATCGATGGCATATGCATTATCAAACCCATCTCTCAGACAAGCATCAATCAGTATATTGATAACTAAAAGTTAAATAATAATCTTATTTTTAAACACCACGAGGTTCATACATATAGTGGTGCGCCACGTAGATCCAACACCCAAACAGTACCAGAAATACTACATGTATCAAATTAATGCATTTATTCAGGATTATGGTCCATACCTTTGTTTTCACTGAAGTGAAAGGTCTGTACTATCCACATGCCTTCCCGCTATTACACCTACACTCTACGACATAGCAACATACCCCATACCCGGTATCAGTAATATATGGGCAGGCAGAGAAACAAGGATGTGCAAGACATTTGTCAACTGTTTTAAATAGTGCCTAATGACTCCACTCCAATCACGCCAAACCTACCCCACAGCAGGACCAGTCGTCACTGATAGTGTAACAATTAAGCCTGATGAAGGTCATGGCGTCCTCGTTATATTGTTAGGATGCACGTATTCTTAACCCAAACAACACAAGTGCAACATAAATAGTTGCGACATCTTAGATAAAGAAGGACACGTCTAAGATAAAGGGCACGCATATTTTTATAATGCGTGATATTCTCTAAATTTTAATTACTGCAAAACATTGCATCCTTCCAATACATTGTCAGATTGTGATATTCTTTAATTTGACTAGAAAACTAGAAAATGCGAGGAACAGTTTATTTTATCAAAACTGAAAAGAGTAATCAGCACCCCTTCTGAATGAAAACATTGTCAACATTTAATTAAACATTACAGGAAGGCAAATACGAGCGTGTCTTAGCGGACGAGGAACACCTGCTCATCTAACCTTTATCCACAGTCAGGGCCAAGAGATAAAAAAAAGATCACCCAAATGTTCCGCAATATTGATAACGATTGGATGTGAAGCGATTCCCAGACCTGGAACAACTGCAAGTCGATCTCAAGCTGGGTGTGTCACTGAGCGACACCGCCCATGTGGCTAGTACCTGACTCGTGGTTAAACGAAACCCCCTATCCTAATCCCCCTCTTCCCGCTCCCACTCACCACATTTCCCTTCAATGCGGCCATGTTCAGGGTCATCGAGTAATTCACATTACAAGAAGACCCCACTAGGAGCGTGAAAGGGTCAGCAGCGGGTGACTTGCGGGTTGGGGACGACGAGGGGTGGTGGTGGGCTTGGTGGGTACGCTCGTTCGATGGGAATAGTTGACAGCACAGACTGTTTCACTAGCTGGCATGGCTTGAGCAGGGAGCCCCGGGATAGGGGTTGCGAGGGTGGCACTGGCTTTAGCTTTTGGTCATGGCTGTCTGTTTGGGATCCAGGGGCTGTTAGAAACAACTGATGTGTCACAGTATGGGTCATGCACTCGATATATCGTCCACGCTGTGGATCCTGATTTAATCAAACGGAGCATCCAGATAAAGGCAATATGTATTTCAAAATTGTACATCAACGCAGAATGGATTTGACTTGTTTAGATTTGGCAACATGCTGATTGACAGGGCCAATGGAAAACGAAGAATAAAAGAAATATCAAAATATCGGTCGATTCATGACGTGACACGCGAGCTGGTCGGCTCACGCCATGGGAACAAATACAGAGGGGATTGTGATTCACGAGAAATCATATAGTTATAAACAGTATAACTATTCGTTATAATTGTTAAACATGTCTAAATGGTGGTTCGTACCTACCTCACAGGACGAAATAGTAGGCGTGTGTGTCAATACGTTGATGACCTAATGCACAATAAGCGCCACAGTATCAGCGCATACCAATAATGATCGTGGCCGACCGATGCATTAATAACGTAGCTCTATATTCCGTGACTTTAATGACGTCATCATCCCTTGCCATATTGTAAAGTCGCGATTTCGATGATATGTGGCACAAATACTCTCTTGTTAGCAGTGATAAATGGTTATTGGCGTATGACGCTTCCAAATAACGTAAACAAGGTCGTTTGACGTCATTTCGGGAGTTTACTTCTCATTATTCACTATTCACTATATTACTATTCATATCGCATCCGCTAAAATACCCACCCCCATCATACCGCTTTGATGGCAATAGGGTGTGGGTCAACGGCCATGCCTCACTATTGCACAATTTGGAATTGCGGCATAAGGTCCATAACATCCACACCCATAGTAAACTTCTCTTGCCGACATGGTGAAAAAAACGAAGGACTAACCCATTGTGAAGATTTAACGGGTTGTCACGTGACAAGCGCGGACATTGCGTTTGCCAATCTAGTTTACCGGTAGTCGCTGTTTACATGGTAGACACAACAAACTAACGAAGATATTCAAGCCGCTAGACAGAATGCTAAGCTGTATCAATGGCTCGGTGGTAATTCTAATCGGTTATTTTAGACTTATTCTAAATTATCCAGGCATCATCAGGACATGTGGCTCCGTAGGATAAGCGCATGGCAACTGGGAACAGTGATACAAAGACGAACGAAGGGAAAGTGTATTATAAATATAACTTTATGTCATTCCATATTATTAAATATCACGCAGTTATATTTCCACACATAGTATGCTGAGATCCATTATTACAACTCACACCACAGTATATTGCATTGCTTAAACAAATTCCATATATCATGCCGTATTACTTCAAACCATACTTCATAACTAATTTTTATAGTTTTCAGCAGTAAGCGTATGATAATTCGTTAGTTTTGTGCTGTCAATCAGACGGACGAGTCACTAGATAGAATGCTATTTATACCACCAATTCACTTTGCTTGATTTCGTTTGGTGTCTGCTATTTGCTTTGACCTCTATCCATTTCAAGGACCGTGATATCACGTAAGTGTGATGAAAATTCACTCCTTGGTGTGGCACAGCCTCATCCAACCTGTCATCTGTCAGAAGGTTGTCTATTATTGGCACTCGATGATTGCACAAATATTGACTAAAAAAAAAATGCCAAGAAAGGACAGAAATTCGAGACGGAAAAAAGAGAGGCGGATCGATGCGAGAAGTGACACCCATCAAATACATAAGCAAGTTGATAAAGCAGTCAGTCACATGGCTGCCAAACTCGGATAATATTCTGAGGCTTTCCGTGAGGCTTTGCGGCCGCCACAGCCACTGCTAAAGGAGGTTCGACCGGACGTTTGAATGAGATGACGATATGAGCTAGGCATCTTGGCGTGGCCGTCCAACCGCTGGACAAACATAGGCGTGTTCCTAAAAATAATTCCCAAAGGAAATATTTGTACCTTCAGCGATGACATGGAGGTAACGTGCCAGATCTCGCTCAACCGTTTCATCGCAAAATATTTGCATAACAAAGTCGCTAAATTATATAACATTGAATGCATACACGATATTATAATAAGCAACCGTTTATTGAAGATTCGGGTTGGGGATCCTCGCTTTTATGCCGGTGTTTCTGGTTCATACGAACCGGAACCTTCGCCAGCAATGGCAGCATCACTCAGTTAAGGATTCAGTCTATTGTTTCACATTGTTCACAGTAAGACGCGCGGGCATCCGCGCATGTCAAAGAATCTGTCATTTGGCTGCGGAGGAACATAGAAACACGTCATGCATGTCTGCATCAACTTGCCCCCCCCCCACGCGGAAATGTCGGGAAGAAGGAAAGGAAACCAGTAAAAATTCCATACTCCCAGTGACGATATCTCTCCACACAGAAGCATGAATGATGATTGCCTCGGATGTCGACCAATAGAATCGTTTCTCGCTGTCCATGCATCACAATGGAACCCCATTACCACAGGTCACGCCATTCGTAGGCCAGTTGAAACCGAGGTTTGAACAATGGGTGACAATGGGTGCAACATGGGTATCTTGCATTGACTTATATCCCAAAACTGCCATTCAGCTTATCCATCCCGGAAAAATTGGGACATTCGATACAACTTGTGTGGTGCTCGGAAAGTATGATCGATATGTTGACATCATTTGCAATGTTCCAATCAGTTTTCTACTTGCCTATAAATAACCCTGTCCGTCACTACCATACTGACTAAAACATATTCTTATTAAGACGGTGGTGAGTGGTAACTGGCTGATATTAATGCCCATTCTCACACCGTCGGTGTTACGTCGCCTCTGTAGTCATGAGCTACAGATACATACGATCAAGTCCTCTGGCAAGACCACAGCCAACACCCACTGCTGCATACATCCGGTAGGATGAAGGGCTTGTGTCGCCGGCCCCCAGTAGCTAGTTTCAGGTCTTATAAAGGACATGCATTTGCTAGTTAAATACACATCTTAAAAATGACGTGACATCGGCGAGCTAGTTATACATCTTACAAATGTAACAGTTTCTTAATTTTTTTTACAGTTTTGCCCATATCGTCACCGTCGCCTACAAACGCCGCTTTATACCAAATGTAACCTTGTAAAGTATTTGTGGCTCATCAGTGAACTACGAAATAACCCACTGGGGATGGGTAAAGGTATCGTTTATATGTAATGATTAGTATAATGATGCTGATATCATAACTGGTGTATCTTTTATTTAATATGCCTTGAAATGATCTGCGTATGTCTAAACACATAAAATTACTTTAAACCGGCAACACGAGGTCGAGGGGCCATGGCTGAAATATGTGCATAAATTCATCATATGTACTTACGCAAACAGCCTTACGCAAATATATTTGGCAATAAATACAAATTGTTGTATATCCTGGCAAAATACAGACAGTTTTGAATCAGCAAAAAACGCAAATTTTAAGCGTCATAAGCACACACCTGGCAACAAGACCAACATTTCAAGGAGACACATTACAAAGTGCCTACATTATGATGACCGTCACTGAACTATAGGATGAGTCGTGACACCTACGACTGATAATCTTTACACAACCAGTACTTTAGCAGGTTTGTCGCATATATAAAGAACTTTGTGGTAGGTGTAGATCGTTCTATATAACATGGACTTCTGCATCAAAACTGCTATGCGTAGAAGTAAATGCTGCCAAGCTTCAAGGTGCCGTGTTATTTGTCGACAATTCGGAATAGCGATCACACAAAACTGCGCATCGCCGAATATAACTCTCATCAAATTTGAGTTGATCTATGTACGGAAAGTAGCGAATGTAATCAGCGCACGTAGATACGCGAACGAAGATTGCAACAGCTGCGCATAACATATTAAGCCAGACTACTATCATAAACCAATGGATTAACAGGCCAAATATGATTTTGTCTGTCTCTGCCCCTGTGCTGCCTGGATTATGTTTCCATATGTAAACCAATTGACGTATACGACCTCGATTCAAAAGGTAATGCGCTCGTGCTGTTCCGATGTTGACCAAACCACCTATGCCTAAAGGGGAGAACAAGCCCCAGTTAGTTGCGAACACCAAGAATATCATATTTACGGTACACCAAACTACGTACTCTGAAAAACAGTCCTTGAATTCCATTGATGATGAAACGACAAAGAGTATTGTAAACATTACAAATATTCCATCTACCTGGGCTAATAGCCCTAGTGATTTCCACTGGGCTCTCCGGTTCGTCAGCAGGAAGAACAGACGCGATATCTCCAAGAAAGATCTGTCATATTGAGAAAACAACGGCTCGTCTTGTAGGACAAACGAGGTGGCATTCTCTCGGTGAAGATCGCTTAAGATGTTTATCGCTCTGTCGAACATCTTCGTCAGGTTCCATTTGTCGTCGATAGGATCATCATCCTCATAGTATTCCCTGAGGAAGGCCACCTTGAGAGGGTAGCTGCTCAACGACGTCCTCTCATCATTGTTCGTCATGACGACTTCGTTCTTCATGGCCTAATGTGCACGAATGATAATATCAGTTTTTTTCAAAAGGCAGACTGAGATTGACTAATTGCATGAACCACGTTATCGATCAGATGCACACATATTAAGTTATCACATTGGTAGCTCAGATGGTAAGGCGATATATAAACACCGTCAAATCTGACGTTTTTGTTGTAGTACTATCAGTTTTAAATTAAGAACAGCCTCGTCATGGGGAATATAGGGGATTTCTCCTGTCGTTTAATTAAACGGAGAATCCAGATAAAGGCAATATGCATATGACGTGACATGGTAGCTGGTCGGCTCACGCCATGGGAACAAATACAGAGGAGATTGTGATTCACGAGAAATCATATAGTTATAAACAGTATAACTAATCGTTATAATTGATAAAGATGTCTAAATAGTCGTTCTTACCTACCTCAAATGAACCGCGTTATCGATCAGATGCACACATATTAAGTTATCACATTGGTAGCTCAGATGGTAAGGCGATACATAAACACCGTCAAGTCTGACGTTTTTGTTGTAGTACTATCAGCTTTAAATTAAGAACAGCCTCGTCATGGGGAATATAGGGGATTCCTCCTGTCGTCTCAGTTAGAAGGCATGTTGATTGAGGACTTACCTTAAGCGCCATCAGACACAGTTTGGGCTCATCGGGAACCCGAGACAGCAATTCCCTTTCCGTTTCCGCAAACGAGAGCATCCACAGCCTTCCATGAGGTATGAAATGGGCCTTGATGCTATCTCTGTGAACGACTCGGTGAATACGCGTCCCCTCCCATCCATCCAGCGCCACTTCGTACCCATCACCGCGAAGTTGCAATGGAAGCTCCACTGGGATGGCAAACGTGACATCGACTTTGACATATTTTTCATCCCTCTGGTCTCGAAGGCTTGCCATGCACGACTTCATACGCGACAAGAATGACGCCTTGCCTAGGCGCTCTAAGTAGAGGGATGCCGCAGGTCCATTTTGTTTAACCATTGGGTTATCGAATCCTGTGACCGTGGAAAATGTCTCAGTTATGGCTGCATGAAATTCGGCTTGTATTTCAGAAGCGTCCAATGGACCCGCATCCCAGCCAAACTGAGTATTGCCCGCGACAATAAAAATTTCGAAAATATGTTTCAAGTTGATCCCAGGGCCGCTCACTGCGCTTGGATCTAACCGTCTTTTGACAAAGCGGATGCTGTTTCTCAGCACAGGGTTTGAAGATTCCCACAAATAATCAAATTCGTCGGGTGCCTTTATTTTTGTGCGCTCGAAGAAGCTACCAATGCCTATGTGACGGCCTTTAAATTTCCCGTGCCATTTCAACGCTTCCTGTGTTTCCTCCATCAGCGACGTGACGTACTCCTCCTCCATCCCTAAGTACGACTGGAGTTTGGAATCATTTCCTCTGCTTATTATGTACTCGTTACATATGGTCTGATGCCTGGCTGTGATTAATCGTCCGAAATAGTTATCAGTTTCCCTTGCTGGGCGCCTCATTTGTGCAGTCGCTGGTTTGTAGCTGTTCTTCATGGTTTTGACTCAACGCGGGACCTAATGGTGGCGAACGAGGCATTGTGTGTATTTCTGGTGCTATGTGCCGTGTCTTTATAAGCTCCAGCACGCCATGAACTGACGTCATTACATAGGACCTGCCAACTGCATGGAATTCAGATTGGTATGGAAAGCTAAAGTAGAATATAACTCCAGATTTGTCACCACACATTTTGGAATATCCGAAATGAGGGAAGGCCAATGCTAGTAAGGAATTAATTTTCAATCGGCATATAGGGGGCTTGAGCATGTATTATCTCCGAAAGGCAGTTTTCAACCCCAGATTTCTATGAATCGCATGTATTTGCCCACCACTGATCTCCATTAAAATACCACATATCAAACAGAAACAAACCACACACCCAAAGCCTTTTCAATAAGTATTCAAGTCGCCAATTTATTATACTTCTGAAGAATACCGTCATGGCGTGAGAGCGTAGGAAGAAAGGGCCCCATTCAATTTCATGTGTCTGTCAACCACAAAGGTCTATCAGCGTCTCATTAACGCCTCATAAAATCTAATTGTAGATATGTTAGCTCAGATGGATGAAGAAGCGCATTTGAGACTATTGCCCTCAATAGATTCGATAGACAATCAATTATCTGCCATGAACAACTGCATGTCCCTTCAATCGTCAATGGGCATTAATGACAACATATATGCACTCGAGCAAGAACAAGACATATCTTGATTCCAGTTTGCCAGATACGTAATGTTGTTGAATGTCTGAAGATGATATTCGACATATATATATATAAATTTTGTATATCCATTTGTTCAATGCAATTGTAAGTATGTGTAGTTCAAGTAACTATATGACTGCGAATACATATTTCGAGATATATACACATATTAAACGTTTTAAATTCCATGTTGTCTTGCCGTAGATTGACACTCGACGTTAGTCCAGAGAACGAATGTTTTGTCGGGTTAAGTGTTTTGCCCAACTCCTTATACTGCCAAAACATGCTGCGGCACGATGGCAATAATTGTACTTAGACATACCTTGGCATTACTTGGGCACCAATAATTGATTAATTGTCCTTTACACAGGATGGGCCTCGATGTAAAAATATGCTAGAGCCCTATTCAAATAAACAAGTGATACATTCGATTTATGCAGCTGCATTCACTTATTTTGTAATATTACCGACAAGAAACCTCATTAGCTGTGTGAAAGGGTAAGCAGCGGCTAACTCGTAGGTTGAAAACATCGCGGCACATGGTCTAAAAGTATCGGATGCCATATGTGCAACTCGCGCTTGCGGTAGGTGACATCCGCGCTGTGACACGGTTCTCCTGCGCTACTGTCTATTGTCAGTAAACGCAATTTGAGTGTACGAGTTGGTCCACGTCAATACATATATTCCCGACCCTTATTTTTATGAGGTGAAAGAAGGGTAAACTTCTTAAGCGCACAACATACAGTTTGCGAGACGGAGCCTGGAGTTTGCTCACCTTTCCTTCATTTAAACCAGAATTATTATTCATCGCGGCCAGGGGAGTCATAGCTAGGCGCAATGGGCAGCCAGGATTGGGATCGGGGAATGAGCCACGCCAGGCAATGAGCGTACACGCGGCTTAATCTAAACGACGAAACGAAATGACGAAACGAATTGGAACGAAATCTAAGACGAAGCAAAAACTGAGGCAAAACAAAATGATCTGTGTTCATGGCTAGTAGAGTACGGAGCTAGGGACATTCAGAATTATTTTTTATCTCGTTGGCACGAGATAGTATCTCGTTCGCACGAGATAGTATCTCGTTCGCATGACATAACATCTCGTTCGCACGACTTAGTATCTCGTTCGCACGTCATAGTATCTCGTTCGCACGACATGACATCTCGTTCGCACGACTTAGTATCTCGTTCGCACGAGATAGTATCTCGTTCGCACGACATAGTATCTCGTTCGCACGAGATAGTATCTCGTTCGAACGAGATAGCTTCTCGTTCTCACGGCGTAGTATCTCGTTCGCACGACATAGTATCTCGTTCGCACGACATAGCATCTCGTTCGCACGACATAGCATCTCGTTCGCACGAGATAGCATCTCGTTCGCACGACATAGCATCTCGTTCGCACGACATAGTATCTCGTTCGCACGACATAGTATCTCGTTCGCACGAGATAGTATCTCGTTCGCACGAGATAGTATCTTGTTCGCACGAGATATCATCTCGTTCTAACGACATAGCATCTCGTTCGCACGACTTAGTATCTCGTTCGCACGACATAGTATCTCGTTCGCACGAGATAGCATCTCGTTCGCACGACATAGTATCTCGTTCGCACGAGATAGCATCTCGTTCGCACGACATAGCATCTCGTTCGCACGACATAGTATCTCGTTCGCACGACTTAGTATCTCGTTCGCACGACATAGCCTCTCGTTCGCACGACATAGTATCTCGTTCGCACGACATAGCATCTCGTTCGCACGACTTAGTATCTCGTTCGCACGAGATAGTATCTCGTTCGCACGACATAGTATCTCGTTCGCACGAGATAGTATCTCGTTTGCACGAGATAGTATCTCGTTCTCACGACATAGCATCTCGTTCGCACGACTTAGTATCTCGTTCGCACGAGATAGTATCTCGTTCGCACGAGATAATATCTCGTTCGCACGAGATAGTATCTCGTTCGCACGAGATAGTATCTTGTTCGCACGAGATATCATCTCGTTCTAACGACATAGCATCTCGTTCGCACGACTTAGTATCTCGTTCGCACGACATAGTATCTCGTTCTCACGAGATAGCATCTCGTTCGCACGACATAGTATCTCGTTCGCACGAGATAGCATCTCGTTCGCACGACATAGCATCTCGTTCGCACGACATAGTATCTCGTTCGCACGACTTAGTATCTCGTTCGCACGACATAGCCTCTCGTTCGCACGACATAGTATCTCGTTCGCACGACATAGCATCTCGTTCGCACGACTTAGTATCTCGTTCGTACGAGATAGTATCTCGTTCGCACGACATAGTATCTCGTTCGCACGAGATAGTATCTCGTTTGCACGAGATAGTATCTCGTTCGCACGAGATAGTATCTTGTTCGCACGAGATATCATCTCGTTCTAACGACATAGCATCTCGTTCGCACGACTTAGTAACTCGTTCGCACGAGATAGTATCTCGTTCGCACGAGATAGTATCTCGTTCGCACGAGATAGTATCTCGTTCGCACGAGATAGTATCTCGTTCGAACGAGATATCATCTCGTTCTCACGGCATAGTATCTCGTTCGCACGACATAGTATCTCGTTCGCACGACATAGCATCTCGTTCGCACGACTTAGTATCTCGTTCGCACGAGATAGTATCTCGTTCGCACGAGATAGTATCTCGTTCGAACGAGATATCATCTCGTTCTCACGGCATAGTATCTCGTTCGCACGACATAGTATCTCGTTCGCACGACATAGTATCTCGTTCGCACGACTTAGTATCTCGTTCGCACGACATAGTATCTCGTTCGCACGAGATGGTATCTCGTTCGCACGAGATATCACCTCGTTCTAACGACATAGCATCTCGTTCGCACGACTTAGTATCTCGTTCGCACGACATAGTATCTCGTTCGCACGAGATAGCATCTCGTTCGCACGACATAGTATCTCGTTCGCACGAGATGGCATCTCGTTCGCACCACATAGCATCTCGTTCGCACGACATAGTATCTCGTTCGCACGACTTAGTATCTCGTTCGCACGACATAGCCTCTTGTTCGCACGACATAGTATCTCGTTCGCACGACTTAGTATCTCGTTCGCACGAGATAGTATCTCGTTCGCACGACATAGTATCTCGTTCGCACGAGATAGTATCTCGTTTGCACGAGATAGTATCTCGTTCTCACGACATAGCATCTCGTTCGCACGACTTAGTATCTCGTTCGCATGACATAGTATCTCGTTCGCACGAGATAGTATCTCGTTCGCACGACTTAGTATCTCGTTCGCACGACATAGTATCTCGTTCGCACGAGATAGCATCTCGTTCGCACGAGATAGCATCTCGTTCGCACGAGATAGTATCTCGTTTGCACGACATAGTATCTTTGGCAGGGGGGGTCGAACCTATGGTTAGCTATATACACATGTGCCGCTCAAATGACCCTTTTCTTTGCCTTTTTCGCTCAATCCCAAGAAGCAGGAATCTACAATTGCTCTCGATGTGCCCATCTGAGACTGAAGTTTTCTCTCAAAAATGCTGCTCCAGAGGATATCCAGTTGATACCCAAAGTAACCTCCACGGATCCATATACCTTGTCATAGCTGTCAGTGTTTATTTTTATGCCTTTTTTACCAACAAATTCTCTCTCGAGGACCACGACATATCGCACTTTCTCTAGTTCTCCATATATGCCCACTATGGCACGGGCGGCACAACCCCACCACTATAGACATGTCGTGCTTACTATGTAGTGCCCCCTCCCACGCCCCCGGTTTCCGACCGGTCACTGGTGTTTAGCCAAGCATATAGGATATCCGTACTGATGTGACCCTTCCTTCTCCTGGCGCTAAATCTACCAAAGACACTATGTCGTGCGAACGAGATACTCTCTCGTGCGAACGAGATGCTATCTCGTGCGAACGAGATACTATTTCGTGCGAACGAGATACTATGTCGTGCGAACGAGATACTATCTCGTGCCAACGAGATACTAAGTCGTGTGAACGAGATGCTATGTCGTGAGAACGAGATGCTATCTCGTGCGAACGAGATACTATGTCGTGCGAACGAGATTCTATCTCGTGCGAACGAGATACTAAGTCGTGCGAACGAGATGCTATGTCGTGCGAACGAGATACTATGTCGTGCGAACGAGATACTAAGTCGTGCGAACGAGATACTAAGTCGTGCGAACGAGATATAATGTCGTGCGAACGAGATACTATCTCGTGCGAACGAGATAAAAAATAATTCTGAATGTCCCTAGCGGGGCTCCGTAAGTAGAGACCCACAATAAACGATAAACGTTTTCTCTGACGCACAGTAGACGATGAACTTTTTCGCTGATAGATTTGTCGCTCTACAGATCAGTTACCTGTCCGAAATTTGGGCGAACCTGGCGCGTGCCTGTCTGCTAACTGTTTGCGGCTTGTGGGTTCATTACCCTCGTGGGAGCACAACGCTCAAACATGACGCCTGGAAACGGAGCTTCTATTTCAGAAAGGGCTTACGGCTAAGTAAGGTTGGACTTGTAAGCTTACGTAATCTTTCTCACACCGATTATTCTCTCTTTAAAGGAGTTGCCTGTCAGCAATGTAAGCGAGCCCGGTGGGGGGGGGGGGGGGGGGGGGGCAGTGTCTGCTAACTGCTGGCGGCTTGTGAGTTCATTAGTTTTCTGGGGGCACAAGGCCCGCATGTGACGCCTGAAGAAGGGGCCCCTGGGCTCGGCACCGACATATCAATCAAGCTAATTACAATGAGCTGGCAGGTTTATTTCGTCGTTTACCCAACATGAGCACCTTGCCAACAAGTATCTTAAGGCCCAGGTGTGATTATTTTTCATTTTATAAGGGCTCTTAATGGACCCCCTCCGCAGTCGAAATCGTGTATCTCCGGGTGACGGTCGGGCGCTCAGGCTGGAACATGCCAGACATCTGACGCCAGCCGTCCCCGCTTACCATTCCCCTCTCCGCCCATCACTCCAACCCACCCCGCTCACCATATCCCTCTCCACCCATCACTCCAACCCACCTCGCTCCCCATACCCTTCTCCAACTGGTGACCCGTATATTCCCTAAGTCAGAGTGGATCATGACGTGATAGCCACCGACGGATCGGATCTTGTAGGCTTATGTAATTGTAAACAGGCTCATCTGTTGGTTCTCAAGTGCGGGATGGGGTTAAATCATCGCTACAGATTTAGTTTTCGTGTTGTGTTGGGTTTGTCTTTCTAAGTAGGTATAAGTACAAACTCACAAGTAGGCAAAAGTCAACCCTCGTTGTGGTCTGGCCACCCCTGAGACCACACTTAAGCAGTTATGTCAAAAGTCAAGTCTTCACTCGCCAGGACACAGTATGGCAGTGACAACGACACGCGTTATGCAATAGGTGCAATGGAGTGTACATGTATATACTGAAGTGGTATCCATATATCAATATTACTACCACCGTATCTAGATTACTAGATTCAGCGAGCATTATCAGACTCTCTGAAACGTTCAAATTCCCAGACGAAGCCACTTGAGACAGGCGGTGACGCCGGGTGGACTTGATAACACTCAGCAAGACTTAAATGCGCAGTGCACACCTACAAATGTTCCCAACACTATGCGATCCGAAATTGCACTAGCACGCTTGCATTTGAGTAATGTAAAGTTTGCAAATCATTAAAATTACAACCATAGTCTGGAGCCCGAACAATCGGCATTATGCATTTATATGGCCAGTCAAGTGCAGTAAAGGAGCGATGTTGGGGGTTGAAGCGGGTGCCTTTGGATTTATTGGTGTTCTATTTTATATGTTATTCTATTCGTTATTTGTTTCGATAGGCAAGGAATTATCTTCCATGAACAAATGCATGTCGACATATATGCACTCGAGCAATAATAAGTCATATATTGATTCCAATTTGCCAGATAATAATATTGTTCACATATGCACCAACGTCTGAAGATGGTATTCGACCTATATATAAACATTTTGTATTTCTATTTGTTAAATGCAAATGTAAGTATGTGTAATTCAATTTCACAATTAACTATAGTAAATATATGACTGCGAATAAACATTTGGATGTCTGTTCACATATCAAATGTTTTAAATTATATTTTGCCTTGCCATAGATCGGCAGAGGTTCTCTGAGTGCTTATTGTATTGATTGATATTCACTGTGCTATAGTGCCTCTGACCATTGCCTGAACCGACGCCGTCCTACTGGGTAAACGATACGGTTATGGTGAGTGTCCTGGCGAAAGACCGTTCACGCTCTTTAGCAATTCGCCCTCCATGGCCGGGTGCGTAATGTGCAATGGGCAAACAACCCCACGCTCCCCACATTTCCATTCACAATCACCACTCCCTTCGCGCTTTGCTACGTACCTCGGATCGGAGATAAGAGATGTATATGTTGTCTCTGGTGACTACAAGCACGCATTGAATAAGCGACGGCGAGAGTGTTTTACAGTCCACACCTGTGTGTGCTCATCCGCTAGATTTGTTGATCATGTTGACGCATGTTACACGCAGTGAGTCACCATCAATCATTATAGATTCCAATGCCCTAATATCAACGTCACATCAGAATCGTGTAATGTTCCTTGGTTTGATTACAGTGTCGCCCTCTAACATGTATCATGAAGATGTGAATTGGTATACGCATCAGAAATGATTTGATATGTCGCAATGTTGGGCACATTTATCATAGTGACTTGAAACACAATTTATGTCATCATCCGACTTTTGTTTTCATAAATAATGAGATCCACAAGCAACATAATACGACTTAACAATGTAGAGGTATCATTGTCATGTCTATTTTCCAGCAACGCAAGTATTCCATGAACATTAAATGAAAATAATGTAAAATATGAACAATAAAAACTCATCCCCCAACTGTAAGTCTAACATACCCCATTGAGCACAAGGCCGTTTCATTTACTACATTCAAATTATTCTATATTGACTGATCCAGACACGATTAATATATTATACATAATTAAATGAAATATGACAAATATGCCTTTAACACGCATGGTGATTACCGACAAATTTCCTACTTTTAGTTGTGGTCTGACTATTGTATTTACCGAAGATGGAGTTTATTAGTCTTATGTATTAGTTTTTTGTATTTCTTCGCAAAGAGTAGGAGGTTACCCCTGGGGGATATGGCTCCACCTTCTCTTCGTTCTCCCATTGACGCCATGTGACAAAGGCTGGTTAAATCGTTCTGAATATACAACCAAACCTATGACATAAGGAACCATGATATTGCAGATTGATATCATACTGTAAGGTATGTTCCTTTTCAACATTTTATTAACCTCCTAAATGAGCTGAGGCTTTTCAGCACAGACCGAGAGATGAGAACACTGCCAATGTATCGTGTATGTCACTCAATCTAATGGTTATCAGGTTGATATCGACTTTATAGCTGACGAAAACAAAGCCCTAGACATCGATCTCGACCGAGTCAACAAAGGCAGTTTTCTTATAGCAGTCCCACTCAAAAGCCGGGCGGGCTTACCATGACAGTTGTGACGGAGATGAGTGACAAGTATTAAGGGGGGTAGCCAAACAGTGTAGATAGAGGGGCGCTCTCCATCTACTTAACTTTTAGTTATATATAGCTCTATCGCACCAAAGAACTTGTATGGAAAAGAAGCGAAAGCCGTATCTATAACCCGGTAACAGGATCGTGGTGGCGCCGCCAAGCGGTGAGGGTTATTACATCGCTCTAGCCAGGTGGGCACGGGCGTGTCCTGCTGCCTGAACGAAGGCCGCTGGCGAACCCTCCGGGGTGCGCACCGAATTTTGTTCTGAGCTGCTTGATTCCACAGGTCTGTACCGCAGTATTGCTGCCACCCTGCACTCCCAGGGTGCGCTGGGGTTACGCGTGTGTTGGGCTTGGGGGGTGGGGGGGGGGGGTGTCGTGGGGGTATGAGAAACTTATTCTGATCCGATTTTGTTTAAATATGTTTTTAACGGTTTATTTTTGCTTGTGGGTTATTTCAGTCTAAAGGTTCTTTGACATCACCCACCCCTAAGGGCCATCGGGGGGGGGGGGGCGTTGGGGGGGGGGGGGGGTAGGGCCGTAAGGGGGGGGGGGGGTCGGCATTCTGAGGAATTGTTTAGAGCAATTTTGTTTACCCTTTTTTTTTTATTTGGCTTGTGGGTTATTTTAGTCTACAGGTTCACTTGTTTGACATCACCCACCCCCTAGGGGGCGTGGGAGGAGGGGGTAGGGGTGGGGTGGGGGTGGGATACAGAGGGATTTTTTTTTATTGTAATAATATTTTTGTTTACGATTTCTTAATATGTACTTAATATGGGTTTTGCGTGAAAAGGTTCGCTTCATTGACACCACCCGACCGCTAAGAGGCGTGGGATGGGGGCGGTTAGCAGCGGAGGGGGGGGGGGCTAGGGCCTTAGGGGGTCGGGGGTCGGCATGCTGAGGAATTTTTTAGAGCAATTGTTTTACCGATTTTTTGGTATCTGGGGTATTTTAGTGTACAGGTTTGCTTGTTTGACATCACCCACCCCCTAGGGGGCGTGGGGGGAAGGGGGTAGGGGCGCATGGGTGTAGCGGGCGGGTGGGGGGGCGGGGTTACAGAGGGATTTTGTTTCTCAAGTTTTATTAATATTTTTTGTTACGATTTCTTGTACTTAATATTGTTTTTTGAGTGTAAAGGTTTGCTTCATTGACACCACCCGACCGCTAAGAGGCATGGGATGGGGGCGGGTAACGGCGGAGGGGTGGACAAACATGGTCATGGACTAATCCCAATTGTTCGCCGAAACCTCATAGAAAAGACACTTACCTCTCTTTGTCCCTGGGGAATTGAAAGAAGGAAATATCTCCTCTTGTCCCTTTATAATTGTGGCAATTCCATGCCGCACAAATTGTGCCACGACCAGACTTCCAGCGGCTACAACCTACGTCCATTTTGCCGTCTGCACAGAGTTGACCGAGCGCTGATTAACCATCCCCGCTAGGCGGCGCGCGCGTATGTCTTGTTACCGTTTTACGTCGCGCTTTCGCTTCTTGTTCTATAAATTCTTTGATCGCACTCAAAGGTGAGCGCGATACAAGGCACTAGGCTTCTGGGATCTCGGGTACAAAATTATTACATGTGCAATTGCTGGACTGCAAATCTGGTACTTGTAACGAACGATACTTACCCTTAGCAGTTATGTTGGTAAACCTGAATCTAAACTCCCAGTAATAATACCCAATAGCGGATGTCGAGCTACAACGCCTGTTTGCAAATCATTTGTTGATATGGTTTGTTCTGTTTCATGATCCAAGGTTTCAACATTACCAAGATTCACGTACCAATATGGATCAAACTGGCTATCGATTTGGTTCATCTTATATATCAATCTTTATTTCTTCTACGGCTCCGTGATTCCGCAGTTGTGAGAAACCCTTTAAACATCTGATACCGTGAGTGTGGTTTACGGGGGAGACTACACGATATCATGACCATTATTTCATCACTCCCTATTCTTCCAAACAGTGAGGCGACAATGATACTACGGGCCGGTCACTCGGGCGGGACTCTCGTAAATCTGTCACGTGATGGTTAGGTATACGATTGTGATTTTTGTGAAGGGAGGCGCACGTTGGATGAGGAAAAAAGCATGGGCGGACATCGGATGAATCGCGACTTAGCGTGCTTTCCTTCAATATCAGTGATTAAACCTGGTTGACTACCGCGGACCGATGTCACCTGCGTAGGTTTACACTCGAAGAAGCCTCTCTGTTGGAAGGGGAGCGGTCAGCGGGGACCCTGCTGCAGCAACACAAACTGCGGTGGGCGGATGTGCTGGAATTCAAGTTATATATTATATTGCGCGCATAGCATGCAGAATAGTACATGGACTATACCTATCGACAGCGAAGGCACCATGAAAGAGAGAGAAAGAGAATGGGGAGGGGGGGGGGGGGGTAAGAGTAAACAAGCACGAGTGAAAAGATAGATAAGAGAACGAGGTAGTGATGGCTATGGAGAAAGAAGGACGGAGAGAGAGGTGGAAAGAGAAAGAGAGGATGGAGAAAGGGAAAAAGGAGTAGGCCGCGGATAAGCGAGATGGAGATATATAGGAGAAGAGATATAAGGATGAAAAAAGGTAAAAGGAGCGTGCGAGGACTGTTGATGAACTACAAAGGGAATTGATTGAATTTAACGTCATTGTAAACGGCACGGAAAAACGAGCAAGTGAAGTACTTTTTTTACTGTTATTTAGGATAAAACGCGAGCCAACATCCAATCCTGAATTCACCCGGCCATGGCAAGCTCGTGGGATATACCTATCGACAGGCACCATGAGAGGGCGAGAGAGAGGGGGGGGGGGGGGGGGTGGAGTGAGGAACCAAGAGTGAAACGATAGAGAAGAGAACGAGGTAATGATGACTATAGAGCAAGAAGGACGGAAAGTGAGAGGTGAAGAGGGGATGGCAAAAAAGAGAAAAATGAAGGAAGGGGATAAGCGAGATAGAGCTAGAGAGATACGAGAAGAGATAAGGAGGCAAAAAGATGTAACAGGAACGTGTGAGGTTTATTGGCGAACTAGAAAGGGAATTGGTGGAGTTTAACGCCATTGTAGGCCACACGGAAAACCTGCAAGCAAAGTACTGATTTCTTTCACAATAATTGAAGATGAAAAGGAGAGCCGACTCACATGCCACGGGAAGTTGCGATCAATCTACCCACCAGCACCAACACCAACGGTGGGCTGGATGTTGAAGACACATATCCCAAGCAAGGGTAAAAATGAAATCAATAAGATCCGAGTATTATCTAAATTCTTTTCTCAGTCGCGTCTGAATGAAGCCCATTGGCTGAGGGCAGCGGACTGGAATGAACTGTAGCCAACGGCCAAGTCTGAATTCACCCAGAGACTGTAGTGAGTAATATATTGTCTTGCGGGATTAGACTAGCTTCTGGGGAAGGTACGGGGCTGGTGGAAGGGTGGAGGAGGGGGTGGGTTGATCAGGTGAGGAGGTGAGGGGACGGAATGAGAGTTGGGGGCTGAGGGTGGAGGGCAGGGGACGGAGTGAGGGGGCCCGGATGGGAGAGGGGAGTGGAAGGACTGAGGTTGGTAAGGTGAGGAGGGGAAGAGGCGAACGTCGAGGTCAGGATGGGAGGGACGATTGGAGGTTGGCCAGGGAGGCATGACGACAGTGGTGCGACGCAGAAATTGATTATAGAATAACGAGCTATATGAAATATTGTGTTCAATAGCTTGCGGCCTGTGGCATGGCCGGAAATGTGTCCATTGAGGGTCGGGATACGCGTGATGAGTTATTTGACCTGGTGGAATGAAACTCCTTCGTGTCTTGCCCGGGATGGAAAAATCAAATATTGCACCAGATGGTCGAACGTGAAAAATTGTTTTAACCGAAACAGAAATACCAGAGTTTCAAACAGGTATATTTTAGGTAATCCATCTAGTCGTTCTTTCAATCAAGCAGACACCATTGATTCAGTATCGCACAGGCGCATGTAAAACTTGGTCAATTATCGCCCACGTCATGCAATATGTCCTTAGGAAGCATAGTTGGGTAACACGCTCTTCTCTCCGATGGTTATAATATTCACCGCGTGTATTCGATCCCAAATGAAGCCCAACGGGGCTTAATTTGAATTACCCCCGTAATTCAACACCATTACGTAACGGACGCGTGGGCGCCACATTGTTTGGACAGGGTATTATGGAATTTATGAGCCTACTTCTGCGACCCTAAGCTTGGTGTGACACGTGGTCTCTAAGGCGCTTGAGGCTGCCCAACCCCTAATGGTTATGAATGGTCGACGGCAGAGTTTTAATGGTCTTCCATCATTCATTCTAACGAATGCAGAAAACATTTTTGTTCGTGGCATGTTACGATGTGGGGCTTTGCAATGTGTTGCTTTCACCCCGACAACAGACTAGTGACACGCGCCTTGTTCATATTACCAAGACACCTTGCATCGTGTATTAACAGAACGTTAATGAAGATTTCTCTTACCTTAACAAAAAGACTCATTTCGTGTATTAACAAAACGTTAATGAAGATTTCTCTTACCTTAACAAAAAGACTCATTTATTCGCACCAAGTGGTCGACTGACACCATTCTATGTGCAGATCAACCGAAACACTATATGACAACGAGGAAAGAAAGTCTCGATACTCCTGAAACAGGTATTGGACAATAAAAAAAATGAAAACATATAAGAAACCAATGTTAAAAAAGACATGTTTAACATGTGTAGTTTAAGCATAGACCCAGGGGCGATTTATGCAAACCTGACCAACCAACCGACGGGAATCCATCTCCATGGCGGTACAGAAAGCAATGTCAAATATCATGATTTCACAGACCCATCTCTCTGGGGGAAGAAGATGAGTCCGCCCAAGGTTGGCGATGGAGACCTCGAAAACTCCAATGTTAGTGATGTCCAGTCAAATGAACCGTAGTCCCTGAGGGTAGATCATCTCCGGGGGTGTGGCGCTCACGACCATGTCCACCGTGCCACTGAGCGCCACCTTGATCTCGTCGGGCCCGATCTCCAGGGGCCGTATTCATAATCACCACTTAGGTTACGCTACTAGACTTAGCGCCAAGTGGAAGATTTGTCGAGCTGTTATCAGGTTCAAACTACATACGTAGTCACCCACAAAGTGGATTTTCTGAATCATCAAACGTTAAACTGCAATAAATACCTGCGCCAGTGCAAAATCATAGATAGCCCCAATTGTCCGTTCTGTGACGACATGGTAGAATCTATCTATCACTGCTTCACCAAATGCTGCCACTTTAACGAATCAAAAGCCCTTTTTGACGTGTTTTTCAAGAAACTCCTGCGCACTAGAAATCCGCTGAATGATTTTACGATATGTTTCGGCTTTACCCAAATCGAACATGCACAGGCACCCTCAAACGTTATTAGCTACCTACTTAACCTATACAAACACTCCGAGTGGCTCTCCCGAAAACTTAAAGCTAAAGGCAGGATATCCCCAACTTGGGCAATTTTTAACAATACTCTACACACCAAGATAAAAGATGACCATTTTTGTACCCGTAATACGAAGTACGCACGGACTCTATTTAAAAATAAATGGGGCCGTAATAATTTCTTATGCCAAGTAGATAAGGACTTTAAAATAATCCATCTAGTATCGGTCAACCCATATGACCCTCCATGAACGAGACTTCAACAATCAACAGGCCTTTAACCTGTAGCCCACGGCAACGAGGAGCCGATAATCACATCCTTCTTAACCACTTGGACCCCATAAGGTAGCTTTAAATAGCGAATTTAACCTATATATACAAAATACCAGCAGGATACGCAGGCCCAGAAATGAAGCACCCCCCCACTAGCCCTCAGCCACCCCCCCTTCCACGCACATACCCGACAGTCCCCTGATATAATAAATACGGAGAAATTATAACATTTATTACCCTTCAGCCGCCCACAACAATGGAAAAACGTGGATTCAGAATTACAGAATGCATTAATCAATAGACATTTCGATGTGACCCCGCTTTACGGCTGTTATATACTTTTATGTACCATGTTGTCGAATTGTTGATTTGAAATAAAACACAAATACCAGCATTATATTGAAGACGATTTTTTTCCGGCAGCGCCGGAAATATACGTAAATGTCCTGCAATGAGGCAAGTGCGGTAGGGGCGATATATGACCTAAAAAATCAAACGCTGATTGGTTCATAATCTAGAACGCCATATATGGCTACGGTCAAAAAACATATGCGAATACTGCAGCATAAGGCATCCGATGAAGATCCTGTATAATAAATCTATAGCCATAATTGAATATTATTCTACGCATATGCTAAGTAGCCGCCCTCACGGGGACATATTCGCTGATATTGACGAGATGGAGGTGGAGATCACCATGTTAGACAAACTTTCTTTCTAATAGAAAAATAAGGTATTGAAATGAGAGTTTCAGTTATCGAAAACAACGTTGAGCGAAATATCAGCTTGCAATGGACAATTATTATCATTTGTGCCATCACAACCCTGTTTTTAGCCGTTATTTTCACAGATGATGTTTTCTTTGCCGCGTGTGCCTATACTACAGCCATATGACTGGGACCATGATGTGGTGTTCCCCAATCTGTGATGGCGGGAGGACTGATCTTTACCTGTCCTTCAACAGTTTCATCAAAACACGTTTCGCAATATTTGTTGCGAATATGTTGCAGTCTCGAATATCTAATGAAACGTGCTCTATGGTGAATGCGTTTATAGGGACATTGACGTTCCTTTGCATAAATGATAGGCTGTAGCGAGCAGGAACTAAACTGGATCGATGCTAATATTGACTAATCCGGCCAGACTCATGCCGTTATGGACGCTTTCGGCTATGTAACCTGGTCAATTCACAGGCATTCCAAATGCCTTAAACCATTTATTACAAAGATGGATAAAATGAAAAAAGGCAAACCAAACAGTGTGTTCGCTAAATATAGCTAGTTAGATAATTGCTCAGTAAATCTATGGGTGATTAATTGCTGTCTGAGCGTTGTTAACAGCGCATCAAGCGGAAAATCCGACTGAAGGGATCATTTTGAATGATAATAGCGCGTCTAATGGCCATTAAATCAGCTGAATAGTCGATTAAAAAGGACTTGAATGAGTAAAAAAAATCGTTAATTATATCAACTACCACCAGGCTTGCCATAGTTTCATGTTTAGCATTACTGGCACACATCATCAGTCCACATACATACAGTTCCTAAACTGCTCAACCTGACCAGACGAGTAGCGAGACGCGATATCCATTGAGTTGACGATACACTTCAAAATATGTATTGCATGACGTCATAACCGTATTTCTCAAGAGACGGCGCGGCTTTTGCCCTTCTTCACCCACTGCCACCTAACGGTTTCCTTATATTGCTTTTTAGCAGTCTTGTTTTCGGTGAATAGGAATGCTACAGAAGTAGACATTGCGTTAGCGTACGGCGAAAATAGAGGAGTTGAGCATGGATCCAAAGCAACATGGCCTCACTTAATCGGACAACGACATTAGAGGGACGCCCTCAGCCGGAGATCGATTCGCATACATTTAGTTCTGTCCCAGTAAATAGTTACGCATGTCTGAAAAACGGCACAACGTTTGCAGCATATAAATCAGTTTGAAATACTGTATGGTCAATTGTTTTGTGTGGTTATTGCATAGGTGCAAATAAATTGTACCCAAAAAAGAAAGGAAGACGTTCCTGCATATTGCCATTTGTCTCAGATTTTGGATTGTTCCAAGGCGGTCTTTGCTTGATGTAAAACATATAATCTACAGATAAAAGACTTCACATGTAGTCGTGTGCGTTATGACATAAGCTACAGAACTTCAGATATACTTTGGCCTAATTCACATTCTCGACATCGAGGTCCCATTAGGGGCAAGGTAACCAACGCAGTTTAAAGAACTCCATTGTTTGTCTGAATGATGGATGGCGTGAGGGGACTCACTGACTGGCTGAAAATGGCAGAGGAAACAATAGCGAGATGCCTTGATGACCTACAGAGTGGTCGTGTGGTGGCGCAAAAACCGTCTGTGTACAGTGATGGGGGAGCTGGGAAGATACCTGATTTACGGCGGACCGCCCCTGTACGTGGGAATACAAAATGGATGCCAGGAAAAAAAAAGTCCAAAGCTGGAGGAAAAAAAATATCCTCGAATAGAAGCAGATGGTGAAACAGCGTGCTGGAATAGACATGGTTGAAGCAGAAAGCTCCTGGGCTTAGTCGAAAATGGAACATTGCATTTGTGAGGTAAATTATGCTCCCCATATGCAAAGCGACTCCAACAACTGGGGGATTGTTTGATTACACTCGCGCCATACCTTAGGTGTTTTTCCCAATCGCAGATGTCAGACATAAGTTCATTTTGGTCGAAACCGGTGATTAGGAAGGCCGACAGGGCCATCAAGTCCAAGCTGTCCTCTGCAGTCAAAAGCCATTACTGTGTCCCATGAGAATTATACACTGGGGATTGCTGTAATCAGGAAATGTATGTCACCACATATTCCAGTAGCCGCGTGTGTGCGCTCCCTGTGTGGTGGTATCAAAAAAAATTGCACTTCTGCAAACTCCTGGTAAATGAAAAATTATAACTATTTATGAATTGATTATGTAAAAAAAGAATCACGTTTTTGTGGTCCAGAGACTCCTCCAGATAATCAATCATCCTCGTTTTCATGAATGATATCTAAGACATTTCTTAATCAATTTTCGATATTATGTCTTATTTGGGGCTGACACTAGGAAAGATACCCTTTTTGCCATACGGAGGTATTGCAACGAAAACAAGCAGGGGCTTGCTTCACTGGTATATTAACAACGTGTTATGAATGTCATGCTCCTCGTGGTGTAGCGTGGCTTGTTTGTTATGCCGCGATCCCAAACTCGTAAGCACCGAGGCTTTTAACCGCCACGGACAGTGTCCTCTTCCGCACCCTCGGTGTCAACTGCCCTGAAGAGAAATCCTCCGGGAGGTGGCCGACATACTGCCAAGGATCGGAGCCCAATCCAACACGACGTCGCCCTCAATGGCTTATAATGATGGGAAACACATGCATTTAATTAAACATCACTTGAAGGCAATTCGGGCCTATCTTGACGGACAAGGCACGAATCTGCTCATGTTACATATATCAGGGCTAGAGGACAGAAAAGTTCGCACAAATGTTCCGTAATATTGATCACAATTGGATGTGAAACGATTCCCAGACCTGAATTCAGTCGATCTCAAGCTGTGTGGGTCAATGAGCGACACCGCCTGCAGGGCCGGGACCTGACTCATGATTAAACGAACCCACTTGTCCTAGTCATACTCTTCCCGCTCTCACTTACCACATTTCCCTTCAATGCGGCCATGTTCAGGGTCGCCGAGTAATCCACATTACGAACAAGAAGCTTCCATTAGGAGCGTGAGAGGGTGAGCAGTGGGTGACTTGCGGGTTGGGGACGGCGTCGGGTGGTGGTGGGCTTGGTGGATACGCTCGTCTGATGGGAATTGCTGACAACACGCAGACGGTTTGAGCGGCTGGGATGGCTCGAGCCGGGAGTCCAGCGATAGGGGTTGCGAGGACGGGGAGGGACTTAGTCTTCAGTCAGGGCTCTTTGTTTGGGATCCAGGGTCTAGTAGAAACAACTGATGTGTAGGGTGCGGGCCCTACACGCGAGATGGTGTCCACAGGTAGTAGATTTTGGTTTAATCAAACGAAGAATCAAGATGAGGTATTAACAGAACAGCGGTTGCCACTGCCGCGGCGTGTGCTTTCTTTGGATACTTTATAGAAACTCCATGAAAACTCTAGGGAACCTCCATGGAAAGTCCATAGAAACTCTATTCTAACTATCTAGGTGATCCATGTGAAAACAAAATGGTGTTTAATTTAATCGATCATAACGTCACTAATAAAATAATTGATGAGCTGAAACCTAAGGCTAGTTCTGGACATGATGACATGTCAATGAAAATGCTGAAACTATTAAAAGTAGATTTAAGAAAGGCAATTACTCACATCGTTAACCAATCAATTTCTACTGGTATGTTTCCAGATAAATCGAAACTTGCAAAAGTAGTACCAGTTTTCAAAAGGGGGGAAAAATATAATATTGACAATTATAGGCCAATTTCAATTTTATCAGCCATATCTAAGGTTTTTGAAAAAGTAATTTATAACCAGATGTATGACCACTTTGACTACGAAACCCTGTTTAACAGTAGTCAGTATGGTTTCCGGAAGAAACATTCAACCCAATTGGCTGGTCTGGAATCAATCGATAAAATCATACAAAAACTAGACGAAGGGGAGATAACCATAAACATCTATCTTGATTTATGAAAGCACAATTAGTACATTAGCGTCGAAAGGTAATGTGAGTAGTGAAGTATTAAACCATGAACTTTCTCTAGTAAGCAATTGGCTTAAACTTGACCAACTATCTCTTAACGTTAAAAGGAAAAAAAAATATATTATTTTATACGCCACGAAATCGTTTAACGATACCAGAACTTTATGTTGAAAATACCAAGCTAGAATGCGTTGACGAATTTGATTTTCTTGGATTGACCCTACATAAACATCTGAAATGTTCCAGTCACGGTGATGAAATCGCTTTCAAAATATCTAAGATAGTTGGAGTTATGCAGCATCTAAAATATAGCCTTCATATTCTGCTAACCATTTATAACTCGCTCATTTTATCTCACTTGCATTACTGTATATTAGCCTGGGGCCACCAAAGTGATCGATTGAAAAATATTCAGAAAAAAGCCATACGTATCATAACAAAGAGTCATTATATTGCGTACACTGAACCCTTATTTAAGCGATTGAATCTCCTTAAAATAGACGATATTGACGAGTTACAGGCTTTGAAGTTTATGTTGGACCGACATGAGCATAACACCAGACGTAAGCACAATATAATTATACTCAGAACCAAGCACAAATTGGCCGAAAACTGCATCCGCTATTACTTAACCCATTTAATAAATTAAACTTAAAAAGAGACTTTAACGAAGATATTTACCCATACTCAACCTATTTCAAAAATAGACTTCTTGGTAGGTACTGTTTTGACTGTTTTAAAGTTAATTGTTAACTGCCAAAAGGAATTACGTTTTATCTAGTCTCCCAAAATATTATTCTTATTTCATATATATTTCATATATTCTTATTTCGGTAAATGTTAACTTTGTTAATTTTCTTTATAGTCTTGCGCTCCGCTGTTTTTGTGTGTATTTTGTTGGGGTTTTTTGTGTGTTTTTTTTCGTTGAGCCTAGATTGGCGTTTCAGGCGTCCACCAGCGAGCACAAACCTGGATCTATCGACAGGTCACCTTTGCGATGACTGTGGTAAGCTCTGTCAATCACAGATTCAGCCATAAACGTAAATGCCGCGTTACGAATCGTATAACTTAAACCGAACAAAGCTGCAAATCCATCGTCTTTCGCAGACGGACGGATGCCAACCAACTTAGTCGAATATTTGCCAGACATGCATTATTATGAACTATTTGAGCAATGCAATCCTATTTTGGTCAATTAATATATTTTCTTAATATAACAACTAGCTTGATACTATTGATGAATGCAATATGCCTATAAGTGACACAAACAAGTTATTGGCTTGTTCGTTCTGAACGTCCCTAAATATTCGACTAACAGTGTAATTAACTGCCTATATCTTGCATGGGACCTGTAAAGAAGCGGAAGTAGCTATTTTATTGCATGACGACAGCGTTGATCATCATCATCATTTATTTCGACCAGGAATCTATACAATACAACATAGCATACAACAGGAAAAAAAAAAAAAAAAAAAAAAAAAAAAAAAAATCCCTGGTCAAGGAGACCACCATTATGACAGAGTCGCTGGCATGGTGGCCACCTCAACGCAAAAAAAAACACACATAAAAAAAAAAAAAAAAAACACACACAAAAAAAAACCCAGCGGAGGACAAGACTCTATAAAGACAAATTAACAAGTTAACAAGTTAACAATTACCTAAATACACCGTTATAGTTCGATAGTACAAATATGAAATAAGAATAATTTTTTGGGGGACTAGATAAAACGTAATTCTTTTTGGCAGACATAACAATGGACTTTAAAAAAGTCAAAACAGTACCTATCAAGAAGTCGTTTTTTAATATAGGTTGAGTATCCCGCTATTGAATGCGTAAATATCTTCGTTAAAGTCTCTTTTGGAGTTTGGTTTATTAAATGGGTTAAGTAATAGCGGATGCAGTTTTCGGCAAATTTGTGCTTGGTTCTGGGTATAATTATATTTTGCTTACGTCTGGTGTTATGCTCATGTCGGTCCAATATACGGGGAAAATGGAAAGGGGTAATAAAATATACAGGGAGATCATCATGCAGCAGCCTGTAATAAAACTTCAAAGCCTGTAACTCATGAATGTCGTCTATTTTAAGGAGATTCAATCGCTTAAATAAGGGTTCAGTGTGCGCAATATAATGACTCTTTTCTGAATATTTTTCAATCGATCACTTTGGTGGCCCCAGGCTAATATACAGTAATGCAAGTGAGATAAAATGAGCGAGTTATAAATGGTTAGCAGAATATGTTGAGGAAGGGTATATTTTAGATGCTGCATAACTCCAACTACCTTAGATATTTTGAAAGCAATTTTATCACCGTGACTGGACCATTTCAGATGTTTATGTAGGGTCAGTCCGAGAAAATCAAAGTCGTCAACGCATTCTAGCTTGATATTTTCAATATAAAGTTCTGGTATCGTTACCCGCTTTTGTGGCATATAAAATAACATAAATTTGGTTTTTTTAACGTTAAGAGATAGTTGGTTAAGTTTAAGCCAATTGCTTACTAGAGAAAGTTCATGGTTTAATACTTCACTACTCACATTACCTTTTGGCGCTAATGTACTAATTGTGCTAGAAAGGGTTGTATCGTCAGCGTAAATAATTGCGCTAAATATTGCACTCGCTCTAGATATATCGTTTATATATATTATAAACAAAAGATAATCCATATACTATGCTGGGTATTAGTGTGTACTAAAATAGTTTTTATTTCTATTGCACATGCCGTTCCTTCATTGGAAGAACACAGCTGTCGACATTTATATTACAAGGCGAAAAGCTAGAAATGCACAACGAACGTGCAACAATGATGAATTAATATCTTTATTCCCTCAAATCACCACAACGGTTGGCATCATAGAATCTCAAGGTCTTGTATTGATGAAACCCAAAAAATAGCTTGTCCTGGTGTAGACAGAAGGATAGGTTACAATACAGTTACCACCGGAGTAAATACCCCAGGAGCCCACTCCAACCACCATGCCGTTACTTGCTGTCATTGGGCCACCGCTGTCACCCTGTAAACAATTAGCACCGGTCTGTGTCAGTTGTCTGCAAAGTGTTGATAAATGCACGCATCTGGCATATAGGCAGCCAGGGATACACTTGTATTGAATTACCATGCAAATGTTATGCAATAACGATGAAAGTACCATTGCAGGTATATATGCGACATGATGGCGAACTCACATTGCACGCGCCATATTCATATCTCGTTGCACAGATGTGTCCATCGTTGATGCTGACGCCGAGCACACCGTCCAGATCTATCACACACTGTGGATTGTCTTCGATGTACATGGCAACCATCTGGAGGGTGACGGGGAAGACTTCGTCGCTGGTGCCTGTATATTTGTAGCCAAGATTCTATGAATTGAACTTGTTCATTACGCAGAAAAATAACTCATCTAAGATAAATTTTAAAAACTTGATAGTCAATAGTAATGCCACATATAATAACCAGCAAACAAGTTAACGTCATGACAACCTCTTTTTTTGTTGAGATAACGTTGTGACCACCTGAAAATGAATGTTTTGTTTTACGCTGCCCGAACGTTTTCAGATAACATTGTCCGACATTCAGTCCAGTATTAAAATTGCGCATTCCGTGAGAAACAACTGCGTATATGATGAATTAATCAGAAGCGTGTTTGCCAAATACAATCAATGACACATTGTTTTCATGATGCCTAATTTTTCAGGTTACATCGGGAAAACGTTCGACTTCTCACAATTTTGTATTTATAACAACTGCTACACGCAGCCAAGTATTATTTTTCACTACACATGGCCAATGTTTTATTTTGTTGGGGTGAAGGCTAAAAGATATTACTTCAATGTTTTCGACAAACGTTGGAATAACGTTTTCCTGATGTTACATTTTGAGATGACTTAATTACAAGATAAGCTTTTGTGACTGTACCGGTCCTTCCCCATCCAGTTAGTATGCAGTTGTCTCCGGCAAATGTGTTGTCGTTATCAACAGGAAGTATTGCTGCGGCAATGTTGGGGTTGGTCAGGTCCAACCCGGAGTTCAATGTCATGGTGGCAATGTCGTTAGGGTAGCCAGGAACATTAGACTCATAATCTGGGTGCTGCAGAAGAATAAAATAAGATTATATATAAAACCGCAAAAAAGTTCACACTAAAAAAACGGGGAAAATATGTCCTAAACATTTTGAATTCCTTACCAAGATTCTGTAATTATAAAGTCCCACTCACCATCCGATAGTCGTCGATGTTAATGACGGTAGAGTTGTCAGTCCTGTCGGTGCTTCCAGCCTGGACACTGAAGCTCCCCGCAGTCCTTCATAATTAAACAGACAGCAAAACCTACTTACGTTTGGTCGAAATGTTAATCACAGTTGGAATAGTGTGGCAACAGTTGATTTGTGTTACATTCTTGTGGCTATGATACCCGTCTTAAATAGCTGGCATTAACACAGGTCATGACATCTGATTTGTATTCGTACATACTTTGAATAGCTGTGGTGGTTGTTTGTGCGGGATTGTCCCCCATGCGGGGATATCCCCCTGTATCTATCAAAATTGCACCGTACGAACACGTGGAGCAGTCTCAATATCATGTATTTTTTATAAGGGGGGCAGTTGCGCATGGGGGGGGGCACTTCGGGAGGCCCCACCAGCCGCGTGATTGCAAGCACGGACGATGCCCTATGGCGCGCAGATTGACACCAGTGCAACTCAAGAGGATGGCATGGTGGTGAACGCACGTTGTTCGCGAGTCCCAATATATTGACAACTTCACATGTGTCTCTGTCAGCCAGCCAGAAAGAACACTTGAATATCGTAAGGACTTTGGTTTCAAGTGGACAGACTGGTAGGACATGAGCTACCCTGTAAAGATCCCGGGCCAGTGCCAACAGTCAGAACCAATCAACTGTATCGGGCAGCCGCACCGACCAGCCTGACGCACTGCCTGGCGTACAATACAGTGAAGTGGCCGGCGTAGGCCGGGGAGGGGCGGCCAGTATAAGAGGTCTGGAAGGGGAAAATGGCGACACTGACACCTGCATATTTAAAAAATCGACATTCGACACTGACCCCCAAATTACGACACTGAGGATCTCAAAAAGGGATATTAAAAATGATAGTGACATTTTAGAAAAAAACGACAGCAGACTTAGCCAGAAGTGACACGGAACCTCATGAAAAATTGACACGACACTGAAAATTTGGCAAAATCGACACTGGGCGTTGGACCCCCCTCGCATATCCATCATTGTGATCACGTTTAGAATTTGTAACATACCGTCCTTCCACACAGTGAGCCGCCGTCAGAACAGAAGTAGTATCCAGGATGGAACAGCCACATGTGTGAGACCCGCCGAACCTCAGGGAACACTGGTACGGGTAGTCAGCGATGTCAGCGTCTTCTCCGTTAATGATGTATGAGGTGCCAATGGTGGCATGGGCAATCATTTCAAGGACTCGGGGACGGGCATCTGTCGAAATCAAAAATCAAAACCTATAGTGATTTAAACTTGCCGATAAAAAACCAGGATTTTGGCATCTCCATTATAAATATGGATAGGTGCTACCTAAAAAAATGCGAGCGTATATTTATTAATTCAGATATTCCGAGGGGATACATCTAGATTAATATTCACAATAAATTTCAATTCGTTTGCTTAGGAATTCCCATTGTGATGTAATGTTTATAACATTTTGACGTCACAACTACTCATTATGACAGCAGTCACAACTACTCACTATGACAGCAGACAAGAGCGCTCTGCTTGGCAACAGACATTTAGCGTGTCGCTTATAAATTAACTTTAATTTGAAGCCTACACCCAGTGTTAACATTGAATCATTTATTCGTTAATTTTGTGGGGCAGCTGATTTAATTATTAAACACATGACATAATAGGCTTCGACCTCTCTTTGCTTGAATATATTTATGTACAACTGATATTTACTCCGAATCCGAAAACCTCTCATGGGGGTTGTTACGCGAAATGAATGTCCTAAGCCTATGCTTGAAATGGACTTTGAATATGCATGCATGTTACCTTAGGAGCTCGATATTATTTTTACTGCTATTATCACTAGTTTTATTAGTAATAGTATTATTACTATTTTCTTAACAGCTACGCTTGCACACGCTTTGACTACTAACCGCACAGAGCAGCAGCGAGAATGATGAGTGTCAGCTTCATGATTGTCGGATTTCAACTTTGAGACTGTACTGTAGATTGCTCGACTGTTATAGCCTGGTAAGACCCAGCAGGTATTATTCTCAAAACTTATCTATCTAGGCCACAGCCTAGCCGCGAGGCAAGGTTAAGACCATCTAATCAAATAATATTAGCTATCTTTCAAGGTGCACGATACAGTTAGATTGTACTTTTTGTTCAGCCATTCATATGAATGTTACGCCAGTTTTCACATTCGCCACCCGCCCGCGTCCTTCCACGCCCCCAGACAACAACCAGAAGCCCGGCAGTACTGGAGACCGGCCACCAACACAACAGTATTGCCAGCCACAACACATGCAGTGACAACACTGGCAAGTACACTCAACGCAACGACCAGGGGAGCGGCAACTTCACAGGTCGTCAATGCACACAATGCATCCATTCGGTATGCCGATGTGCCCCGTTCAAAACAGCACGGGACATTCGGGAGAAGATGGCGGCTGATTGAAAGGTGATGAGAATAGGTTGGTTCCAGGGCCCCTGCGTGCACCGTATGTAAACGGTGTGTACATTTGATTGGAAAACGCATATCTCTGTCGGCACACCCGGCACACCCGGAAGTTCTCTGTCTCGTGCTGCGGCTCCCGGGCGGGATACCGAACCTGGCCCAAATAAATGCGCCCAATGCGGTAAGCGGGGTCACGCACCTAAATCCGATATGTGCAGGACAAATGTTTACCACAGTTGTCACTGTAACAATGACACTTCGACCGTATGTTCAGGTTAGGAGCTAGATAGGATTATGCGCCTATCCAGCCCTCCTCCTATAGGCGACGGGATGGCCCCCAGCCCCGTCAGCGCAGGAATGAAAGAGCCGGACAGGCGTAAGAGGCCCGGAGAGATTGCGCCCATCCGACTGTAAGGATTCCCATCCTTGCTCCATCGTCCCCATAATGTCAAGGCCCGCCTTCTCACCCCCAGTTCACATCCGGAAAGACCCCCCAGGTGGGCTCGAAAAGGTCAGTCGTCAGCGTCTCAGACAAACCGCACGTCAATGGGACAGACCAGTGGGACCGATAAAATCCTGCTAGAGGTCCGAGAGGGAAGTATCCATTACCAGACGCTACTGGATACTGGAGCAAGCATTTCATGCATATCAAAGAGCCTCGTGGACAAAATCAGGCCCATAGTTTGTACTTAAGCCATGTAAGTTTGCCGACTTCGACAGCATCCTAGGAGTACGTGGCGAAAAGCGCCAGCTGTTGAAGCAGTAGCATTGGGCATAACAATCGAGACCATGACACAGGAAACTGAGTTTCATGTGTGAGGATTTAATTCATGAGGAAGTATGGCGTAACGTTGAGCAATGTCTGACAGCTCAATCACCATTGACGAACAGCTTTTACAGAACCACTTGGTCACCTCTCGAGCGAGAGTTCAAGTTCTTGACATTGGTGTGAATGTCATTTGGTAGCTTGGGTTTTGGCACCGCGGTAGTGTCAAATGGGGTGTTCGTTTGCTTTCCAAACAGGAAGAAGAATAGTAGGACTGTACTGGGTGCTTCTGGTTGCCGGTGTTATTCTTTTTTTGTGTTAATAAACTTTGTTTATTTTGCTAGTTTTTCACAACCAGAACAACGAGAAGGGGGTGGTATGAGCTGGGGTGTGGTGGGGTTTGCAATGTCAGATGTGATCAACGGCCCCTCCGAAAGTCGATATCTGACGTCTTGGCTACGTCAACCTGGCCGTTATAATGATGTTAGATCATTTCTGTGGAAAAATGAAACCAGCGAAATAGCTACTACCTATACAGAAGACGGGCGGCACGTTCTGCAAGGCGGATAAAGGGAGCATGGAGCGAAAAACGCAGCGAATAAGGAATGAAGTTTGACGGAGACTAATGAGAAAGAGGAAAAGTGCGGCATATGCCATAAAACGAAAGGAAAGACATCGAATCGAAATGAAACGAAACCATGCTGCACGTTGACAGCAAATGAGGGACACTTATCACCATTTAGCAGATGAGACATAGCAAACCATGCTAAACGTGGGGTCGAACAACTACACTGACTTATCCCTTATCCTCTGATGTCTGGTCCCAAGTTTAGTATTGAGAACTGGATTTGATATTTGTCATTACTGGGCTAAACAGAATATTATGGCCAGAGTAACAATAGCCGCTGTGAGCTTAGTAATGGCAAGCGTACCCTCCCACACCCCTCTCGCTTTGTATAAATCCTGGATCCGTCACCAATAGAATGCCATTTCAGGATTGTAAATCATCACACATCGGGCAAGAAACAAACGGCGGGGAGGTTCACGGGTCGCCGCTAGAGGGCGCCGTGAGCGATAATATCAATGTCAACCAGCGGGGATGTTGATTGTCTCCGATTGTGCAACCGGAACGGATGCTATCAAGAGAACAATGATGGGGTCATTGAGATTGATAATTTTTGTCGATACTTTGACGAAGGCGACACAGCAAGTGTGACTAATGCCTGGTGTCTATTTGGGGTGCTACGTCGCGCCAACAGGGGAAGTCACGTTATGCCGCAAGGCATGACGGGAAAATCCATTCCCCGGAACGGGACCGGAAGTCGCGTCTCCGAGACGAGCCATGGCTCTCTTGGTCTGCCCGCCACTCTATCAGTATATCTGCCGCCATTGCCGTCTCCATGCCGTATATTTACGCTGTCATGTTTTTGTTATATCAAGCGTTGTGATTCAATATGATGTTCCCCGGCGAGCGTCATCCCGCTAGCAGTGACCGCCCATACATCGAGTGTCTGGAGGGAGGGGTGGAGGGTATATCCGCCACCTCCCGGTGGAGTTATCCTCATGGCAGCTGACACCGATGGTGCGGAAGCGGACACTGGTTGCTGTTAAAAGCCTCGGTGTTTGAGAGATTGGGGTCGCGGCATGCCAAACAAAGCTCTGGCCACTCTACACAGTGAGGGACATGAGAATCATGCCGCGTTGGCAATCTACCAGTGGAACAAGCCCCTGCTCGTTTTGTTTGCAATATACTGGCATGGAAAGGAGTATATTTCCCATGGTCAGCTTCAATCAAGACATCATAACGAAAGCTAATTGATTATCTCTTTAGATAGCATTTTTTTAAACGAGGATGATTATCTGGCTAATTTTCTGCACCATCGAAAAGTGTCATTGTGTTATAATAATCTAAATTGCCGATTTCATACAAGGAGTTTCCAGTATTGCAATTTTTGGTTATTCCACTACATGGGTATCAGCGAAAACTGCGCGCCTACTGGAATCGGCGGTTATATGATATTGCTGATCCCAGCATTGCCCAGTGTGTAAAGCCCTTTCGGACACCGTAATAGCTTGATAATATCGGGGTGCTTCTCCGGACGGTAACTCTGTGACTCTTCCACCAAAGGACGCCGGGGGGGGGGCGTGGGGGGGGGGGACGATGAAAAATGTACAGAGTGGATCGATTAAACCAATGACAAATCAAGAATAATAGTGGTGGATATATACCATTCACATATTCCCCGTTTGAGTTCATTAGATGACCGATGACCAATGGCGTGTAACGTTGCGGGTCACGTTGGCACTAGCGAGCTGTCCGAATACCACCTTTGCAGTAGTCTCAGCGATCTATCGCTTCTGTGGCTAAACATATCAAATCACACAGTCCCTTGTGGCTCTAGATTTCTTGTACATTCTTCTAAACGGACGCCTTATGCTGCATATTCACTCATGGTATTTTTTACCGCAATCATACATGAAGTTCTACATTAAGGGCGAAAACTAGAGACAAGTGGCGCCACGTTGTGGTGCGATTAATACACTACGCCATCTGGCGAAGCATGGGAACAATTTTTAAAGCGTGTCGGGCACAATTTTAGCTGTAAAATTGTTTAATGAATATTCCTGAATATTCATACCCACAAGCTGCGGACAACTTAGTGATCGGCGGTTGTTGCGATTGGCAGTGATGGTGGCAAACTACTAAATTCGATTCAAATGAATAATTAACTTCCTCGGGTACTGGCGCGTGGCAAACATGACCATATGAGGGCTTAACAGACGAAGTGAAGGCCTGGATTAGGTAAACAGTGCGAATGCTTGATTTGCCATGACCGTGGGAGGCCGTGGTATGCCGATTGAGATTGAATAACCTAAAATGCCATCAACGACATTGGGTTGCCATCAATAAAGAACACAAAAACTTCGTATGCGGTACCACATACTACCTTACCGATGATGGAATGCCTTTCTTAAAGGAAAATCAATCTAAGGTGTGACCTCCACTCCTTCCTGGGTTTGGTGGGGGGGTGGTGGGGGTAAGGCACCTCTTTTCACCTCCAAAATCCACTTGGTGGGGGCATTTTACCCTCACAATTCGTTCAGAAAGGCTATTGTTTTGCTATTGTTTTAGTATTCGCTGAAGTAAAAAAGTTATGCGAGGCTGTATACACCCACCCCATAAAGTCGGGTAGAATGTTTTTGCATTGTGACTAAGCAATATTAACTCGATCCTTTTTGTCGTATTCGTTATAAGCCTAACAATGGTTCAGAATTTTGTGCCATGAATCTTTTTATAGTATTATAATACAGAATAACATGTGTTGGTATGCAACCGGAACAATGATAATACATTTGCTGTCTATATATTTGAGACATTGATTCGTAATTGATCCAGTTTAGGGCTTGCTTGATCATGATTATAGGGGGTACAATTCGCAGTTATTGAGGATAAAAGGAAAGCCGTCTCACATGCCACGGGAAGTTGCGATCAATCTACCCACCAACACCAACACCAACGGTCGGCTGGATGTTGAAGACACAAATCCCAAGCAGGTAAAAATGAAATCAATAACTTCTGATTTTTGTTCTCCTCCTCGTCCATGAATGAGGACACGAAGGCCATTGGCTGAGGGCAGCGGACTGGAATGACCTTTAACCAACATCCAATCCTGAACTCACCCGGGCTTGGCAAGACCGTAGTGTGCAAGATATTGTCTGGCTTTATTGGACTAGAGAAGGCACTGGCTGGCGGAAGAGGGGGTGGGGTGGATGAGGTGAAGAGTGGAGGGGTCCAACTGGGAGTGGAGTGAGGAGGGGAGGGGATGCACTGGGGGTAAGGGGAGGGGAGGGGATACACTAGGGGGTGGCATGGAGGGAAGGGAACGGACCGGTCGTGGGGGGAAGGGAGGGGACGGACTGGAGGATGGTGAGGTGAGGAGGGGAGGGGACAAACTCAGGGTGGGTCAGGAAGAGATGAAAAATAATAATTCCTCCGGAATTGATGGCTTTCCCTCAGAGTTTTATATTTTTTGTTGTGGGATGACATTGGTACTTATTTGTATGCCAGCTTCCAAACAGCACCTATATCCGAGTATAACCCCAACGTTGTGGATAATTACGCGTTTACCAAAGATCGATAAGCCTAGGGAATATAAAAACAAATTGCAACTGAAAATATGAACTGGGGTAGTTCTGGCAGGGGCGTGTTTCGGGTAGCACTAGCTCGCTTTGTGCTGCATAACATGCAAAAGGCGAGTATTGAATTATAGCTACATAATGTTTAATAGTTTATCATAGGTCAACAAAAACATTTATATCTTGACTCTCAAATAATACAATTTTAAGAACGAGATGGAGGCATAAAAGCAGAGAAAACAGCCGGTAAAAATGCCAACCGGCGAACGTAATGACTGTCACAAAGCTGTGCGTGGCAGGAAAGCGGCCATATTCTCGGTTTGCTGCTGTTCTTCAGTGCGGAAATAATGATCGTTCTCACGTCTATTTTGTCTACATATATGTTACAAATCTGATTCAGGGCTATATGTTGTACAGAATACACAACTGTTAAACTGTTTTTAATCTGGTGAAATATAAGCTGTGATTCCATTATATAATGTGATACTTACAGGAAAGTTTATGGAGACATTATGTGTGTTTGTTCTGTGAATAACAATGCCATAGAACAAACCTGCCCCTGACCATAGGCATGTATGGTAAACGCATGGGGGAATCTGCTTTCTAACCCGTAAAATGCAGTGTATATTGTTGACGAAAGATGTCGCCTGGGGTATCTGGACCCGTTCTATTGAAAGGGCTACTGTATAGCAAATCTCGAACCACGAGTTAATATATTATATAACACATATACCAACTCGTCAAACCCACTGGGAAATATTGACTGATGTTGACAAGATGGGTATCACCATGTTGGATAAATCTTCGTTTTTGTAAAAACAATATTGCATCGCAACCACAGTTGCATTTATCGAAAACAAAGGTAAACAAAATGTCACCAAAATGGCAATAACAATAATTCAGATGTAGCCAATTTTCGTTCCAGGCAGAGACTGACTTTAGCCATGCTAATTATCGTGGAAGGGTATGTTCGCCTTGCCACTTGGCATGATTATAAGAGGCAGTTTCTTATCGATGTTTGTTACTGACAGTATACCGGTTAGCTCGGTTTGTAAATTTGTTTGTTTGCAGGTCGCAATTCGACAGCTACGGTTATCTTCACAAAGAGTTGAGAACGCATATATCTCCAATAATATTAGACTTATAGATCTGAGATTGGTTTCAAAATGTGCTACTCATCAAGGCACATATTTCGGGTAATGTTTACTTTTTCATGCGTCACACCAATTTATGAGCAAAATGACGGAATAACGCATTAAATGACCTCTGTGAGCTTTTTTTCGCATTCTGACACATTTAAGACCAAGCTATCCCTAACAGGTTCTGATAGGTCATAGAAATATGAATTGGGAGGACCTCTGTCGAATTTTAAATTTTTCCGATGCGTCATGTGACGTCACAATGACGTCACTTTTAGTACATACAAAAATGCAGAAAATGCCAGACCGGCATCGTATTGTAGGGAAAGGATCTCCGGTAGAGCTGCATATAATATAAACAATAGTTTCAATCTTGCTTTTGATTCCAGGTGCGTCGGCATTTCTCCATGGGACGTCTCATATTAAAGCCCTCCATCTCTCAAGCTGGGAAAAATGTTTTGTCGCGTATTTCACGGTGCCTTCGTCAAACAGTACTAGGCATGGTACCCAGTAGCCACAGTGCTTATTATGTAGAATTCGAGTAAGAAATGACGTCACAGGAATTTTTCGACGAGGTAATTCAAGCTCATATACAGCTTAAGTCAGTTTGCCACACCAATTTGAAAAACAACACACCGTTATACATTTTGCATCATATAAATCTGTTCGAAATATTGTATGGCCGTTCCTGCGCCCTGCGTGAACCACCTATCGCCGTCATGCCTCCCTTGTCTTCAACCCCCATCCCTTACTCCTACCAAGCGTCACTTATTCCATCACCCCGCTGAGTCGCCCACCTTCATCACTTCTGCCCCCGAGTCACCCCCTTCCGTCACCCCTCCCCTCGATCCAGCTACAGACACCCCGGACCACCCACATCCATCACCCCGTTCTGAAACAGTCGTGCCCACGTTCTCCTTTAACAACACCAACAGACCTTTTTCCGGAATCCCCATTGTCGTCTCCCCTACTTCGACCCTCCGTACACCCCTCCTCACTACCGTCGCCCTGACCGAAGCACTTATTCCATCACCCATCCCCCTGAATTATCCATCCCATCACTCCCCCGCAACTGCCCACCTCCATTATTCCTCCCTCCAGAATCACCCACATCCATCACCCCGGCCTGAACCGCGTATGCCCACGTTCTCTTTTACCAACCCTAACAGACCTTCAAACTGTATAATCACCATCGCCGTCTCTCTTCCTTGGGCCCCCCGTGGGTCCCACCTTGCTGCCGTCACAACCACTCGATGCACCACCTCCTCCGCCATCACCATGTTACTATCCACCCGCCCCTAGCCTTAGCACCACCAGCACATCTTACTCCACCCTCACCCTTTTACTTCTCAGCCACTCCCATATTTACCACCCGCAACCACCACCGCCACCACATCCTCCCTCGCCCTTCACCCTATTACCGCCGCCATTTTTGGGTCTACAGGGTCGGCCTAATTCACATTCCCGACAGCGAGAGGTCCCATTAGGGGCGAGGTAACCAACGCAGTGTAAAGAACCCCATTGTGTCTGGATGATGGATGGCGTGAGGGGACTCACTGACTGGCTGACTGGGGCAGGCTGGAAATGGCAAAGGTCGCCTCTGGGACGAGGGAACTCAGGCCCAGAAAACAATAGCGAGATGCCTTGGCTTGTGTGGCGGAGCAAAAGCCGTCTGTGTTCAGTGATGGGGGAGCTGGGGAGATATTTGATTTATAGCGGCACACCCCATGTGCGTGGGAAAAGAAATGGTAACCAGGATAGAATAATAATTCGAGACGAAAGATTAAAGAGAAAAAAATATCCTCGAAAAGAAGGAGATGGTGAAACAACGTGCTGAAAAGATATGGTTGGAGCAGAAAGCTCTTCGGTTTCGTAGAAAATGAAATTTGTATTTGTGAAATTTGCATTTGTGAGGAAAATTATGTTCCCCCATATGCATAGTGACTAGGTGTTTGCTGAATGGCAAATGCCATCCGAAATTATTTTGTGTCCAAGCCGGTGAATAGGCAAGCGTATAGGGCCATTAAGTCACTACTTTCCTCTGCAATCAAAAGTTTTCTTCACAGCCACAAAATATTGTCGCTAAATTGGTCAAAAGGTGCAATGTATTCATAGGAATGAATATTTGGCCTGTGATGGGTCAATTTCTTTCCTACGAATACATTTGGGAGCGAGGCAAGCTTTTAACTTTGGAAGAAAGCTTTTGATGTCCTGGTCCTATCGGCCTGCCATAGGTTTCTTTGTCGATTCTAGGTAGAATCGCCCGTCACCGCCCGAATCAGCGCGCCGATATTACGAAGCTATTACTGTGTCCCATGAGCATTTCACACTGCTCATTGCTGTAATCAGGAAGTTCGTGTCACCACGACTTCCGTAGCCACGCGTGTGTCCCCATTGTGGTGGTATCCCTAAAAATTGCACTCCAGCTAATTCCTGGTATGAAATCGGTAAATACACAATTAAAGCTATTGATCAATTAATTATGAAAAAGAAACATAGTTTGGTGCCGCCAGGGAGAACTAGATAATCATCCAAGTTTTCCCAAAGGATATCTAAGAAAATTCTTAATCAACTTTCGTTATTATATCTTATTTGAGGCTGGCAATGGGAAATATACCCTTTCCCATACGGGGATATTGCCAACAAAAGAAGCAGGGGTTTACTCCACTGATATATCGTCAACGCATTATGATTGTCATGCCCGTAACGGTGTAGCGTGGCCAGAGCTTTGTTTGTTATGCCACGACCCCAATCTCTTAAGCGCCGAGGCTTTTAACAGCAAACAGTGTCTGCTTCCGCAACATCGGTGTCAGCTGCCATGAGAACTCCCGGAGGTGGAGGACATACCCTACCTCCCTCCCTCCCTCTCTCCCTCCCTCAATCACTCCCTCTCTCCCTGCCTCCCTCCCTCCTACCACGCCACAAACTCGATGTATGGACGGTCACGGCTAGTGGGATGACGCTCGCCGGACAACGGCATATTGAATCACAACGCTTGGGGTTAGCAAAAACACGACAGCATAATGTCAGCGGCGGCGGCAGATATACTGATAGAGTGACGGGCAGAATAAGAGCGCCGTGGCTCGTCTCGGGGACGTGACTTCCGGTCCCCGTTCCGGGGAAAGTATTGTCCCGTCATACCTTGCGGCATTACGTGACTTCCGGTGTTGGTGCGACGTACCACCTATAATGGGCACCAGAAAAGAGTCACACTTGCTTCGTCGCCGTCGCCGAAGTATCGACAACTTGTCAATCTCAATGACTGCATCTTGCTTCTCCTGATAGAAGCCATCCCGGTTGCCCAATGGGAGACAATCAACACGGGATTTTGGGGACTCTTCTCTACTTGTTTCCATTTGTTTCTTATCCGATGTGTGATTATTTGCAATCCTGAAAGTGTGGTTGTTCTACCTCACGTCTAACATGGTTTGCTATGTCTCATCTGCTGAATGGTGATACGTTTCCCTTATACGCCTTCTTTCATATACTTCCCGTTTGCTGTCAACGTACAGCAAGGTTTCGTTTCGGTATCTTTCCCTTCGCTTCATGACCTATGCGCCGTTTCCACCTTTTTCATTGGTTTCCATCAAACTCCACTCTTAACTAGCTGTGTGTTTTCGCTTTATGATCCCTTTATCGGTTTCGCAGGTAGTAGCGATTGCGCTGGTCCTTTTCCCCGCAGAATTGATCTGATGCCATTATAACGGCCATGTTGACGCAGCCAAGACGCCAGAGATCGAGTTGGCACTGGCGATTCGTCGGATTTAACATTGCAACCCCCCCCCCCCCACCCAAGCTCATACCACCCCCCACGCATGCCGCCCTTGCACTTCTACTCGTATATCCTATGGCTCTCAACCTTCACATCCCATTTCGTTAGTGTCCTGGGCCGTCGGTTCATTCACATGCTCGACAGGAAGGTCCCATTAGATCCACGGTAACAGTGAGGTCAGCAGTGGGTCGTGTGACCTGAGCGTGAGGTATGTGAAGGGTAATGTGGCTGGAGAATGAGGCCTGTGGTAGGTGGTGTGGCCTGGGGGTGAGCGCTGTGGTGGTCTTTGTGGCCTGAGGGTGGGGTATGTCGTGTGTCGTGTTTTCAGACTACAGGCTGAGAAAGATCGATGGCATAGGCATTGCAGCCCATCCCTCAGACATGCATCAATCAGTATATAGATAAGTTCATTAAAAAATAAATAATAATTTTATAAATGGTGCACCACGTGGGCCCAACACCCAGCCAGCACCAGGAGCAATATATGTATCAAATACATGCATCCATCCAGGATTATGGTTCATATATTTTGTTACACTGCAGTGGTAGGTCTGTACTCTCCCCAAGTTGGACGTTATTACACGCTATTACAAGTTATTACACGCACACATTACGACATAGCAACAAACCCTACAGACTTGAGCATCAGTAATTTATGGCCAAACAGAGGAACCAAAATGCGCAAGCCGACTTCAGTCCGTGGGGTGATTAATGATAACGGGGACCCAAACTAGTCCTTCCTTCCTGCTTCAGCCTGTTAATGGTGGTCGGTGGTGCTATTCAAGTCGGCAAGACATCGGCCGTAGAGCGTTCACTGCCTAAAGAGCAAGAAAATGAAGTCATTTGTTGTCCAAGGTCATTCTAACCTGGAATTGCCTCGCTTCCAATGACGAGCCCATTCCAACACGACTTCGCCCTCAGTGGATTAAAAGGTGGGACACGAATACTTGACTTCTATTGATGAAGGGACCACGGAAAATAGTATTCATCTGATAATTCGTGATATTCTTTAATTTTGAGTTATTGCGAAACACTACAACCATCCAGTAGGGGAGACCGGGGTAAGTCTGGCCACCTCGATTATTAGGTTATTCGGTTACGCAATGTTCGTAATCACTTGATTCGTTCAGCGCGTACACGGAGAGAACAGGGTATGTCCGTCTCGCAATTATAGCGTTAGCACATTTTTCGCTCGTAGATGTTTTTGAATTTGCTACATATGCGGTATACACAAGACATACTATATATATATATAATTCAAAAGTACAGGCAATCACGTCTTTAGTGACATTTAGTGCACCTCTGTAATCAGTTAATCAGTGTGAAGTCAAAACTGAAATTACTCGTTGGGCAAGTTTGCCCTCCGACGATGGGGCACGTTCGCCTTGTGTAGTTTGTGTGGCGATTCCAGATAGAGAGGCGAAATCTGGGTGTAGCCCTTGACCGATTTTTTCCTATGCCGTTCACTTAAGGAATATGGAATATAAACTTCGTCTTCTTACTTTGTCCAACATGTAATTAAACATTACATGAAGACAATTTCGATCGTATCTTAGCTCAACTTTCTACAGTCAGGGCTAGGAGATAAAAACGATTGCCCAAATGTCCCGCAATATTGATAACGATTGGATGTGAAACAATTCCCAGACAAGGAACCCAGATCAGTCGATCTCAAACTGGGTGTGTCACTGAGCGACACCGCCCACAGGGCCGAGACCTGACTCTTGGTTAAACGAAACCCCCTATCCTAGTCCCCCTCTTCCCGCTCTCACTCGCCACATTTCCCTTCAATGGGGCCATGTTCAGGGTCGTCGAGTAATCCACTTTACCGACAAGAAAATCCCATTAGGAGCGCGAAAGGGTAAGCAGCGGGTGACTTGCGGGTTGGGGACAGCGCGGGGTGGTTTTAGGCTTGGTGGATACTCTCGTCTGATAGGAATAGTTGACAGTACACAGACTGTATTAGTGGCTAGGATGGCTCGAGCAGGGAGCGAAGCGATACGGGTTTCGATGGTGGGTCATATACGCGAGTTGCCGACTAGAGGGTGGGGATTTTTGATTTAATCAAACGGAGAATCAAGATAAAATCAATACGTGGTTCATAATTGTATATCAAAGCAGAATGAATTTGACTTACTGATATTAATGGAAAACAAAGAACAACAGAATAACGAATATCGGTCGACTTACAAGTGAAATGCTGGCTGGTCGGCTCACGCTATCAGGATATATACAGGCGGGATTGTGACTCACGAGAAATCATATAGTTATAAGAGTTATAAGTATATTATTATAAGTATAACCATGTCTAAATGACGATTTGTACCCACCTCAAATGGCGAAATAGCAGGCGTGTGTGTCCATACCTTGATTATGCAATGCAGAAGAGGCGCAACCGTATGATCACAAACCTACTGACCATGGGCGAGCGATGTATTAATAACATCCATCTACATTCCTTTACTTCAATGATGTCACCATACCCTGTCATATTGTAAAGTCGCTATGTCGGTAACATGTGGTACGAATAGTCTCTTGTTGGTTTGGATAAATGGTTACTGGCGTATCTCACTTCCAAATTACTTCAAAAAATGCCGTTGACATTATTACTGGAGTTTATTATTCATATCGCAACGGCTTACATACCCATTCATCATATTCCTTTGATGGCAATAGGAGACGGATTAATGGCCATGCCTCACTATTGCAAAAATTGTTTGTACTGACGGCGGAATTGGGGCATAAAGCCCATGACATCCACACCCATAGTAAATGTCTCTTGCCGATATGGTGAAAAAACAACAACGGACTAACCCATTGGGAAGATTCAACGGGTTGTCACGTGACAAGCGCGGACACTGCGTTTGCCAATCTAATGTTTTCATGGCGCCTAAAAGAGTCAGCTTTCCACAAAAAACAAGAACGGGATTGATGGTGAATAAATTCCCTGCCTGGTTAATAGTGGCTTCGCAGCATTTTACCGGTAGTCACTATTTACATGGTAGACAGAAAAACAAACTGACGAAGGCATTCAAGCCGCCGGACAGAATGCTAAGCTGTATTAATGGTGCGTCCCTTGGCGGTAACTGCAATTGGCTATTTTAGGCTTATTCTAGGTTATCCAGGCACGGTCAGGACATGCGGCTCCATGGGATCGGATCATAGCAACTGGGCACAACATCGGCGATAAAAGTACGAAACAAGCGAAATATTATCAATATGACTTTTTAAGCCAAAGAATATTATAACAATGGCGCGAGCTAACCGAGTGTTAATCAACTTTATTGGCATGACGCCTTTTGTTTTATTGTCCGCCCGAGGCCGCAAGGCTTAGCGCGGATAATGAAAACTGGGGGGCTACTACAGCTTGATGATAGGCCAATAAAATGCCTAACGCCGTGCAAACTCGTGCTATTACTAATATTACGATTTGAAACTCAATTTAAGGAGTAAACTTGTCTTTGTTTCTTTGGTATAATTTGCGCATTCAACGACCAGAGTAAAGAATATTGCGAGTGTCAGCAAATCGCAAGCCTTCCACCTATAGTTGTCCAGTCGCACTTTTAATAACCTATATCGTTGCCAAGAAACGTTTCACGTGCAACTAGACAACTAGTTAGGCGGGCCATTTAAATCTATAACTACATGTCTTTTTGCGTGACGTCATGTGTCATTGTGCTTTGCAATATCACTACGACAACGAGTGTGGTTTGAATGGGCAGCAGGGCGATTTGGGTCCGATTACAGCATTTTAGCAGCATTCCGATTTAATGCTATTGTACTAGTTAACACGCCCATGAATTAGTAATATTCCATACCACGCATCGATTTCAATACATATCATGAAGTGGGTGATTGTTCGCTAGTCATAGAAGAAATAATTATTTAGGTCGATGGCTTTTAAAGCTCAAAGTGGAGAAGCGGGGACTGCCAATCGCACGGCCGAGTCACTAGATAGGTGGCTATTTATGCTACCAATTCACTTTGCTTGATTTGTGCTGGTGTCTGCTTTTTGCTTTGACCTCAATCCCTTTCAAACACCGTGGATTCACGTAAGTGGAATGAGAATCCACTCCCTAAAGGGGCACAGCCTCATCCAACCTGTCATCTGTCAGTAGGCCTATTCTGGACACTCGACGATTGCAAAAATGCTGAATTCAAAGAAATGCCAAAAAAGGACAGGAAATCGTTGCAACGACCAAAACGTCAGAGAGGCGGATAGACGCTCGAAGTAATGTTAATTAAATACAGACCCAAGGTGGCAAAGCTGTCATTCAGAGGCTTCTCGTGATGTTTTGAGGTCGCGACATCCGCTGATAACGGAGCTTCGACTGGACGTTTGCATCGCGCGAGATTAATTCATTACTTTGGTGTGGCCGTCCAACTGTATATACGTGTGTTCTTAAAAATAATTTCCACGACATGTTCGCACCATCAGGGATGATATGGAATGAGCCATATGGTGGTGTCGCTCTCAAAATGAATTCATATGTGTAAATCATTTCATCGGAAAACATTTGCTTTCAGAATTTCTGAAAGACTTTCCGATTTTTATTGCACTTTTGTCCAATGGATTAATTCCTTGCACCATCTGCGGCGACATGGCAAACGTGTGTGCCGTTAATTATTATAGTCTTTGAATTGATACATACCCAATCTGGTATGCTTTGGGTTGTGATGGTTGGGCACGTTGAATTAAAATGACTTGAATGATGGAACGGGAGGGGGGGGGGGTGTAATTAATGATGATGAATATCTGCTACATGAATCTTTTCAAAGCCTTATCCTCCATAGTAGTCCCCGTGACATTAAAATAAAATGAGATGCATTAATTGCGGACGCGTGTTTGTGGCCATTCAATTATATAGGATGGAATGCATACACGATATTATAAGAAGTATTTCTGTTATGAGGATTCGGGTTGGAGATCCCCGTTTTTATGAAAGTGTTGTTGGTTTATACGAACCAAAAACTTTGCCGGCAATGGGAGCCTCCCTCAGTTCAGGGCTCAGTCCATTGTTTCACATTATTCGCCGTAGACATCCACGCCTGTCAAAGAATCGCTCATTTGGCTGCGGAGGAGGCATAAAACTCGTCGTGTCTGTCTGTATCAACGTGGCCCTCAAGGCGGAAAATGAAAGGAAACTCGTCAAATCTATCAGAACCTCCGAAAACCCTAAAACTTTCCGCCTGGGGCGATCCCTCTTCACAAAGACCTCTGGATGATGATTAACTCGAATATCGACCAATAGAATGGTTTCTGGCTGTCCATTGATCACAATGGAACACCATTAACACAGGTCACGCCATTTGGACACCAGTTGAACCCCCTTCCTTGAACCATGGGGGCCATGAAAGATTTTGTTTCGTGCAACATTGGTATTTTGCGCTGATTTGCTGCAATTCAGCATAAACATCCAAAAGCAAATCAATATTTGTCTTGTGTAGTGCTCGGAGCTTATGGTATATATGTTGGCATAATTAGCAAATTTCCAAACTCTCTTCTGCAAAATAGTGACTAAAAACTATGGCTATGTGGCCATGAGGACGACGGCGAGTGGTAAGCGGTTGCCAAGCTCACACCGCCGGTGTCAGTTTCTTCTCCTCCGATGAGCTACAGGTACATACAGTTAACTCCAGACCACACACTGCAGTCGATGTCCCCACTGCTGCGCACATTATGTAGGATTAAGTGCGGTGTCGCCGGTCCCTGGTGACTCCACACAAGTGGCCGATACATCATAAGATGAGTCCCCTACTAGCCGACCACAGACAGCTCATTACGGTCCGCAGCTGTGCCCCCACCCCCCACCCCCTCCCCACGACCGCTACATTGCTTGCGACCGTGATGACACCTACCACACGCTATCTATCCGCATATATTCACACTGATTATTCTCACGCCGGATCCAACGCATCATGGTCATGGCATATATGAGCTAGTTACACATCTTACAGCTAACGTGACATATATGAGCTAGTTACCCGTCAAAAATGACATAGTATATTAGCAATTTTGTTTTACCAATAGCGTCACCGTCGCCTATAATTGCAGCGTTATGCCAAATGTAACTGTGTAAGGTATGTGCGCACCAGATATTCTGATCAGAAGTCAAATCGCTGCAATATCATTTCTACATGGCTCATCTATTCATCAGTTAATTGCGAAATCATATACTAGAGGTTGGGTAATGGCATCGTTTATGTATATGTAATAATTAGTATAATAATGCTGATATCATAACCAGTGTTTCCCTTATGTAATATGCATTGCAATATTTTGCGTATGTGTGACACATAATTTACCCAGCGCGCTTAGCCGTACGCAAATCTCATTGGCACTAAATACAAATGGTTTGAAGTCACGGATTTAGCAACGGTTTTCAATCGACAAAACATCATGAATGACGGCCTTAGGCCGACATACCGTTGACGCATACTTGGACGATGAAGGGATAATTTTCATAAGCTCAACGTTTCGGCTCCAAGGTTGAAATCAACACGTAGTTATTAAAGCAGAGACAGTATTTTTGCTAATTTCTCAGGATAGCTTGAAGTATGACGGCATCAAAGTATTATTTGAATACGTGATATGACGAAGGAAATTAAATATTTGGCAGGCTAATTTTATGTGTGCATTGAACAAACGGTCTCTATGACCAGAGATAATTATTCAATAACGCAAGACATATCACATGCTTGATGGCATAATCACCATCTTTTATTGCAATCGATCAATCAGTCATATATAACGCGTCTATTCCTGTAACATGTAGCAATAATCGTTGCGTCGTGAATATTAGTGGCAATGCAGTCCCGTAAACAATTATTGCCACGGGATAAAAAAAGGTACTAGGTTTGCGCCACTTCGTACCCATCGCCTCGAAGTTGTAATGGAAGCTTCAAGGAAATGGCAAACGTGACATCGACCTTAACATGATTTTCATCACTCTTGCCTTGGACGATTGCTTTATATGACCTCATACGCGCCAAGCATGGCGCCTTGCCCTGGCGCTTTATGGATCTCAAAAATATGTTCCAGGTTGCTTCCAGGGCCGCCAAATGCGCTTGGATCTAACGGTAATTTGACGATATGGATACAGTCTGTCAGTACCGGGTATGAAGATTCCCACATGTAATCAAATTCAACAGGTGCCTTTATTTGTGTTCGCTCGAAGAAGCTACCCATGCCAATGTGACGCCCTTTGAATTTCCCCTGGCATTTCAGCGCTTCCTGTGTTTGTTCCATCAGCGACCTGACGAATTCTTCCTCAATGCCTGAGTACGTATTATCTAAATCTATATATGTAATTATTGATTTTGGTTTAATAGCATTGAACTTGAAGGTAGCTAAATCGTATAATGTGACCCAAATCTACCTACGGTCCCATCGGTAGTGAATCGTTGCCATAGTGACATAGCTTACAACAATAAAACATGACGTAATGCCCAAATGATTTGTGGTTATAGATTTAAAAGTACAAACACCTTGATTTCAATTCACCAGATGTAAATTATTTTTGACAAATGCGCAAAGATGTTATTCGATATATGTATAAATATTATCATCGTCATATATCCAAATACTGTATTCGAGAGTCCAGTGATTATTATGTCTTTGTCACATTAAATTACAGCTACGTTAAACTCCAGGTCCCATGTGTTTAATGCAAGTGTAGGTATGTCCAATTCAATTTCACATATTATGGTAGACACGTATCGGAAATTACGACATCTCCTGTCGGTAATATTTGTAATTTTAACGTGGGTTTTATTCCATTGACTTTGTCGGATTTGGGACTGTTTGTGTGATATAATGGTCCCTGCAGACAGGGTTCATTGACCTGGACACAGACAACCGATCGCCTTTCGTCGTATGCACTGTGGTTATAACGTCATGGTGGCTGCATCGTAATATCTATGCATGTAGTTAATGAGAATACATATATATGTCCATGCAAGCAATATTTTAAATATAAGATAAGAAAGTAAACAAGCAATATGCCTTTAACAATGATGAGAGAGTATTATTATGATATGTATCGAGATAACGGTGAACCAGGATGACACGTGTGCATCTTTTCATGCGTATTCTGAATCCATACAACCATATCTTTGCACAAAATCCGAAACAAATGTACAGGAATAATCATATCGATGGAGTGTAAAGCGATTCGCAGACCTTGACGCTGGGTCGGCTGAGTTATTAAGCAACGACGGCTGCTTCACCAGCCACAGGATTCCGGGGTCTGGCATACGGCTGAATGAGTCATAGCCCCTCCCTGCCCTCACTCCACCCTCCTTCCCCCTCCTCAGCAGCAGATCTTGTCAGGCTTTACCGTGATAGGAAACCCAAACCATGCGTCTGCTCTGGACTGCGTTTTTGCCCTTTAAACCCATCAATTGCATGGGTTGTGTGATGACGTAACTGCCCGTGATCACATCGTAAATTCGACTTCAGTAATACTTTGTATGGATAGTCTGTGGGAAGCATCGGCTCTAGGCGAATCGCCATTGCTTTTGGAAAAAAAGGATAGCTGCTTATATTAAGTAATAATATATTCATATCGTCCGGGCCTTAAAAGCATGTCGGGATCTGAAGTTGATGGTTATTAAAGATAAGATTTTTATACTTACAGGGTGAAGGCGATATAAAAGACACGAAATCCCTTCTCATGGTACTGCCCTTGTGATGATGGCGCAAAACTATACACAAATCTGTTGAGAAGATGTATCGGGTTGTCACGTGATCAGCGGTGGGATCGCGCGGGCTAATCTAGTATTTTTATGATGGCTACACGTGTCACATTTGCAGGCGCCGTCAGCACATGCGACGCTGGTCCGAAAAATATTAAATTTAGATTAGATTATTGGAACATACTTCACGCTGCATTTCATCATTTAAAAAAAGTCACTTTTATTTTACACCATATTATTACAAAATTGTACACCGAAATTCTATGTCATTTGACTCTAGAGTATTGTTGGATGTCAAAGAATATCACTAGACTGTTGAGGCAGCTAACTAACTCAGAGCGAGAGTAAGACTGCGGGAGCACCAGTTGCTTAATACCGGCTTAATACCGGCCGAAATTCAGTGTTTCACAATCTAAGCAGTGTGAGGTGACTATATTGCCTATGTAAACATGACCAGGAGATCTTAACATCAAGTCCATATCAATGTTGCCACTTGTTCCATTCACAATGAGGAAAACAAGATGCAGTTCAAGTCGCACGGAGAAGCAATTATATATTGAAAACGTTTAGTGCTATAGGCCTCATAGTCGTTGAAGCACATCTCGTCACACTGACAAACCGTGATAGGAAACCGAAACCACGCGTCTGCTTCAGACTTCTTTTTTGACCTTTGAACCCGCCAACTGCATGGATTGTGCGATGAGGACACTCCAGTAACACTTTTATTGATAGTGCGCAGGACGCTTTGGCTGAGGGAAGTTACTTACGTCGGTAGCTAATTATTATCATCGCTTCGGCCTTAATACGAAGCCCTCCCTCCCTCAATCACTCCCTCTCTCCCGGCCTCCCTCCCTCCCACCACGCCACAAACTCGATGTATGGGTGGTCACAGCTAGTGGGATAATGCTCGCCGGACAACGCCATATTGAATCACAACGCTTGGGGTTCGATCTAGCAGAAACACGACAGCATAATGTCAGCGGCGGCGGCAGATATACTGATAGAGTGGCGGGCAGAACAAGAGGGCCGTGGCTTGTCTCAGAAACGTGACTTCCGGCCCCCGTTCCGGGGAAAGTATTTTCCCGTCATACCTTGCGGCATTACGAGACTTCCGGTGTTGGTGCAACATACCACCTATAATGGGCACCAGACATTAGGCACACTTGCTTCGTCGCCGTCGCCGAAGTATCGACAACTTGCCAATCTCAATGACCCCATCGTTCTTCTCCTGATAGCAGCCATCCCGGTTGCCCAATAGGAGACAATCAACACGGCATTTTGGGGACTCTTCTCTACTTGTCATTGATATCATCGCTCCTGGCGTCCCCTAGCGGCCAGACATGAACCATCCCGCCATTTGTTTCTTGTCCGATGTGCGAATATTTGCAATCTTGAAAGGGCATTTTATTCAGGGCGTATCCAGGATTATCACAAAGCGAGAGGGGTGTGGGAGGGTACGGTTTCCATTACTCGAAGTTCACAGCGGCCATTGTTACCCCAGCAACAACATACTATGTTTTGCACAGTAATGGCAAACTTCAAATCCCGTGTGCAATAGTAAGCTTGAGGCCAGACATCAGCGATGAGGGATAAATCAATGTAGTTGTTCTACCTCATGTCTAACATGGTTTGCTATGTCTCATCTGCTGAATGGTGATACGTTTCCCTTATACGCCTTCTTTCATATACTTCCCGTTTGCTGTCAACGTACAGCATGGTTTCGTTTCGGTATCTTTCCCTTCGCTTCATGACCTATGCGCATGTTCCACCTTTTTCATTAGTTTCCATCAAACTCCATTCTTAACTAGCTGCGTGTTTTCGCTTTATGATCCCTTTATCGGTCGCGCAGGTAGTAGCGATTGCGCTGGTCCTTTTCCCCGCAGAATTGATTTGATGCCATTATAATGGCCATGTTGACGCAGCCAAGACGCCAGAGACCAAGTTGGCAGTGGCGTTTCGTCGGATGTAACATTGCAAACCCACCCCACCCAAGCTCATACCACCCTCCACGCATGCCGCCCCTGCAATTCCACTTGTTTTTCCTATGGCTCTCAACCTTCACATCCCATTTTGTTTATGCCCTGGGCCGTCGGTTCATTCACATGCTGGGCAGGAAGGTCCCATTAGGGCCACGGTAATCAATGCGCTGTGTGAAGGATGGAAGCATTAAGGTGTGAGTAGTAGTAGTAGTGGGGGTGTGGCCTGAGGATGAGGCCTGTGGTTCGTTGTGTGGCCGGAGGCTGATCCCTATGGTGGGTGGTGTGGCCAGAGGGCGACGTTTGAGGCGCGGGGTCTGAAGTTGAGCCGTGTGGTGGGTGGACTGGCCTGACAGTTAGGTCAGCGGTGGGTCGTGTGACCTGAGGGTGACGTATGGGAAGGGTAATGTGGCTGGAGAGTGAGGCTTGTGATAGGTGGTGTGGCCTGGGGTTGAGCGCTGTGGTTGTCTTTGTGGCCTGAGGGTGGGGTATGTGGTGTGTCGTGTTTTCAGACTACAGGCTGACAAAGATCGATGGCATAGGCATTACAGCCCATCCCTCAGACATGCATCAATCAGTATATAGATAAGTTAATTAAAAAATAAATAATAATCTTATTTCTAAACAGGTTTATACATGTAGTCGTGCACCACGTGGGCCCAACACCCAGCCAGCACCAAGAATAATATATGTATCAAATACATGCATCCATCCAGGATTATGGTTCATATATTTTGTTACACTGTAGTGGTAGGTCTGTACTCTCTCCAAGACTGCCAGTTATTACACGCACACATTACGACATAGTAGCAAACCCTACAGGCTTCAGTATCAGTAATTTATGGCCAAACAGAGGAACCAAAATGCGCAAGCCGACTTCAGTCCGTGGGGTGATTAATGATAACGTGGACCCAAACTAGTCCTTCCTTCCTGCTTCAGCCTGTTAATGGTGGTCGGTGGTGCTATTCACGTCGGCAAGACATCGGCTGTAGAGCGTTCACTGCCTGGAGACAGAAAGATGAAGTCATTTGTTGTCCAAGGTCATTCTAACCTGGAATTGCCTCGCTTCTCTGGGCCTCTTACTGCCAATGACGAGCCCATTCCAACACGACTTCGCCCTCAATGGATTAAAAGGTGGGACACGAATACGTGACATTGTTATGGTAAAGCGAACACGGAAAATATTATTCATCTTTTAATTCGTAATATTCTTTAATTTTGAGTTATTGCGAAACACTACAACCATCCAGTAGGGGAGACCGGGGCTAGTTCCCCCCGGGGTAAGTCTGGCCACCTAGATTATTTGGTTATTCGGTTACGCAATGTTCGTAATCACTTGATTCATTCCGCGCGTACACGGAGAAAACAGGGTCTGTCCGTCTCGCGATTAGAAGCAAATACGGGAAATCAAACTGCGTTAATAAATGTTTGCCTTGTAGATTTTGTTGAATTTGCTACATATGCGGTGTAGACAAGATATACTATATATATATAATTCAAAAGTACAGCCAATCCCGTATTTAGTGACATTTAGTTCACCCCAGACAATTTCGAGCGTATCTTAGCTCATCTAACATCCATTCACAGTCAGGGGTAGGAGATAAAAACGATCGCCCAAATGTCCCGCAATATTGATAACGATTGGACGTGAAACGAGTCCCAGACGAGGAACCCAGGTCAGTCACTGAGCGACACCGCCCACAGGGCCGAGACCTGACTCTTGGTTAAACGAACCCCCCAGTCATAGTCCCCCTCTTCCCGCTCTCACTCGCCACATTTCCCTTCAATGGGGCCATGTTCAGGGTCGTCGAGTAATCCACATTACCGACAAGAAAATCCCATTAGGAGCGTGAAAGGGTAAGCAGCGGGTGACTTGCGGGTTGGGGACGGCGCGGGGTGGTTTTAGGCTTGGTGGATACTCTCGTCTGATAGGAATAGTTGACAGTACACAGACTGTATTAGTGGCTAGGATGGCTCGAGCAGGGAGCGAAGCGATACGGGTTTCGATGGTGGGTCATATACGCGAGTTGTCGACTAGAGGGTAGGGATTTTTGATTTAATCGGACGGAGAATCAAGATAAAATCAATACGTGGTACATCAAAGCAGAATGAATTTGACTTACTGATATTAATGGAAAACAAAGAACAACAGGAAAACGAATATCGGTCGACTTACAAGTGAAATGCTGGCTGGTCGGCTCACGCAATGAGGATATATACAGGCGGGATTGTAACTCACGAGAAATCATATAGTTATAAGAATTATAAGTATATTATTATAAGTATAACCATGTCTAATTGACGATTTGTACCCACCTCAAATGGCGAAATAGCAGGCGTGTGTGTCCATACCTTGATTATGCAAGGCAGAAGGGGCGCCACCGTATGATCACATACCTACTGACCATGGGCGAACGATGTATTAATAAACATCCCTTTATATTCCTTTACTTCAATGATGTCACCAGCCCCTGTCATATTGTAAAGTTGCTATGTCGGTAATATGTGGTACGAGTAGTCTCTTGATGGTTGTGATAAATGGTTACTTGGGTATCTCACTTCCAAATTACTTTAAAGAAGCCGTTAACATTATTACTGGAGTTCATTATTCATATCGCAACGGCTTAAATACCCATTCATCATATTCCTTTGATGGCAATAGGATACGGATTAATGGCCATGCCTCACTATTGCACAAATTGTTTGTACTGACGGCGGAATTGCGGCATAAAACCTATGACATCCACACCCATAGTAAATGTCTCTTGCCGATATGGTTAAAAAATGGATATGGACTAACCCATTGGGAAGATTTAACGGGTTGTCACGCGACAAGCGCGGACACTGCGTTTGCCAATCTAATGTTTTCATGTCGCCTAAAAGCATCAGCTTTCCACAAAAAACAAGAACGGGATTGATGGTGAATAAATTCCCTGCCTGGTTAATAGTGGCTTCGCAGCATTTTACCGGTAGTCACTATTTACATGGTAGACAGAAAAACAAACTGACGAAGGCATTCAAGCCGCTGGACAGAATGCTAAGTTGTATTAATGGTGCGTCCCTTGGCGGTAACCGCAATTGGCTATTTCAGGATTATTCTAGGTTATCCAGGCACGGTCAGGACATGCGGCTCCATGGGATCGGATCATAGCAACTGGGCACATCGTGGGCGATAAAAGGACAGAACAAGCGAATTATTATCAATATGACTTTTTAAGCCAAAGAATATTATAACAATGGCGCGAGCTTACCGAATTTTAATCAATTTTATTGGCATGAGGCTTTCATTTTCATTGTCCGCCCGAGGCCGCAAGGCTTAGGGCGGATAATGAAAACTGGCGGGCTACTACAGCTTGATGATAGGCCAATAAAATGCCTAACGCCGTGCAAAACTCTTGCTCTTACTAACATTACGATTTGAAACTCAATTTAAGCCGTTAAGTTGTCTTTGCTTCTTTGGTATAATTTGCGCATGCACCTATAGTTGTCCAGTCGTCCTTTTAATAATCTATATCGTTGCCAAGAAACGTTTCACGTGCAACTAGACAACTAGGTAGGCGGGCCATTAAAATCTATAACTACATGTCTTTTTGCGTGACGTAATGTGTCATTGTGCGATGCAATGTCACTATGACAACGAGTGTGGATTGAATGGGCAGCAGGGCGGTTTGGGTCCGATTACAGCATTTTAGAAGTAATCAGATTTAGTGCTATTGTACTAGTGAAAACGACCATGAACTCGTAATATTCCATACCACGCAGCGATATTTCAATACATAGCATTAAGTGGGTGATTGTTCGTTAGTCATAAAAGAAATAATGATTTAGGTCGATGGCTTTTAAAGCTCATAGTGGCGAAGCGGGCACTGCCAATCGCACGGCCGATTCACTAGATAGGCGGCTTGTTATGCTACCAATTCACTTTGCTTGATTTGTGCTGGTGTCTGCTTTTTGCTTTGACCTCAATCCCTTTGAAGCACCGCGGAGTCACGTAAGTGGAACGAGAATCCACTCCCTGAAGGAGCACAGCCTCATCCAACTCGTCATCTGTCAGTAAATGGCCTATTCTGGACACTCGACGATTGCAAAAATGCTGAATTCAAAGAAATGCCAAAAAAGGACAGGATATCGTTGCAGCGACTAAAACGTCAGAGAGGCGGATAGACGCGCGAAGTGATGTTCATTAAATACAGACCCAAGGTGGCAAAGCTGTCATTCAGAGGCTTCTCGTGATGCTTCCAGGTCGCGACATCCGCTGATAACGGAGCTTCGACTGGACGTTTGCATCGCGCGAGATTAATTCATTACTTTGGTGTGGCCGTCCAACTGTATATATGTGTGTTCTTAAAAATAATGTCCACGACATGTCCGCACCATCAGGGATGATATGGAATGAGCCACATGGTGTTGTCGCTCTCAAAATGAATTCATATGTGTAAATCATTTTATCGGAAAACATTTGCTTTCAGAATTTCGGAAAGACTTTCAGATTTTTATTGAACTATTGTCCAATTGTTTAATGCCTTGCACCATCTGCGGCGACATCGCAAAAGTGTGTGCCGTTATTTATTATAATCTTTGAATTGATACATACCTAATCTGGTATGCTTTGGGTTGTGATGGTTGGGTACGTTGAATTAAAATTACTTGAATGATGGGAAGGGAGGGCGGGGGGGCGGGGGTAATTAATGATGATCAATATCTGCTACATGAATTTTTGCAAAGCCTTATCCTCCATAGTAGTCCCCGTGACATTAAAATGAAATGAGATGCAATTAATTGCAGACGCCTGTTTGTGGGCATTAAATTACATAGGATGGAATGCATACACGATATTATAAAAAGTAACTCTTTATTGAGGATTCGGGTTGGGGATCCCCGCTTTTATGACAGTGTTGTTGGCTTGTACGAACCAGAATCTTTGCCGGCCATGGGAGCCTCCCTCAATTAAGGGTTCAGTCCATTGTTTCACATTATTCGCCCTAGACATCCACGCCTGTCAAAGAATCGCTTTTTTGGCTGCGGAGGAGACATAAAACTCGTCGTGTCTGTCTGTATCAACGTTGCCCTCAAGGCGGAAAATGAAAGGAAACTCGTCAAATCTATCAGAGCCTCCGAAAAACCTAAAACTTTCCGCCAGGGGCGATGTCTCTCCACAAAGACCCCCGGATGATGATTAACTCGGATATCGACCAATGGAATAGATTTCTGGCTGCCCATGGATCACAATGGAACACCATTAACACAGGTCACGCCATTTGGACACCAGTTGAACCCCATTCCTTGAAGCATGGGGGACCATGAAAGATTTTGTTTCGTGCAACATTCGTATTCTGCGCTGATTTGCTTGAAATTCAGCATAAACATCCAAAAACAAATCGATATTTTGTCCCGTGTAGTGCTCGGAGCGTACGATATATATGTTGGCATAATTAGCAAATTTCCAAACTCTCTGCTGCAAAATAGGGACTAAAAACTATGGCTATGTGGCTATGAAGACGACGTTCAGTGGTAAGCGGTTGCCAAGCTCACACCGCCGGTGTCAGTTTCTTCTCCTCCGATGAGCTACAGATACACACGGCTAACTCCAGACCACACACTGCAGTCGATGTTCCCACTGCTGCGCACATCCTGTAGGATTAAGTGCGGTGTCGTCGCTCCCTGGTGACCCCACACAAGTGGCCGATACATCATAAGTCGAGTCCCATACTAGTCGACCACAGACAGTTCATTACGGTCCGCAGCTGTGCCCCCCCCCCCCGTCCCCACGACTGCTAGATTGCTTGTGACCGTGGTGACACCTGCCACACGCTGTCTATCCGCATATATGCACACTGATTATTCTCACGCCGGATCCATTGCATCATGGTCATGGCATATATGAGCTAGTTACACATCTTACAGATAACGTGACATATGTGAGCTAGTTACCCGTCACAAATGACATAGTACATTAGCAATTTTGTTTTACCAATAGCATCACCGTTGTCTATAATTGCAGCGTTGTGCCAAATGTAACTGTGTAAGGTATGTGTGCACCAGATATTCTGAGCAGAAGTCAAATCGCTGCTATATCATTTCTACATGGCTCATCGATTCATCAGTTAACTGCGAAATCATATACTGGAATAATTAGTGGAATAATTAGTATAATAATGCTGATATCATAACCAGTGTTTCCTTTATGTAATAGGCATTGCAATACTTTCGTATGTGTGACACATAATTTACCCAGCGCGCTTGGCCCTAAGCCAGTATAATTGGCACTAGATACAAATGGTCTTATGTCACGGAAATTAGCAACAGTTTTCAATCGACAAAAGCATTATTTGAATGTGGAACATGCCAGTAATTTGAAGTCAAAGTTATTATTGAGAATACTAGTGTCACGCCTATGGCGAACATATGTAAGTATGCATTGTTTATGAATGACGGCCTTGGGCCGACATACCGTCGACGCATACTTGAACGATAAAGGGATAATTTTCATAAGCTCAACGGTTCAGCTCAAAGTTTGAAATCAACACGTAGTCATTAAAGCAGATATAGTATTTTTGCTAATTTCTCGGGATAGCTTGAAGAATGACCGCATCATAGTATTATTTGAATACGTGATATGACGAAGGAAAATTAAATATTTGGCAAGCTAATTTTATGTCTGCATTGAACAAACGGTCTCTATGACCAGAGGTAATTAATCAATAACGCAAGACATATCACATGCTTGATGGCATAATCACCATCTTTTATTGCAATCGAGCAATCAGTCATATCACATGCTTGATGGCATAATCACCATCTTTTATTGCAATCGATCAATCAGTCATATATAACGCGTCTATTCATGTAACATGTAGCAATAATCGTTGCGTCGTGAATATTAGTGGCAATGCAGTCCCGTGTAACAATTATTGCCACGGGATAAAAAAGGTACTAGGTTTGCGCCACTTCGTACCCATCGCCTCGAAGTTGTAATGGAAGCTCCACGGAAATGGCAAACGTGACATCGACCTTAACATGATTTTCATCACTCTTGCCTTGGACGATTGCCTTATATGACTTCATACGCGCCAAGCATGGCACCTTGCCTTGGCGCTTTATGAATCTCAAAAGTATGTTTCAAGTTGCTTCCAGGGCGCCCAAATGCGCTTGGATCTAACGGCGATTTGACAATATGGATACAGTCTGTCAGTACCGGGTATCAAGATTCCCACATGTAATCAAATTTAACAAGTTCCTTTATTTTTGTTCGCTCGAAGAAGCTACCAATGCCAATGTGACGCCCTTTGAATTTCCCGTGGCGTTTCAGCGCTTCCTGTGTTTGTTCCATCAGCGACCGGACGAATTCTTCCTCAATGCCTGAGTACGATTTAAGTTTGGAATCATTTCCTCTCATTATTATGTATTCGTTGGGCAATATCTGCTGCCTCGTTGTATTTAGTCGAGCCCAAATGTTAGTTTCTATTGCTGGGCGCCTGTTTGGCGCAGACACTGGATGACTCATCGCGATACCATATGGTGACTGACGAGGCATTCATTGTATCTGGTAATGTCTGGGGCTCTGAATCCTATTTTGAATGCTCCCGCATACCATATACTGACGTCATTACTTGGGACTTTTTATGATTAACCATTTTTACTTGAGATATAATCTGACCCAAATCTACCTAAGGCCCCATCGGTAGTCAATCGTTGCCATAGTCACATAGCTTACAACAATAAAACATGACGTCATGCCCAAAAGATTTGTGGGTATAGATTTAAGAGTTGAAACACCTTAATTTCAATTCACCAGATGTAAATTATTTTTGACAATTGCGCAAAGATGTTATTCGATATATGTATAAATCTTATAATCGTCATATATCCAAATACTGTATTCGAGAGTGCAGTGATTGTTATGTCTTTGTCACATCAAATTACAGCTACGTTAAACTCCAGGTCCCATGTGTTTAATGCAAGTGTAGGTATGTCCAATTCAATTTCATATATTATGGTAGACACGTACCGGAAATTACGACATCTCCTGCCGGTAATATTTGTAATTTTAAAGTGGGTTTCATTCCATTGACTTCGTCGGATTTGAGACTGTTTGTGTAATATAATGGTCCCTGCAGACAGGGTTCATTGACCTAGACACAGACAACCGATCGCCTTTCGTCGTATGCACTGTGGTTATAACGTCATGGTGGCTACATCGTAATATCTATGCATGCAGTTAATGGGAATACATGTATATGTCCATGCAAGCAATATTTTAAATACAGGATAAAAGTAAACAAGCAATATGCTTTAAGAATGATGAGAGAATATTACTATGATATATATCGAGATAATGGTGCACCAGGATGACACGTGTGCATTTTTTCATGCGTATTCTGAAACCATAAAACCATGTTTTGCACAAAAATCTGAAAAAAAATGTCCAGGGATAATCACACCAATGGGGTGTAAAGCGACTCGCAGACCTTGATGCTGGGTCGGCTGAGTTACTAAGCAACGACGGCTGCTTCACCGGTCACAGGATACCGGGTTCTGGCATACGGCTGAATGAGTCATAGCCCCTCCCTGCCCTCACTCCACCCTCCTTCCCCGTCCTCAACAGCAGATGGTCACTCTCCCGTGATAGGAAACCCAAACCATGCTTCTGCTTTGGACTACGTTTTTGCCCTTTAAACCCATCAATTGCATGGGTGTGATGACGTAACTGTCCGTGATCACATCGTAAATTCGACTTCAGTAATACTTTGTATGGATAGTCTGTGGGAAGCATCGGCTCTAGGCGAATCGCCCTTGCTTTGGAAAAAAGGATAGCTGCTTATATTAAGTCGGTGGTTCATTATTCATATCTTCTCGGCCTTAATGCCGAGTCGGGATCTGAAGTTGATGGTTATTGAAGATAAGTTCTTTGCACTTACGGGGTGAAGGCGATATAAAACACACGAAATCCACTCTCATGGTACTGCACTTGTGTTGATGGCGCAAAAGCTGTGCACAAATTCGTTGAGAAGATGTATCGGGTTGTCACGTGATCAGCGGTGGGATTGCGCGGGCTAATCTAGTGTTTTCGTGATGGTTACAAGTGTCGCATTTCCAAACAATAACCCGATTGATGGCAAATACATTTTCGCCTGGTTTATGATATTTTTTGTGCGTTTTATTGCTAGTTGCTATTACATGGCGCATACAAACCAGCCGAGGAGGACATTTAAGCAGCTTGCCGGGCATTTACCCGGCGCCGTCAGCACATGTGACGCTGGTCCGAAAAATATTAAATTTAGATTACATTATTCGAACATACTTCACGCTGAATTTCATCATTTAAAAAAATCACTCTTATTTAACACCATATTATTACAAACTTGTATACCAGAATTCTATGTCATTAGACTCTCGAGTATTGTCGGATGCCAAAGAATATTACTAGACTGTTGAGACAGCTAACTAACTCAGAGCGAGCGTAAGCCAAGACTGCGAGAGCACCGGTTGCTTAATACTGGCCGAAATTCAGTGTTTCACAATCTTGGCAGTGTGATGTTACTATATTGCCTATGTAAACATGACCGAGAGATGTTAATATCAAGTCCATATCAATGTTGCCACTTGTTCCATTCGCAATGAGGAAAACAAGATGCAATTCAAGTCGCACGGAGAAGCAATTATATATTGAAAATGCTTAGTGCTATAGGCCTCATAGTCGTTGAAGCACATCTCGTCACACTGAAAAACCGTGATTGGAAACCGAAACCATGCATCTGCTTCAGACTTCGTTTTTGACCTATGAACCCGCCAACTGCATGAATTGTGCGATGCGGATAGTCCAGTAATACTTTTATTGATAGTGCGCAGGACGCTTTGGCTAAGGGAAGTTACTTATATTACGCCGATATCTAATTATTATCATCGCTTTGGCCTTAATGCAGAGCCGGGATCTGAAATTGATGCTTAATAAAGATGTGTTGCATAATAGCATGATGTTATTGCTCATTTTAGTTTTTTGTACGGTCATTGTAGACTACACTTGCGATCATGGCGCAAAAACACAAATACGCAAATCCATTGTGAAAATTTAGCGGGTTGTCACCTGATCAGCGCTGACATTGCGCAGGCTATTGTAGTGTCAGTTTGGCAAACAATGATCCGATTGATGGCGAATACATTTTCGCCTGGTTAATGATATTTTCGGTACATTTTACTGTTAGTTAATGTTACAGTACATAGTACATGTACATGGCGAACAAACACCAAACAAACATTGAAGCGGCCTGCCGGTATTTACCTAGGCACCGCCAGGACATGCAACGCTGTTCCGAACAATATCAAATTCAGATAGAGCAGGTCAAGGAACGCTCATTTCGGTAGCGAATGAAACATTAAAAAAAAACATTATGTCTGACTGGGCATTAGAGTTGTACTCTTGAAGAGAACTGTTGAGAGTATGAAAGGATTACCCGGCAAGTTTCCAATAATTCGCCAGAGCATCTCAAGAATTCCGCCAAAGGCGATGTCTCTCCACACAGCCACCATGATGATGATTATCTCGGATTTCGACCAATAGGATCGTCGCCCCTATCACTGCTCAGCATCACTACGTTTGATACCCACTCCCTGAACCTGAGGGTAACTGAATACGACTGATGTCACGGGGACTTTTGAGATCAAAAATGATACAGGCGGAATAAATAATGCATTAAAGGGGTTTGTGTTTACGGGATAACCAGTGTCAGAGGTTCTCAGATCGCCTATTGTATTGATTGATATTCACTGCGCTATAGTAACTTTGTCTATTGCCACACGGCACGTCACTGGTAAGGTCCTCCGGTGTGCCGTAGCGTAGGGCCGCTTTTTATGATAAAATGAAAAGCTCTTTACCTTTTGTCCCTCAATGACCGAGTGCATCAGATGCAATTCTTACCCCGCAAAGTTAACTCAGAATCATCATTATGATCGACCACCGCGCACAATTTCGTTCAAACTGAACGCCCTCTTGAAAGACATTGGTGACGGCCAATTATTTTTTGTTGTGGGCATATCCACTAAATAATTAACCATTATTTGAAAATGATGGCAAAATCTAAATCTAAGTAGTCTAAAGTATTACTAAATACAGGTTATTTAATGGGCATCGATACTCTATCCCCAATTACTACAGAATAATCATTGTCCAGAATTTAATATTATGATGCGGGATCACTTTCGCTTTATTTATACCCCATTTCCGGTTTTTACTTTTTCGCGTCCTTAACTAATCTACCAAGTTCACATCTTGATGCATCGTACCATATTGCGGTCGAGCGCTGTCGATCGTGCTCCGTTACGCACCACGGTAAGTGCTCTCGCTTTATTGTGGATGATCATGGTGGCACGTCTTACATGCCCCGTGTCGCCATTAATCATGATAAATCGCGATAAACTAATCTCAACGTCGCACCAGAGTTACATCACGGCAGGCCACTTGTTTGAGTTACAGTGGCTCAATCTTACAATTGTCAGGAAAAATAAGAGATTGGTCCCCGGAAATGATTTGGTTCGTGTTCGCAATATTAGGCAAGTGCATTGCAGTGCTCCAAAAGAGTAATATTTTCATCGTAATTTTTTTTTGATGGCATCTGTATTCATTTACACGATTTCACCTTTATATATGATGTTATGGTAATACGCAAGATCACCGTGGTGCCACAGTGCCAATGCAATTTATATTTGATCATTTTTCGACTTGGCGAGCATTTTTTTCTCTACGAAATCTAAATATTAATACAATGTACGTAACAGGTAATTATATAAGCTAAAAAATATCAGGACTTTTGGCCAATTTTTTTTTGGTCTATGAAATTCAGTGACAAGTGACAATGCTGAGTTTCCAGGGGGGGTTCAGATGGGGCGGTTCAAGCTCACATTGCCAAAAAACTGGCTTGAAAACCTATTAATATTATTGTATTATTCCTGTAAGTATAGAACAAAGTACTCCTTGTGCAAAAAATAGGATGTTTTGCCGTCTTGTTTTTTTTACAATAAAAAATAAGTGAAAATATCTGAAACTCCGATAGGACGTTTAGTAGGGGGTGGGGTGCTTCCACATTATTGTTTTGAACAAGTAGCTTGAAAACTACTTTTTTTTTTATTGCGTTGTAATAAGCATATAAAATGATGTATCTGGTGAAAATTTTTACAATTATTTACCGTAAGTTTGAAATGTAGCATACTACCTTAACTATACGCTATTCATTCATACACATATATGTACATGAATAATGATCTACATATGCAACACAATGTTCTATGCGAGCTAGAAAGAAATAATGCAATATAAGGATAATAAAAACCACCAATACAAAATACCCCATCATGCACCAGATCATCTTATTTACTGCAATAAACGTATCTTTTCTTGGCTAATCTGAAACGATTCAGCTACTTATACATCTGATTAAATATGCGGAATACCGCAAAGGATGTTTTCTTTATGCCTCGTAACATAGCCTTATATTGGCTGGGAGCCAACCGTCACATCAGGAAGCGTCTCTGTCCCTGCCCGTGTTGTTGTGGTCGCTGGCGAGAATCTCGCTATTTTTATCCCTCTATAAACAGCTGTTATCTAGATCATAGCCGTGAGTCAAAGGCCGCAATCATGCGGTGACGTCACGTCGCGGAATCATTTCCGGCACGTGCCGCCCAAAGAGCGTCTTGGCTGAGAACGTCTTAAAGCTGTCAAGTGGCCGGGGCGTAAATTCTTGATGTCTAGTGCTTCCAAGTCACGAAGGGTGCCGTAATAAAACTTGATGTGTCGGTGGCGATGTAGGGTGTAAAGGGGAACGGGTGCCTAGTTTTGTAAACTAAAATCCTACAGTATATAAGATCGTGAGACGTCAAAGGTGCATTTTTTAAGTGAATTAAAGGAAATGTTACCCTTTGCTCTTAAATATCGCAGTTGAGGCATGAAAGATTCAGCATACAATAAAGTATTTACTCGCGGTTGGGAAGGAAATCATTTCGACTTTTTTCAAGTGATGCTTATGGTGTTAATGTTTTGTGTTGTTCTATCGTAGATGACATTTACATTCCCGGCGTGTATTTGCCATGTTACTCACGCGGTGTCCACGCCGACAGCACGCCTGGCCTGGCAGAACAATGAATCTCCCGGCCCTGGAAAAAACACATACAATAGTTGATCTTCGTCTGCTAGTGCTTCACGAAAGCGTTTCGGTCTGTCTATGTGAGGGACACGATGGGAGGATGGTGAACTGATGACAGGATATCAACCCGTGTCTAACCCACGAGATTGGTGGTAATGGTCTTCATTGAAATGCTGGCGCTAGAACCAACCATTTTATCGGTCAACTGGGGTATTGAGGCTTTTTTGGATTCCTGACTGGCTGCTGCGATGGATTTTATTGACTTTTTTTTCGGCTCTGCTTCTGGTAAGACGAGGTGAATAGCATGGAGACCGGATATGTGTCTATTTCATCAGGTTCTCTTCATCTTTTGTGCTTAGATACTTGCCACTCGAATATTTTATTTCATGTCTTTAATGGCTTTAATGTTATTACCGACTGTTTTGATGCGCCATTGAGGGATAGCCTAGCCTTCCCTTCCCTCGGTCGCCGCCATCGTGAGAGCTAGATGTACGTGCGATATTGTTTTGTTTGCACTTTATTGGCAGGATGACATGTGTAATAATAATCTTTATTGCCATGAAGAGTACATAAATCAAAATAATGCAGAACAGGTTGGCAAGGAGCAGAAGCTGCGGCTTATTCGCTCAAAAAAACAAAACAAACGACAAACATATCGCGTTCATGGGAGAAGGAACGACAAACCGGAGTCTAGTCCCAGGGGTAACCCCCTACTCTTTGCGAAGGAAGACATGGGATCTTTAACCAATAACCACACAGACATGGCTCGTATGGCTCTCATTGAGCTCTCATTGAGCGCTCTAACTCACTAAGCCACCGGGCGGGCACTGGACATTTTTTAGCCTCTGCCGTCAGTGGCCGCACATATATGACGGATGGATTTCTTTGAGTTTTAAGCCATTTTTGTGCGGACGATGACAAAAGCGGTCAGGATATTGAGATGGATGGCATGAGAAACGGTTCCCAGCCCTTTTGCCCAAGTCTGCCGATCTGATGCTTCGTGTATCATTGAGCGACACAGTTTATGCCTGAGAGCATGTATGGTACTTAGGTGATTAATACGCATTGTTATGGTATCATGGCCACCTGCGGCGGGACGCTGTTCTGAAATTCGGTTTATTCGAAGAAATAAAATGCGAAAATATTTATTTTGATTTTTTTATTATATTTTTATTGACTTCCAGTAAATAGCCGCTTCTGTCCTCCCTCATCTACCCCGTATCACTTCTGTGCGATCACGTTTATCGTCGTCAAGTCCACATTACTGAAACATAGATTGCATTAGGAACGTAACAGGGTCAGTAACGGACGACTTCGGGTAGCTGACAGTATGGGGTGGTAGTATGCTTGGTGGGTGCACAGGTGGAGACAGTCGATAACACACTGACGGCGTTAGTGGGTGCTATTGCTCGATAGGAGAGGCCCAGTGTTAAATTAAGAGGTGAGAGTGGAGGTTGATTGGGATCTCGGTTGTGTTAATGAGATCTAAAGTATCGGATTACGGGCGGGGTGCAACGGATGGCGTCTACCAGGGGCTAGAGGCATAGAAGGGTGATTAAATTAGGGCGACGGTAGGCCGAAACAGCGAGAGCATCAGTGGTTTAAAATCGGTGGAAATTCGGGGTTTCACAATCTAGGCAGGGTGAGATGGTTATATTGCTTATATTCACATTGTCGGGAGATGTTGATATCAAGTGCATATCAGTATTGCCACCTCATCGTGTTTGTTCCATTCATATGGAGACACATGGGATGCAATTCATGTTACGTGGAATAGTTCAAGTAAATATTTGATAAAAATGCCTAGAGATCTAGGCAGTTGTGGCCGATTAAGCTAAGCGTCATGCGCTATAATTCGTGCTTATGTAACGATAACGATGAGCTGTTTTCGTTGACGTTGAGGACAAAGTACACAAGAGCCCCATGATAGCCTCATTGTTGATTGCCTCATCGTTGATAGCGCATCCTGTCATGCCGACAAGCCGTGAAGTGATACAAAAACCACGTCAGCGTCAGCTCTTAACGTCGTTCTTGGCTTTTGATCTCATCATTGGGATCGCGTGATTATGTTAACGCCCGTGATAACATGGTAACTGCGAGCCCAGTAACACTTTGTATGCATAGTCTATAGCAAGCCTTGGCTATAGGCTTATCACGCTAAAATGCAAAGTTTCCATTACCACCATTAAGCTTTTCTCCCCCAATGACCAGGTGCACCAGGTGCAATCATTTGCCCTTCCCCTTCTTTCCCTTAGAAGCCTCACTCTTTTTTTTGCTTTGCTGCGTACACAGGATCGGATTAAGTTGTCTGTGGTCCACGGTGAATTCACGCTCGCGTTGAGTGAAGATCCCCTGACTGTGACAGTGTTTACAGTCCACACCTGTATGTGCTCATCCGCTAGATTGCCAATGACCATGGACACCTGCTACATGCTGTGTGTCACCATCCATCATCATGAATTATGATGCTCTCATATCAACGTCACGCCCGAAGTAAATCGTGTAATATTAAGCATCAGAAATGATTTGATGTGTCACAATTATAGGATAATTTATTACAGTGACTGGAACCATGAATAATGTCATCCGACGTGTGTTTTCATAAATAACGGTGTCTATAAGCAACGGAATATGATTTACCGATGTAGAGGTATTATTGTCACGCCATGCTGTTTTCTAGTAACGCAAGTTTTCCCTAAAACGACATGGAAATAATACAATATATCGATATTAATAATTCCTTTCCTATTTTCACTCTAACATATTCCATTGAGTACGAGGTCGTCCAATTTACTACATTTAAAGGTTTTCTTCATTGAACGATCTAAAACCTATTCACATAGTTATACATTAGATTAAATATGACGAATATCTCAAAGAAGCTGTTCTACATACCGCTTTATATAACATTAGATTTGCCGGGAGCCAGCCATCACATCAACGTTTGTCACTGCCTGTGTTGTTATAGCCGCTGGCCAGACCCTCGCTATTCTTAACCATATGTAAACAACTGTTATCTAGATCATAGTCTTGGGATAAAGGCCGCAGTTATGTGGTGACGTCACGTCGTGGAATCATTTCCGGCACGTGTCGCTCAAAGAGCGTCTTGGCTGAGAATGTCGTAAAGCTGCCACGTGGCCGGGGCGTAAATTGCTGATGTGCAGTGCGTTCATGTCACGAAGGGCGCCGTACTAAAATGTGATGTAGAAGTGCTCATGGCGGGGAGAACCACTGCATGTCTAGTTTACAAAGTAAAGACAAATTGTGTTGTGAATCGAACGCAGGAAAGTGATGTAACCGTTTATTCGTAAATATCGTAGCTAGGACGTGGATGTAGCGAACTATTTTCGGTATCAGCGTAAAATAAAGTACTGTTTGACTATAATTCTGATTGCAAAACGCTTAGTGCATGGGACCATTCGACTGGGGCAAACAAACAAACAAAACACTCGATCGTTTACTGCCGTTTCAAATCAAATCTCGGTGTAATTTAATCACTTAATTATGGGATGGTAAATAAATAATAGTGGCTCATTATGGCCAATACATTGGTTAAAACATGACAGATTAGTTCCACACACCTGCCACTGGGGGCTTTCAAGTTGTGGCTATTTTCATAGGTTATCATATCTCATGGTTTACGCACGGTAATATAACGCCCGGCAATATAACCACATACCATGACAATAGATAATAACAAAATACAATTGTCATACCTACTATCATGAGGTAGACGCTCATGCCCTTCCTGTTAGCTCCCTGTTACGCCCTCAGCTCACCTTACATATATATTCATTTATAATTATGTATGAATCTGGGACCATTAAGCTCGAAGTTCTAACACTCGGCTGAATAAAATCAATCGCATGATACAAATTAATGACGTGAATATGGTGTTCTGTCCCAGGTAGTCTATTCCCTCGGTATCTTTGCCAGTCTAATCACGCCAAGCACAATGCGGTCTGTCAGAGCGATGAATCTCCTGCACCCTGCTTTATGCTTCTGTTCGTAGTGGTTCGTGAATGAGTTTCTGTCTGGCTACGCGAGGGGCGCGATGGGATGAGTGGGCGGACGACTGATGAATGCCAGGATATCAACCGGCGTCCGCCACAAGAGAGTGGTGGTCATGGTCTTCATTGAAATGCTGGCACTGGAACCAACCCCTTTACTCGTTTTCAGTATATATATTTTTTGCAGTACATTGATTCGTGACAGGCTGCGGCGAGGGATTACATTGACTTTCTTTCGGCCCTGCTTCTGATAAGGTAAAGTGAATGGCATGGTTACGTGTCTATTTCATCAGGTTCACTTCATCCTTTAGCTTCGATGCTTGCCACTCAAACATCTCATTTTATTCCACTGCCTTTAATCATATTAGCGATTTCATTCGTGAAACGCCAAGGGGTAGTCTCGCCTTCAACGCTCTCTGTCGCAGGTGGTTGTGGCGCTAAAGTCTACAGGCGATATTGATTTGTGGCGCTAAAGTCTACAGGCGATATTGATTTCTTGGTACTTTATTGACAAGATGGTATTAATAGTAGAAAAAGAAGTTTGTCTTTATTAGTCTGTGTCAGATTCTTGTCGCGGTCCTGATTATTATAATCATAGTAGAGCCCAGCACTTTGTCGATGGAGTGCGATAAAGTGAAGGTTTTTATCTTTATTGTGTTCTCGGTTTAGTTTCAATAGATGTTGGTGGACAGCAATGGTCGCATACATCGGTCCTTGGTGCAGCCGTGTTATTCTACGAACCCAGTTTGCAATATGTAGCAATTACATAGGTCGATTGATATCCGTCATGCCCTATGGTGGATAGTCGGCAGTAAGTACTTAAATACATAAATATACATGGTTTTATATTGTATCCGCCTGCTTTCCTGGTGACAATTTTCAAACTCTCGTTACTCAGCCGTATAACTAAACACACAGTTCAAACAACGGTGCTGCGGCGGATAATACGTAATGCACATATAAGTAGTAACTGAAGTGTACTGACGAAATTGCCGCCTTGTTATGTATTGGGACACTGGAATACATACCGGGATATTGCAAGGTAAGTTCCTTTTCAACCTTTCAGAAACTGACATAGAACCTCGTGGACCTAAATAGGATGTAGCCTTTAAGCAAATAGCCAAGAGATGAGAACACTGTCCCAAGGCATCTACTTATAAGATGAACACTACCATGGAAACAATAGATCAGCCTAAAGAAAAACAAAGCGGGAATCATGTTTTACCGCTGAACTGAATACCTGATCATACAATAAGACATTCATACACCAAAGACAAAAAAAAGATGTTGAAAAGGCTGGATCCATGACAGGCGAAACGAAAACTCTACTTAAGTATTACCCGTGGTCAAATTGTTATCAGGTTGATATTGACTTTAAAGCTGGCGGTAAGAAGCCCCCTGGATTGGTCTCAGGACCCCAGTTCGGTTTGATTTGCCTGAATCAACATAGGCCCGGAGTCTAAATCTAAGCAGCCCCGAATAAAACTCGAAAACCCCCCGCCTTATGTAAAAAATCTACGACTGATCATTCTCTGGTTCGGTTATTATGGAATGTCAACGATATGGACTTTGACTAATGAGCTCGCCACAGACGTGTGGATCAAAGGAGATTATTCAAGCTTCTTCGGCGAAACTGCAATGCCATCCATTACAATATGACAAGGAAAGATCGCCATAGAAAAAAGATGATCGACCTAACGCCATGTAACGAAAAGAACTTTACTGTTGCATAGATATCGACATTGGTGCCAGTGCTTGCATTCAACGACTTCGCAGTATATACATGATATCAGCCTTTTGAACTGTTTCATTTTTACGTTATTCGTAGAAAATCCGTTTCACAGCTTAAACCATGACTGGGTCAAAAGGGCCTGACAGAATTAAATGTGATCCAAGGCGTTCAGACATGGCTTGTGCTGTAATTCGCCTTCCCGTTACTGGTACATAAACTCACATACTAGCCCGGGAAGCAAATCCAGGCGTGCTTCATCCCCCCGGGGAGGGGGTTATGCTTTACTGCAGCGGTGGGGGTGTACCGCCCATACCATACAGAGCATACAAACTTAGAGGAAAGCGAGGTCTTTGTTGATCATCGAGAGAGGATATCTTGGTGAAACAATGGCATCCAAACTAAGTTTCTCGTGAGTGGAAAGAGAAAACTGACGGGCCATTAGACGGCACATATATGTACACCTAACTAATATGTGGGAGCTTCATCTGAGATTGTGTGCACAGTCAGTGCAAAGTCAGGCGAATGGTCAGCCATGCGGTACGGACTCTCCCTCTGGTCCCTCCGGGCAACCGACTCACTCTTTGGAGGCGGACGTGTTATTTGCCTGACACAGAAAGGCCTGAACATTTGTGCCACGATAGACGACATTTCTTTCGTTTTAGAAACGTTTCGCATGGAACGAAGCTGATGCATCTTGGTCCTTATGGATAAATACAAATGCATATCGTGTTATTGTTTAGAGGGAGTGGTAGATGCCATTCGCTAACGTGCGTCGTTTTTGTGATATATGTCAAAAATGGAACATTGTTTATGCTTATATTTAAAACTACAAAAAACAGATCATATTTTATGGGTGACAAATTGCTGTGTATGCTTTAGTACTGTGACATTATACGCGGTTTTGCTTTTTTGAAACAGCTGCAGATAAATCTTGCATGTTCGAATCCGTAGTTTTCTGTTTGGCGACTTCGTTACCTATGCTGACGTCACTACATAGTATTCTTGTGCACCGATGAATCTATGCTTGTCATTGCATATCAAACTCTGCTCATTCCGTGATATAAGTCTAGTATGCATATAGATTTGTGACGTGGTACATATTCGTAGTTTAATTCAGGAACAAAATCATCATATGATTAGGGATTGTTATCTGTACAGTACCAAGAACATATTGTGCGGGTGAAGAATAGCTATATGAGCATCTATAATCAGCAAGCGAGCTCTGAAGGTAACATGCATACATATTCAAAGTCCGTTTCAAGGCTTAGAACTTTCATTTCACGTAACAACCCACATGAGACATTTTCGTATTCGGAGTAAATATCAGCTGTACATATATTCAAGCAAAGAGAGGTCGAAGCCTATTATGTCATGTCTTTAATAATTAAATCAGCTGCCCCACAAGATTAACGAATAAATTATTCAATGTTAACACTGGATGTATACTTCAAATTAAAGTTAATTTATAAGCGACGGGCTAAATGTCTGTTGACAAGCAGAGCGCTCTTGGTGACCGCCCATCGGCTGCTGTCATAGTGAGTAGTTGTGACGTCAAAACGTCACAATGGGAGTTCCTAAGGAACCGAATGGTATGCCACAAGCACGTGCATGGTATACGTCATCCCGCCAAATATATTCTGTATGGCAAGCCGAAGTGAGATGAATTTTGAATATTAATCTAGATGTATCCCCTCGGAATATCTGAATTAAATATACGCTCCCATTTTTTAGGTAGCACCTATCCATATTAGTGCCAGGCTAAAGGCGGTTTGGTACGGTTTTGTATCTTCTCGTGTAAATAGGCCAGCGTTGAAATAGCAACTACTGGAATCATATACAGTGTCGCATGTGTGCGAAGCCATGGGATAGAACCATTACAGAAGTCGAAGATTAATGGTATTGACCCTCAGGGTGCTCTTTGCAACATATGTGCGCGCATTTTTTGAACGAGAAGAATTTTGGATTGGAATTTATCTAAACATGATGTAATGGCTAGACGGGAAGGTACTTCATCAATTCATATCGATGGTATATTTGATAGTAGCTTCTTGGGACATTACTAATATGCGGATTGCGTCCCAATTACGAAATACGAGCCTCCCATGTCTGATAATGAACAATTAGGCAAACACAAGGTTGGATGTAGACGTCCCATGGTCGCGATAGATACTGGGGCCCATCATCACATTTACTTCGTGGGCTAAGATGCTACAAGGTAAACTAGACACATAGATCCAAAGACGCAGGGACGGATAGAAAATAAGAGACATAAAGGAAATAAGTTTATATAAGATTATTTATAAGTTTAATAAAAAGGAAAAAATGTTCATTTTCCAAATTGTGGAATAATTTATCGACCGCCTAAAGGAATCTCCCCAGTCTCACAAAAATACATACAGTACTGTAGTTGATTCATCTGCTGCTAGTGGTTTACGAAGGCGTTTCGGTCTGGCTATGTGACAGACACGATGGGAGGTGTGGATGGTGAACTGATGAATGACAGGATATCAACCGGTGTCTGGCTCAAGAGAGTGGTGGTAATGGTCTCGATTCGTGACTGGCTGCTGCGAGGGATTCAATTGACTTTCCTTCCTCCCTACTCTTGGCAAGTCGAGGCGAATGGCATAGAGGTTATGTGCCTATTTTATCAGGTTCACTACATCATCTTGCTTCGATGTTTGGTGCTCAATATCTCATTTCTTTCCGATGCCTTTAATCTTAATATAATATTAGAAAGTCCACTCGTGAGTCGTCCAGCCTATATGCGATATTGATTTATTTCCACTTCATGGTAGAGAAAGCATTTATAGAGGAGGATTGGTTTGATTAGTCTTACTTATTAGTATGTGTCAGATTCTAGTCGCGCTTCTGATTATTATAATCATAGTGCCACATGTTTGCTAAAACCTATTTTACCAGAACACCAGTATGGTTGGATCCTGAATCAACATCGGCCCAGAGCTCTAAATCAAATCAGTGCAGAAGAAATGTCGGCAACGGCCAAAAGATCCCCTTTGCTTACTCCAAATCTATATGGTTCAGTGCTTTAACCGACCGACCATGTTGCTTCTGTATATATATTTTTTCATATCAGTCCCATTTAAAAATGACAGTTTTAGCTGAGATATTAGTGATACGTAGCAGAGACAATGTGGATCAAAAAGCGGTTTTCGACTGATCCTATTTCGACGACGATACAAAATTTACGTCGGGGGCAATATGACAAGGCAATACCGTGTTTTCGGCAAACGTGTATGGCTTTTGCGTAGATATGAACTTTGGTGCCATCCACCTTCCTAATCTTCCTTTATTCCCAAGCAGCCACAGTCCCAGTGTGATGGGATATCTATGCGCCACTGGGCATATTTTAACCGCTGCATTCAGTTGCCACATATATATGATGGATCGATGTCTCTACGTTTTTAAAAAAAGTGTGTGCACACGATGACTAAAGCGATCTGATGCTTTGCGTGTCACTGAGCGACCCTATGCCTGAACGTCTGTATTGAACAGGAGTCACGATATCGGCATTGATATGGTAGCATGACTGCCCGCAGCGGGGTGAATTGTTTTCCGGTCAAATTTATCTTCTTCATTTTATTGAAATTTTGATTTAATCGGAGAAATAAAACGTGAACATATTTTGCTTTTCTCTTAATTTGTTAAAGGCTTCCAGTGAAAAGCCGCCTCTCTCTCACCACTTTACACTTCTGTTCGGCTATGTTTAATGTCGTCAAGTCCACATTACCGACAATAGGATCCCACAAGGAGCGTAACAGGGAGAGCAACGGGCAAATTCTGGTTGATGACAGTATGGGGTTGTAGCATGCTTGGTGGGTGCGCAGGAGATCCCTATGTCCCTATGGAGATAGTCGACAACACACTGCCGGCTGTAGTGGGCGCGATGGCTCAAGAGGAGAGCCCAACGTTAATTTAAGAGGTAGAGTGGTGGCTGATTGGGATCCAGGTGGTGGTAATAAGATCTAAAGTATAGGGATTACTGGCCGGGTACAACGGATGGTGTCTACAAGGCGCTAGAGGCAGAGAAAGACGATTAAATCAGTGCGTGGGTAAGCCGAGACTGCGAGAGCATCAGTTGTTTTACAAAGACCGAAATTCGGGGTTTCACGATCTAGGGAGAATGAGGTGGCAATATTGCTTATGCAAACATTGTCGGGAGATGTTGATATCATATCAAGACCATATCAATAGTGCCACCGCATCGTGCCTTTTCCATTCACAATGAAGCAAGCGGGATTCAAGTCACGTGAAAGCATTCAAATAGTTATTAGTTGAAAATGCTTAGAGATCTAGGTTGTTATTGCCGATTTAGTGTAACTTTATGTGCCATGATCTGAGCTAATGTTCAAGTCAAGATGGCAGCAATTTTTGTTGAGGGCTGACAGAGTACACAAGCGCGCCATGATAGCCTCATAGGCGCTGAGGCACATCCCGTTCTGCTGACCAGCCGTGATAGGAGCCCCCAAGCAGGCTTCACATTTACGCGACGTTTTGGATTTTTGAACCCATCAATTGAATATGTTGTATGATGGCGTCACTGTGAGTGGTCACATCGTAAGCGCGACCCCACTTATAGTTTTTGGAGTAAAAAAACGCACCCAATCCATTGAGAATATTTAACGGGTTGTCACGTGATAAGCGGGTGCATTGCATAGGACAATCTAGTGTTTTCGTGACGATTAAACGTGCGAGATCGCAAGAAAATGGATCTCGATTGATAGTGAATGCATTTTCGCCTGATTTATGATGTTATCGTTTTTTTATTTTTATGTTAGTAGCTATGTACATGGCGCACAAACACTAACCGAGGAGGAAATTCAAGCGGCCTGCCGGGAAGTTACGCAGACGCCGTCAGCCCATGCGGCGCTGTTTCTAAACATAAGGTGGAAGGGGCAATAAAGGGACGAATTACTTGAAGAATATGGTAAAATATGTCACATCGCATTTAATGGTACCAACACATTCACTTTAAATGTTATGCCATATCATTTTTTTCCAAAACAGTTGGCATTATCCTACAAAAGACCGACCAAATCTCTGCATTGACCTAGCAAGCAAAATCGTGATGATCGCGTGCATAAGCGCAGCACTGCGTTGCAAGAGCCTCGTTTACTCAGTTTTCTCTCGTCTCACAAGGCAATAAATAGGGCATAAACGGATGCCACTTTGTATTTGCCATTATATGATTCGGTTCGCTAACCCCGGTCAATGTGTGTATGCATGACTAATAACGTCAAAAAACAATATACACGATACAATGTTGCAAACATGATACTTGCAACTCACACGCATCATTCGCTGTGTCCTAAAGCAAGATAGGATATAGCGATGTTATCTAATAACAGCTGATTTCCTGTCATGGATGTCCAAATTGTCAGATACCATTTTCGGACATAAACTTACTCCGATTGATACGTGTTCAACTAAAAAGTGGCCGAGTTTACTTCAAGTGCAAAAGAACAGCCTTGGTCAATGGATACTAAGCCACAATCAGCAGTTGTGCCTAAGCGTTGGATTCATATCTGTGAATTTTGCGGCGCTACATATCTAAAATATATTCGAAGTATAGACCAGAAGACAATTGCTTCAATTTTCAATTGCGCTATATTTGGCCTACTGGTTCTGTGTAATACCCGTTATTGATATGGATAGCAATATTTGTCAATGATGTATTGTTGAAATGGCTTTTGTACTCTCGTTGGCTCCTAGGAGCACAGAATGATGACCGTCCGTTGTATGTTCTGACCAACGCTCAATACTTTTCTACTCAATGTCTGTCAAGCCCAGCAATGTCACGTAAATGCAAGGGAATCATTCCGGGCAGCGTATCCTATGCTATGTCAGATGTCGCCAGTGCCAACTCAGAAAAAGGGCGCTCGCTGTCGGATAAAATACTGACGTCAACGAGAAGCCAAGTGCAGACAAATCCGATGAAAGAAACATCGAAAGCCTTGGTTCAAAGCGTCGAACATTCGCCGGTAGTTTCATTAAACTCAGGTCTAAAGCGGATGAACAGGTCAAGGAACTGCTCGGATGTCGACCAAAACAATCGTTTTTGTAACTCACTGCTCGGTATCACCACGAACCTGTTGACGTCATTCAGACGCCAGTTGATGCCCACTCCATGCACCTGAAGGGGAGTGAATGCCACGCATGTCCCGAGGTGCAGGGACGTTTATGTCCAATATTATGAAGACGATATTCAGAATAACGCATTAACGTGTTTTGGGGTTTACAAGATTGATTGATATTCACTATGCTATAGTAATTCTGTCCATTGCCTGACGCGACGCCGACCTACTGGGTAAATGGTAGGTTATGGGGAGTGCCAGGGCGAGAGGCGGTTTTACCAATAAAATGCAAAGTTTCCATTACCACCATTAAGCTTTTCTCCCTCAATGACCCGGTGCATCAGGTGCAATCGTTTGCCCCCTCCGCTCCCCTGCTTTCCCTCGGAATCATCACAGGGTCGGATTAAGTGGTCTGTGGTCCACAGTGAAGCCACACTCGCGTTGAGTGAAGATTCCCAGACTGTGACAGTGTTTACAGTCCACACGTGTATGTGCTCATCCGCTAGATTGCCAATGACTATGATGACACCTGCTGCAGGTTGTGTGCCACCATGGTCATCATTGATTCTGATGCCCTAATATCAACATCACGCACGAGGTAAATCGTGTAATATTCCTTCATTGAGTTACAGTTGCGCGCCCTCTTACACTTATCATGAACAGCATATATTTAGCATAAGCATAAGAAATTATTTGACATGTCACAATAATAGGATAATTTATTCCAGTGGCTGGAACCATGAATGTTGTCATCATCCGACGTTTATTTTCATAAATAATGGTATATATAAGCAACGGAATAAGACGATGTAGACGTATCATTGTCATGTCATGCTATTTTCAAGTAACGCACGTATTCCTTGCAAACGACGTGAAAATAATACAATATATGGATATTAATAACGAGGCCGTCTCATTTACTACAACTTCAATGTTATTGATATAGTCATGCTATTTTCAAGTAACGCACGTATTCCTTGCAAACGACGTGGAAATAATACAATATATGGATATTAATAACGAGGTCGTCTCATTTACTACAACTTCAATGTTATTGATCTAGTTATACATAAAATGAAATACAACGAATATCTCAAAGAAGTTTTTCTACATCCCCCTTTATATAACATTGGATTTGCCGGGAGCCAGCCATCACATCAACATGTGGGACTGTCTGTGTTGTTGTGGCCGCTGGCTAGATTCTCGCTATTATTATCTCTATATAAGCAGATGCTATCTACATCATAGCCGTGGGGCAAAGGCCGCAGTTATGTGGTGACGTCACGTCGTGGAATCATTTCCGGCACGTGTCGCCCGAAGAGCGTCTTGGCTGAGAATGTCGTAAAGCTGTCACGTGGCCGGGGCGTAAATTCTTGATGTGCAGTGCGTTCATGTCACGAAGGGTGCCGTACTAAAATTTGATATAAGCAATGCTCATGGCTGGGAGAAAGGACAACCATTGCAGGTCTAGTTTGCGAAGTAAATTCCAACTGTACATACGACCGCGGGGAGTCCGGACAAATTGTGTTGTGAATTGAACCCGCCACAGAGGGGCATCCACGTTGTAGTTATCGTCACGGGTTACCATACAGTATGGTCCAATGAGCATGACAATATAACCAAATACCATGGCAATAGATAATAACAAAATACAATTGTCATACATACTATGAGGTAGACGCTTATGCCCTTCATCCTCAGCTCATCAACATAAATATCCGCTTATAATTATTGATGAATCTGGGACTATTAAGATCGGAGTTCTAGCACTCGCCTGAATAAAATCAGTTGCATTTTTGTGTGTGATACGAATTAATGTCGTAAATATGTTGTTTTGTCCCAGATAGTCTATTCCCTCCCTATCTTTGCCACGCTAATCACGCCAAGCACAATGCGGTCTGTCAGAGCGATCAATCTCCTCGACTCTGGATAAAGGAAATATAATGGTTGATGCTTCTTTTCTTAGTGGTTCATGAATGAATTTCTGTCTGGCTATGTGAGGGGCACGTTGGGATGGGAGTGGATGCTGAACAGATGAATGGCAGGATATCAACCGATGTTTGGTCTAAGATAGTGACGCTAATAGCCTTTATTGAAATGCTGGCACTGGAACCAACCATTTTACCTGTCTTTAGTACATACATTTTTTGCAGCATATAGATTCGTGACTGGCTGCTGAGAGGGATTCCATTGACTTTCTTTCGGCCCTGCTTCTGGTAAGGTGAGGTGAATGGCATGGAGACAGGCTATGTGTCTATTTCATCAGGTTCACTTCATCCTTTTGCTTCGATGCTTGCCACTCGAACCGCTCATTTCATTCTACTGCCTTTAATCATATTGGCGATTCAATTCGTAAGCCACCAAAGGATAGCCTAGCCTTCAACTCCCGCTGCCACTGCTGGTCTTGGCGCTACAGTCTAAAGGCGATATTGATTTCTTCGCACTTTATTGACAAGATGGCATTTATAGTAGAAAAAGAAGTTTGTCTTTATTACTCCGTGTCAGATTCTTGTCGCGGTCCTGATGATTATAATCATAGTAGAGCACATCACGTGGTCGATGGAGTTGGACGAAGTGAAGTTTTTATGTTCATTGTGTTCTCGGATTAGTTTCGATAGAATGTTGTTGGGCAGCAATGGTCGCCTATATCGGTTCTTGGTGCAGCCGCGCTATTCTACGAACCTATTTTGCAATAATTCATAATTGCATAGGTCGATGTCGTCATGCCCTATGGTGGATAGTCGGCAATAAATACTTAAATACATAAATATATATGTTTGATAGTGTATCCTGCTGTCCTGGTGACAATTTTCAAACTCTCGTTCCTCAGCCGTAGAAAACGCCTGACGATGGCACGATAAACTAAACCCACAGTTCCAACAACGGTTCTGCGGCGGATAATACGGAAGGCATATATAAGTAGTAACTCTAGTGTACTGACGAAATTGCCGCCTTGTACGTGGATATTGGAATACATACCGGGGTATTGCAAGGTTGGTTCCTTTTCAAACTTTCAGAAACTGATATTGAACCCCGTGGACCTAAATGGGATGTAGCCTTTAAGCAAATAACCAAGAGATGAGAACACTGTGCCAAGGCATTACTTATAAGCTGAACACTACTGTGGAAACAATAGATCAGCCTAAAACAAACAAAGCGGGAATCATTTTTTACCGATGAACTGAATATCTGATCATACATTGAGGACATTCATATACCCTAAGATATCCTTCATGCCCTATGGTGGATAGTCGGCAATAAGTAATTAAGTACATGGATATATATGTTTTTATAGTGTATCTGCCTGCTGTCCTGGTGATGCTTTTCAAGCTCTCGTTACTCAGCCGTATAAAAAACAGCTGACGATGCACAATAAACTAAACCCAGAGTTCCAACAACGGTGCTGCGGAGGATAATACCAGGCCAAAGCATTTACTTATAAGCTGGGCACTACTATGGGGACGATTGCTTAGCCTAAAGACAAACAGAGCGGGAATCATTTCCACCGAAGAACTGAATATCTGATCATACAATAGGACATACACCAACGAAAAAAGATGTAATTTGAAAAGGCTGGATCCATGATATGCGAAACGAAAACTCTACTTAAGTATTCCCCTTGATCAATTTGTTATCAGGTTGATATTGACTTTAAAGCTGGCGGTAAGAAGCCCCCTGGATTGGTCCCAGAACGCCAGTACGGTTTGATTTGCCTGAATCAACATAGGCCCGGAGCTCTAAATATAATCAGCCTGGAATAAAACTCGTCAATTGTCCAAAGATTGTCCTTGGTTAAGCCAAAGAAACATAATTTATTTGCTTACTCCTTAGCCAGCTGACCGACTTCTATACGTTTGGCAAGGAGATCACAACACGGTTATATATGGTGTTTAACGATGGTCAACATGGTCAGGTGGAATCAGGAAGCAGCACCGCAAAAACCAAGAAGGGCCGCCCACCTCCCGCCTCTTGCGAAACATCTACGACTCACCCTTCTCTGGTTCGGTTATTAAGCATGTGAACGATATGGACTTTGATTAATGAGCCCGCCAAAGACGTGTGGATCAAAGGAGTTTCTTCAGGCTTCTTCGACAAAACTACAATGCCATCCATTACCATATGACAAGGAAAGATCGCCGCAGAAAAAAAGATGATCGACCTAACGCCACGTAATAGTAGATTTTCTGCGAAAGGAACTTTACTGTTGCATAGATATCGACGTTGGTGCCAGTGCTTACATTCAACGACTTCACAGTATATACATGATTTCAGCTTGATTTCATGAACTGTTTACTTTGTACGTTATTCGTAGAAAAGTCATTTCTCCTAGCACCGTGTCCAACTGAACCACAGTTCAGACCATGAATGGGTCAAAAGGGCCTGACAGAATTGAATGTGACCCAAAGGCGTTCAGACATAGCTTGAGCTGAAATCCGCCTAAATTTACTGGTACATAAACTCACATACTAGCCCGGGCAGCAATCCAGGCGTGCTTCATCCCACCGGGGAGGGCTTTATACTTTACTGCAATGGTGGGGGTGTACCGCCCATACCATACAGAGCATATAGACTGAGAGGAAAATGAGGGGTTTGTTGGTCATCGAGAGAGGATATATTGGTTCAAAAATGGCATCCACATTAGACAGTGACAGTTATGCCTGCTTATCAGCGCTCATACCGTGATATAAGTCTAGTATGCATATACATTAGTGACGTGGTACATATTGGTAGAGTAATTCATGACAAAAATCACCATATGACACTAGGGAATATTATCCGTACAGTACCAAGAACATATTGTGCGGGTGCAAAATAGCTATATGAGCATCTATAATACTGCCAACGCTAAAGGCGGTTTGGTGCGGTTTGTATCTTCTAACATTGAAATACCAACTACTGGAAGCGTGTACAGTTTCACATGTGTGCAAAACCAGGGGATAGAACCATTAAAGAAGTCGCAGAATAATGTTATTGACCTTCAAGGTGCTCTTTGCAACAGATTCGCATTGATTGAACTAGAAGAATTTTTGGTTGGAATTTATCTAAACATTATGTAATGGCTAGTTAGGGAGGTGCTTAATCATTTGATAGTAGATTCTTGGGACATAGCCAATATGTGGAGTTGCGTCCCAATTACGAAATCCGTGCCACCCATGTCTGATAATAAACAATTAGGCAAGCACCAGGGGAGAGGTAGACGTTACACAGTGGCGCCACTGGCTTAACGAACGGCGGGATGCTAACTTTTTAGGGACGGAAAAAGGTAAGATACAGTCAATGATGTCCTGCTTGGTAGAACATGGGGCCCATCATCACGTTTACATCGTGAGCTATGATGCTAGAAAGTAAACTAGACCCATAGATCCAAACGCGCCGTCACGGATAGAAAATAAGAGAAAATATATGTAGTAGTGCTATTAATCTAATGAAACTGATGCTCTGTTATCGAGTGTTACATCGGAAGAAATCCACTGATATGAGGATATATTCAATTTCCAAATTGTGGAACAATTTATCGACAACAGAAAGGAATCTTCCCGGTCCTAAAAAATACATACAGTAGTTGATTCGTCTTCTGCTACTTGTGCACGAAGGAGTTTCTATACGGCTATGAGAGGGACACTATGGGAGGAGTGGATGGTGAACTGATGAATGACAGGATATCAACCGGTGTCTGGCCCAAGGGAGTGGTGGTAATGGTCTTCATTTAAATGCTGGCACAGGAACTTTTTAATTTATCGGTCTACTGCGGTATTATAATTTTTCCATTCGCGACTGGCTGCTGCGAGGGATTCCATTGCTTTCTTTCCTTTCTACTTTTGGTAAGTCGAGGCGAATGGTATGGAGGTTATTTGTCTATGTCATCAGGTTCACTACATCATCTTGCTTCGATGCTTGGTACTCCAATATCTCATTTCATTGCGATGCTTTTAATCTTAATATAATATTAGAAAGTCCTCTCCTGAGTCATCCAGGTCTTTTCCTAATCTTCCCCTCTCCCAGCTGTTGGCACCACAGCCTATATGCGATATTGATTTATTTCCACTTCATTGCCGCGAAAGCATTTATAAAGGAGGATTGGTTTGATTAGTCTTACTTATTAGTATGTGTCAGATTCTAGTCGCTGTCCTGATTATTATGATCATAGTGCCACATACTTGCTAAAACCCATTTTACCAGATTAAGTTCTTGGTAAAAAAAATTGTTCTCTAATATTCTAAATAGTCATACATGAACATTGCACCTTATTATGATCATATTGCCACACAACAAAGACAATGAACAAAAACCAAAATCAAGATACATGGAAAATATAGTGCTTCGGCCTGTTGTTCTGGGGCTCTGATTCCACCGCCATATAAGATAATACCAGACGATGACACCGTATACTAGACCCACAGTTCCAACGGTGCCTGGACGGACAAAAAATCAGAGACCAACATATAAGTAGAAGCTCTATTAATATGATTAAACTACTTATTTACCCACAGTTACATCGAAGAACATACAAGGAATCATGACATTGCAGACAAACTTCATATTGTAAGGGATGTTCTTTGACAAACTTCTTACAAATTTTGGCCCCTTGAATAGGCTGTTGCTTCTCGGCAAATACCCGATAGAGGAGAACACTGTGCCAACGAACCTGCTGAAAATTTCCGCATGTATTTCACTTAATCTAATTCTAATCACGATGATACTGACGTCATAGCTGACGATATCAAGCCCCATTGGAGCGGCTTCAGAACCCCAGTAGGGTAGGATCCTGAATCAACATGGGTCCGGTGCTCCAAATAAAGTCAGTGCAGAAGAAATGCCGGCAACGGCCAAAAGATCCCCCTTGCTTACTCCAAAGCAATATAGTTCAGTGCTTTAACTCGTTATATGGTCAGCGTGGATGATGTTGAACTGGGATCGACATAAGCAGTTGAAACCAAGGAAACGATTTTTTTTTCACATCGGTCCCATTTAAAACTGGACTGTTTTTATCGCACTTTTATCTGAGATATTAGTGACCAGTAGCAAAGACAATGTGGATCCAAGAAGTGGTGTTCGACTGACCCTGCTTCGACGACGAAACTATAATAACGTCGAGGGCAATATGACAATACCGTGTTTTCCGCAAACGTATGCAGTGTGATGGGATATCTATGCGCCACTGAGCATATTTTAGCCGCTGCATTCAGTTGCGACGTATATATGACGGTTCGATTTCTTTAAGTTTTTAAAAAACATATTTTGCTTTTCTATTAAATTTCTTACTGACTTCCAGTAGAAAGCCGCCTCTGCAATCTCTCTCTCACCACGTTTCACTTCTGTTCGGCCATGTTTAATGTCGTCAAGTCCACATTACCGACAATAGGATCCCACAAGGAGCGTAACAGGGAGAGCAACCGGTGAATTCTGGTGGATGAGAGTATGGGGTGGTAGCATGCTTGGTGGGGGCACAGGTCTTATGAAGATAGTCGACAACACACTGGCGGCAGTAGTGGGCGCGATGGCTCAGGAGGAGAGGCCAACGTTAATTTAAGAGGTGAGCGTGATAGCTGATTGGGATCTAGTTGGTGGTAATAAGATCTAAAGTATCGGATTACGGGCCGGGTACAATGGATGCTGTCTACAAGGGGCTAGAGGCAGAGAAGGACAATTAAATCAGTGCGATGGTAAGCCGAGAATACGAGAGCATCAGTTGTTTAACAATGGCTGAAATTCGGGGTTTCACAATCTAGGCAGGATGAGGTGGCTATATTGCTTATGCAAACATTGTCGAGAGATGTTGATATCATATCAAGACCATATCAATATTGCCACCGCATCGTGCTTTTCCCATTCACAATGAAGCAAGCCGGATGCGAATCAAGTCACGTGGAATCATTCAAATAGTTATTTGTTGAAAATGTTTAGATACCAAGCTGTCATAGCCGATTTAGTGTAACTTCATGTGCCATGATCCGAGATAATGTTCAAGTCAAGATGGCAGCACTTTTTGTTGAGGGCTGACAGAGTACACAAGCGCGCCATGATAGCCTCATAGGCACTGATGCACATCCTGTTCTGCTGATCAGCCGTGATAGGAGCCCCTAAGCAGGCTTCACATTTGGGCGGCGTTTTTAATTTTTGAACCCATCAATTGAATATGTTGTATGATTGCGTCACTGTGAGTGGTCACATCGTAAGCGCGACCGCACTAATAGTTTTTAAGAATATTCTGCTGGAAGCCTTGGTCATAGGCGTACCATGCTCGCATTTCATAATAAGGAAATGTTCTTATCTTGCAATGGTAGTTTTATATTTATATCGCCTCGGCTTTAATACCTGGCCGGGATCCTAAGTTGATGGGTTGTATAACGTTCATGCAGGGTTCTTCCACACTTTTGTTTGAACTGACTGAGGGAAGGCGGCATAAAGACCAGGAATTCAATTCACGTGGCAAACTGCCCTTGCGGGGTTGGAGTAAAAACGCTCACCCAATCCATCTAGAATTTTTAGCGGGTCGTCATGAGATAAGCGCGCGCATTGCATAGGTCAGTCTAGGGTTTTCATGACGGATAAACGTGCGAGATTGCAGGAAAACAGAACTCGATTGTTAGTGCATGCATTTTCGCCTGATTTTTTTTAATGCTAGTAGCTATTTACATGGCGCACAAACACTAACCGAGGAGGACATTCAAGCGGCCTGCCGGGGAAGTTACGCAGACACCGTCAGCACATGCGGTGCTGTTCCTAAACATAGGGTGGAAGGGGCCATAAAGGTGAAATATATAGTAAAATAGTATATGGTAAAATATTGGAAGACCTCTCACATCGCCTTTAATGGTACCAACGCATTCACTTTAAATTATGTTATAAAATGTTATACCACATTATTTATTCTAAAATAGTTGGCATTATGCTACAATAGACCGACCTAGTCTCTGCACTGATCTAGCAAGCGAAATCGTGATCATTTACTCAGTTTTCTCTCGTCTCACAAGGCAATAATTAGGGCATAAAACGAAACCACTTTGTATTTGCCATTATACGTTTGGGTTCGCTATTCCCGGTCAATGTGGGTATGCATGACTAATAACGTAAAAAAGGAAATACACGATACAATGTTGCAAACATGATGCTTGCACCTCACATGCATCATTTGGCTGTGTCCTAAAGCAAGATACGATATAGCCATATAATCGAATAACAGCTGATTTCCTGTCATGGATGTCCAAATTATCAGATCACATTTTCGGACATATATTTACTCCGGTTGATGTGTTCAACTAAAAAGTGGCCGAGTTTAGTTCAAGTACAAAAGAACAGCCTTGGTCAAGGGATACTAAGCCACAATCAGCAGTTGTGCCTAAGCGTTGGATTCATATTTGTGAATTTTGCGGCGTTATAACTCCGCAAATATGTTCGAGGCGTAGACCAAAAGACAACTGGTTCAATATTCAATTGAGTTATATTTGGTCTACTGGTTCTGTGTAATACTCGTTATTGATATGGATAGCAATATTTTTCAATGATATATTGTTGAAATGGCTTTTGTACTCTCGTTGGCTCCTAGGCGCACAGTATGGTGACGTCCGTTGTATTTTCTGACCAACGCTCAATACTTGTCTACTCAATCTCTGCCAAGCCCAGCAATGTCACGTACGTGCAAGGGAATCATTCCGGGCAGCGAATCCTATGCTTTGTCAGATGTCACCAGTGCTAACTCAGAACAAGGGCGCTCGCTGTCGGATAAAATAGCGACGTCAAAGAGAAACCCAGCGCAGACAAATCCGATGACAGATTACCCTTGAAAGTCTTGGTTCAAAGCGTCGGACATTCGAGGGGAGTTCCATTAAGGTCAGGTCTAAGGCGGATGAACGGGTCAAGAAACTGTTCGGATGTCGACCAAAACAATATTTTTTTTAAACACACTGCGAACCTGTTGACGTCATTCAGATGCCAGTTGATGCCAACTCCATGCACTTGAACGGGACTGAATACGACCTATGTCCCTAGGTGCAGGGACGTTTATGTCGAATTTTATGAAGACGATATTCTGAATAACGCATTAACGTGCTTTAGTGTTTACAAGATTGATTTATATTCACTGTGCTATAGTACATCTGTCCATTGCCTTAGGGGTCGCCGACCTACTGGGTAAATGGTAGGTTATGGGGAGTTCCATGGCGAGAGGAGGTTTTTACAAATAAAATGCAAAGTTTCCATTATAATCCTTGAGCTTTTCTCCCTCAATGACCAGGTGCATCCGGTGCTTCCTTAGTTTCGCTCTAATCATCACTCTTGTTTTGCTTTGCTGAGTACCCAGAATTGGATTAAATGGTCTGTGGTCCACGGTGAATTTACGCTCGCATTGAGTGAGGATTCCCCGACTGTGACAGTGTTTACAGTCCACACAGGCGCTTATCTGCTAGATTGCCAATGACCATGATGACACCTGCTACATACTGTGTGTCACCATCAATCATCATGAATCATATCAACGTCACGCCCGAGGTAAATCGTGTAATGTTCCTTCATTGAGGTACATTGGCGCCCTCTTACATTCATCATGAACAGCATAAATGTGGCATACGCATCAGAAACGATTTGATATGTCACAATAATAGGATCATTTATTACAGTGACTGGCACCATTAATTATGTCATCATCCGACGACTGTTTTCATAAATAATGAGATCGATAAGCAACAGAATATGATTTAACGATGTAGAGGTATCATTGTCATGTCATGCTATTTTCAAGTAACGCTGGTATTCCTTGAAAACGACATGGAAATAATACAATATATGGATATTAATAACGAGGTCGTCTTATTTACTACAACTTCAAAGATATTTATACAGTTATACCAAAAATTAAATATGACGAATATCTCAAAGAAGTTTTTCTACATACCCCTTTATACAACATTGGATTTGCCGGGAGCCAGCCATCACGTCAACGTGTGCTACTGCCTGTGTTGTTGTGGCCGCTGACCAGACCCTCTCTATTCTTAACCATATATAAACAACTGTTATCTAGATCATAGTCTTGGGACAAAGGCCGCAGTTATGTGGTGACGTCATGTCGCGGAATCATTTCCGGCACGTGTCGTCCAAAGAGCGTCTTGGCTGAGAATGTCGTAAAGCTGTCACGTGGCTGGGGCGTAAATTCTTGATGTGTAGTGCGTTCATGTTACGAAGGGCGCCGTACTAAAATTTGATGTAGCGGTGGGCATGGCGGGGAGAAAGGATAACCATTGCATGTCTATTTTGCGAAGTAAATTCCAACTGTACATACGACCGCGGGGAGTCCAGACAAATTGTGTTGTGAATTGAAGGAGACAGCGAAATAATGTTACCCTTTGTTCTTAAATATCGTTAAAAACATGACTTAGTTGCACAAACCCGCCACAGAGGGGCATCCACGTTGTGACCATTGTCACGGGTTACCATACATCATGGTCTACTCCCAATGGGCACGACAATATAACCACATACCATGACAATAGATAATAACAAAATACAATTGTCATACATACTACCATGAGGTAGACGCTCATGCCCTTCATGTGAGCTCCCTGTTACGCCCTCTGCTCATCTTACATATATATCCGCTTTTAATTATTTTATGAATCTGGGACTATTAAGATTGGAGTTGATTTTATTCAGCCGAGTTCTAACACTCGGCTGAATAAAATCAGTTGCATTTTTGTGTGTGATACGAATTAATGTCGTAAATATGTTGTTCTGTCCCAGATAGTCGATTCCCTCCCTATTTTTGCCACGCTAATCACGCCAAGCACAATGCGGTCTGTCAGAGCGATCAATCTCCTCGACTCTGGATAAAGGAAATATAATGGTTGATGCTTCTTTTCTTAGTGGTTCTTGAATGAACTTCTTTCTGGCTATGTGAGGGGCACGTTGGGGTGGGAGTGGATGCTGAACTGATGAATGGCAGGATATCAACCGGTGTCTGGTCTAAGATAGTGACGCTAATGGCCTTTATCGAACTGCTGGCACTGGAACCAACCATTGTACCTGTCTTTAGTATATACATTTTTTGCAGTATATAGATTCGTGACTGGCTGCTGCGAGGGATTCCATTGACTTTCTTTCGGCCCTGCTTCTGGTAAGGTAAGGTGAATGGCATGGAGACAGGCTATGCGTCTATTTCATCAGGTTCACTACATCCTTTTGCTTCCATGCTTGCCACTCGAACATCTCATTTCATTCCACTGTCTTTAATCATATTGGCGATTCAATTCGTAAGCCGCCAAGGGATAGCCTAGCCTTCAACTCCCGCTGTCCCTGCTGGTCTTGGCGCTACAGTCTAAAGGCGATATTGATTTCTTCGCACTTTATTGACAAGATGGCATTTATAGTAGAAAAAGAAGTTTGTCTTTATTACTCCATGTCAGATTCTTGTCGCGGTCCTGATGATTATAATCATAGTAGAGCACATCACGTGGTCGATGGAGTTGGACGAAGTGAAGGTTTTTATGTTCATTGTGTTCTCGGATTAGTTTCGATAGAATGTTGTTGGACAGCAATGGTCGCCTATATCGGTTCTTGGTGCAGCCGCGCTATTCTACGAACCTATTTTGCAATATTTCGTAATTACATAGGTCGATGTCGTCATGCCCTATGGTGGATAGTCGGCAATAAGTACTTAAATACATAAATATATATGTTTGATAGTGTATTTTGCTGTCCTTGTGACAATTTTCAAACTCTCGTTCCTCAGCCGTAGAAAACGCTTGACGATGGCACGATAAACTAAACCCACAGTTTCAACAACGGTTCTGCGGCGGATAATACGGAAGGCATATATAAGTAGTAACTCTAGTGTACTGACGAAATTGCCGCCTTGTACGTGGATATTGGAATACATACCGGGGTATTGCAAGATAGGTTCTTTTCCAACCTTTCAGAAACTGATATTAAACCCCTCGGACCTAAATGGGATGTAGCCTTTAGGCAAATAGCCAAGAGATGAGAACAATGTGCCAAGGCATTACTTATAAGCTGAACACTACTGTGGAAACAATAGATCAGCCTAAAACAAACAAAGCGGGAATCATTTTTTACCGATGAACTGAATATCTGATCTTACATTGAGGACATTCATATACCAAAGATATCCTTCATGCCCTATCGTGAATAGTCGGCAATAAGTAATTAAGTACGCGAATATATATGTTTTCATAGTGTATCCGCCTGCTGTCCTGGTGACAATTTCCAAACTCTCGTTCCTCAGCCGTATAAAAAAACGGCTGACGATGCACAATAAACTAAACCCAGAGTTCCAACAACTGTACGGCGGAGGATATAACAATGCCAAGGCATTTACTTATAAGCTGGGCACTACTATGGGAACGATTGCTCAGCCTAAAGACAAACAGAGCGGGAATCATTTTCACCGAAGAACTGAATATATGATCATACAATAGGACATTCATACACCAACGAAAAAAGATGTAATTTGAAAAGGCTGGATCCATGACATGCGAAACGAAAACTCTACTTAAGTATTCCCCGTGATCAATTTGTTATCAGGTTGATATTGACTTTAAAGCTAGCGGTAAGAAGCCCCCTGGATTGGTCTCAGAACGCCAGTACGGTTTGATTTGCCTGGATCAACATAGGCCAGGAGCTCCAAATTTAATCAGCCCCGAATAAAACTCAACAATTGTCCAAAGATCGTCTTTGATTAAGTCAAAGAAAAATAATTGAGTTTATTTTACCGGTTAGCCGGCTGACCTGCTGATTCGACTTCTATACGCTTGGCAGGGAGGTCACAACACGGTTATATATGGTATTTAACGATGGTCAACATGGTCAGGTGGAATCAGGAAGCAGCACCGCAAAAACCAAGAAGGGCCGCCGACCTCCCGGCTTTTGTGAAACATCTACGACTGACCATTCTTCGGTTCGGTTATTATAGGAGATCATAGCATGGACTTTGATTAATGAGCTCGCCAAAGACGTGTGGATCAAAGGAGTTTCTTTAGGCTTCTTCGACGAAACTACCATGCCATCCATTACAAGATGACAAGGAAAGATCGCCACAGAAAAAAAGATGATCGACTTAACGCCATGTAATACTGGGTTTTCTGCGAAAGGAAATTTACTGTTGCATAGATATCGACGTTGGTGCCAGTGCTTGCATTCAAGGGCTTCACAGAATATGCATGATATCAGCTTCTTGAACTGTTTGATTTTTACGTTATTCGTACAAACGCCTTTTCTCGTCTTTTCTCGCCTTTTCTCCTAGCATGGTATCCATTCCATCACCACAGTTCAGACAATGAATGGGTCAAAACGGCCTGACCGAATTGAATGTGACCCAAAGGCGTTCAGACATGGCTTGAGCTGAAATCCGCCTTCCCTTTACTGGTACATAAACTCACGTACTAGCCCGGGCAGCAACCCAGGCGTTCTTCCTCCCCCCAGTGGGGAAGGTTATACTTTACTGCAGTGGTGGGAGTGTACCGCCATAACAAACAGAGCATATAGACCGAGAGGAAAGCGAGGTCTTTGTTAGTCATCGAGGTTATCTTGGTGAAAAAAATGGCAACTAAATTAGACACTGACAGTTATGCGTATATAGGGGCTGGGGTCAGTTGCTTAAGCTGCTATTCAAATAGGGAACATTTTCCTTCCTTGATGATATAGATAAATGCGCAGTATCGGACGGACACTTGGCGTCAACTATGGAACATAGCTTTTGCTTCCATTTAAACCTACACAAACAAACTAATATTTTATGGATGACAAATTGTTGTGTAGGCTTTAATACTGTTAAAACTCTACTCGATTTTGCTTTCGCGAAACACGACAGCTACATGGCTACATGTATGACTATTTTTTTGTTTGGAGACTTCCTTACCCATGCTGACGTCATGCTTGCCATTAGATATCAATGTCTGAGGTCTGTTTATCAGCTCGCATAACGTGAAATAAGTGAAATAATAACTATGCATGTACATTGGTGATATATTATATAGTGGTAGTTTAATTCTTAAACAGGATAAACATCCCATGTCTTTCTTCGTAAAGGGTAGGCGGTTACCCCGGGGACTTGGCTCCACTCCCCCTTACTTCTTTAATTGACGCGATATGACTAAAAGTGGTTAAAGCGTCCTAAATAACCAACCAGGAACATAATTGCTATATGAGCAGCTCTAATGCTGTCAACGCTAAAAAGCAGTTTGGCACTGTTTGAATATTCTCGTGTAATTACGCCAGCATTGAGATACCGAATACTGGAAGCGTGTACAGTGTCGCATGTGTGAAACAATGGGATAGAAGCATTAAACAAGTCAAAGATTAAAGGTATTCATTCTCCGAGTGCTCTCTGATCTGTGTACGCTTTTATGGAACTAGGATGTTGGAATTGATCTAAACATGTTGTAATGGCTAGACGGGATGGTGCCTCCTCATTTCATATGAGCTTTTTGGGACATGACTAGTAAGTGGAATTACGTCTCAATTATGCAATCCGTGCCTCCCTTGTCAGACAATGAAAAATATATGCAAACATCGGGGTAGAGGTAGACGCCACGTGGCGCCACTGGCTGGTGGGACGGCGGGATGCTGACGTCATAGGGAGGAGAACAGGAGAGAGATATTCAATGATGTCCTACTTTATGGAATCCGGGGTCCGTCGTCACCTCCACCTCGCGGGCTAAGATGTCACCCCGACACCCTATGCGCAAAACAAGATGTCACTGAAAAACCGGACGCTTGCCTCACGTGTGTATTTTTATTTACATTACATTCTTGCTCTATCTAACCCATGCTAAGCACGTCTTACAACGACCGTGTCTGCCTCACCCTCCTCACGAGTCTCTCCGCGCACCTGATGCCTCAGATGCTGAGGTGGGGGGGGGGACCCCGACATCTTATGGGTCCGCCACGAGTCGTGGGATATGTAATCAATCAGGGACGGCGACCATAAATGACGGGTGGTGCCTGCCCCCCATCTACGTCCCCCCCCCCCTTGACCCCGCCCCCCTAACCCCTCCCTCGTTTCTCAGTCATCCCTGGTGAAGGGGCGTCACGCATCCAGGGCCGATTTGGTCGCTGGTCCGCTTTAATCTGGGGCCGCAATCAATGCTTCCTGTCCAAAACGTCGGAGACGATTCGAACAGATTATCCGCGTCCTGTGAGAGTCGCTTCAAACCCACATAGCGAATGATGGAGTAGATTCACGTCGGGAATTGTTCGGGTGGGGCAGTCTCAAAGGACAATAGGCAGACGGGGGGGGGGGTGGTCGGGCGGTGAGATGGAAGGACGGTAGAGAACGGCGCAGGGCGTAGGCGAGAGCTAGCTGACAAAGATGGGGGCCGAAGATAGATCCATTCCGAATGACTTCCGGTTCCATATTGTATCTCTGCCGGTTAGTGGCGTTGGGCATAGGAACGGACGCCGCGGGGGGTCAACCGTTGAGATCGATCGTCTCGTTTTAAGGTCGACTTTTAATAGTTGCCGCCGCCTCTTTCATCAACACAAAGATGTAGCGATAAGCCACACCGCCCTGAACTCTCTCGCCATTCCCCTGTTCCTCCCTCCCCAACCCCTCCCCATCCCTCTCTCTTCTCTCTCCGCCATACGCCCGCCCCCCCCCCCCCTTGTCACCATCCCCAACCCGTCCCCATTCATCCCTCTTCTCACCCCAACTTAGCGCGATTTAGCGTCCTAGGCTTTATAAAATATATGATGTTCGCAATAAATGTAGCGGAACGATCGATTGTTAACCATACCATAACAAGAGACGAAATCAATAATGTACCAGCGACACTGTACATGCGAGCTTCCCGGGCGTCAAGCTAGGGCTATGTTGAGATGTCCCCAATGGTTACCGACCTCTTCGTAACTAGGGTGTCCATAAGGCTTGCAGGCTTCCCCGAATGCCATCCCGGCGCATTAGCATGCCAACCAGTCGCATCATTCCTAGGGTTGCCGTGCGGCGTGAATCAGGCCTGAAGCCGTCCCATTATAAATATCTCATATACGCCTTGCTATCTCGTAATGACGTGAGATCGACAAATCGCAACATCCCTCATTATCTTGACCAACCGCTAATTGGATTTCTGGTTTCGCTGGAAGCCATGTAGCTTCATCCTATTGGTTGTCGGGAGGGGCGTTGTGATGTTGTCATAGTGTGATTGTCACGAAGGGTTTCGCTATGGGAGTCATGATTGGACCTATGATGGAAGCCATGATTTAAGCAATAGGGGGAGCCATGATGGTGCCATGATGGGAGCTACGACGGTGCCGTGATGGGAGCTACAAAGGCGTCATGATGGTAGATACGATAGAGCCATGATGGGACCCATGATGGGAGCCATGATAGGAGCCATGATGCTGACATAATAAAAGCCATGACGGGAGCTGCGATGGTGCCATGATGGTACCATGATGGGAGCCACGATGGGAGCCATGATGGGAGCCACGATGGGAGCCACGATGGGAGCCACGATGGGAGCCACGATGGGAGCCATGATGGGAGCCACGATGGGAGCCACGATGGGAGCCACGATGGGAGCCACGATGGGACCCACGATGAGAGCCACAATGGGAGCCATGATGGGAGCCATGATAGAATCCACGATTTGAGGCACGATGGGAGCCACGATGGGAGCCACGATGGGAGCCACGATGGGAGCCACGATGGGAGCCATGATGGGAGCCACGACGGGAGCCTTGATGGAAGCCACGATGGGAGCCACGATGGGAGCCACGATGGGAGCAACGATGGGAGCCACGATGAGACCTACGATGGGAGCCACGATGGGAGCCATGATGGGAGCCATGATGGGAGTCACGATGGAATCCACGATGGGAGCCACGATGGGAGCCATGATGGGAGCCATGATGGGAGCCACGATGGGAGCCACGATGGGAGCCACGATGGGAGCCATGATGGGAGCCATGATGGGAGCCATGATGGGAGCCATGATGGGAGCCACGATGGAATCCACAATGGGAGCCACGATGGGAGCCACGATGGGAGCCACGATGGGAGCCATGATAGGAGCCATGATGGAATCCACGATGGGAGCCACGATGGAAGCCACGATGGGAGCCATGATGGGAGCCACGATGGGAGCCACGATGGGAGCCATGATGGGAGCCATGATGGAAGCCACGATGGAATCCACGATGGGAGCCACGATGGGAGCCACGATGGGAGCCACGATGGGAGCCACGATGGGAGCCACGATGGGAGCCATAATGGGAGCCACGATGGGAGCCATGATGGGAGCCATGATGGGAGCCACGATGGGAGCCATGATGGTAGCCACGATGGGAACCACGATGGGAGCCACGATAGGAGCCATGATGGAAGTTATGATGGGAGTTATGATCGGAGCCACAATGGGAGCCACGATGGGAGCCACGTTAGGAGCCATGATGGGAGTTATGATGGGAGTTATGATGGGAGCCACGATGGGAGCCACGATAGGAGCCATGATGGGAGCCACGATGGGAGCCATGATGGGAGCCATGATGGGAGCCACGATGGGAGCCATGATGGTAGCCACGATGGGAACCACGATGGGAGCCACGATAGGAGCCATGATGGGAGTTATGATGGGAGTTATGATGGGAGCCACGATGGGAGCCACGATGGGAGCCACGATGGGAGCCATGATGGGAGCCACGATGGGAGCCATGGTGAGAGCCATGACGCTCAAGTCTAGTATCTAAAACTTATGCCATGTGGGGATTTTGTGTCATTGACGGTGAAATCCATGCGCTACAGATGCTAATCGTGCAGCGTTGACATTGCCAGCGACTCTATATGGAAATATGTCTGCTCACCGCCAGTCACTGGTATTATCGACCAAGAAAGACTTATTTCCAAACCAATTTCCCTAGTGATGTCCTGGGTCCCTTCCCCAATATATTCCTTACTGCCATGTGTAACCCAACACAGCCAACGCCCCCGCCACTGCCACTCCACGTCACCACATGTCACAGGGTGCCACAATTGCCATCAGCCTACACGCGCCCGTAACCCCTACACCCATTCCCTGCTCCTCGCCCCCCCCCCCCCCCCCGGAACAGTCCACCCGGCGCGCCGTCTATCACCCTCGTCCTTACGGCCGCCAATCACATCACCGCAGGAATTAGGCGACTTGTTCCCCAGGGGAGCGTTTCTCGTCAATATGCGCCAAATTGGCCGCTCTAGCTGTACACTGGTGGCCGCCGGGCGCCCTACAATGACAGGGTGGGGCCATTGTTTGACTCCACGTGGCGGCGGCGGCGGCGGCGGCTAACGGCGGGGTCGGGTCGAGGGTATGGGGCGGAGGGTCAATTGGGCAGTGGTGGAGGGAGAATGGGTTCGTGGGATGGAGGGAAGGGGCTGGTTCGAAAAGGTGACGGGCTGGGGCCGGCGTTCGGTGTGGGTGTGGGTGTGGGTGTGGGGGTGGTGGTGGGTGTGGTTGTTCGACGCAAGCATCCCATCGCTCATCAGGCACATACCAGCTGAAAATGCCACACCCCAAATCAAGCACAATAGAATTCTCCCATCTCTCTCCTACCTTCCCCTCTCCCTCCTGGATCTGCCATCAGCGGGGTGTGTCCACCACAGCCACATCCACAACCGCATCCACAGCCACACAGACATGCACACAATGCAGCCCAGTTAAGCCGCTCGCGACGGGGGGTCCGGAGCCGGATGAAGCCCTGAAAAATCCAGGCCGTAACGAGGCATTCATGGCAAGGGTGGGATGATTGGGTAAGGGTGGGGGATGCTGGTGAGGGAGATGGCGGGGGTGAGAGGGAGGGGGTGAGAGAGAGGGGGAGAGAGGATGAGAATGATGGGTACGAAGGATGGGGGGGGGGGTAGAGGAGAGTAGTGGGTTTCCCAACGAGGGTGAGGAGGCGATTGAAGGGGGCGGGGAGGGGGGGGGGGTAGGTGAGGCGCAGGGGATAAAGGAGGGGGTTGTTGGGCTGGTTGGGGGTGAAGGTGAGGGTGAGGCAAGGGGGCGGGGGGCGGTGGAGCTGGGGACGTCGATGGCATTACCGGACAGACAGGAGGAAGACATGACTGAGCGGCTGATGGCCGCCATTATTGTTATTATTATGACAACCACGGGCAACCTGCCGACGGAGGTGGTTGTGCGTGGGGGGTGGGGGGGGATTGGGGTGAGGGGGGTGATGAAGTAGAGATGAGGGCGGAACGAGGGTAGGGCACCAGACGGTGGGGGCGCAACAGGGACCGGGCAGAGAAGGGCGGGAGGGTGATCCTTGTGGGGGTCCTCGTTGCGAGGGTCGTGAGGTGGAGAGGAGGAGGAGGGGCCTGATGTGTCGCTACCGCCCAGCGAGGTCTCCCGGGTTCCCGGCGGAGGCAGCCTCGCTTTGATTGCCGCCAGGTTTGATGAGAGGCCGACAATGGGAAGTCGCCGTCGCGACCCTTTGTCCCACGTGACCCCGCAGGGAGGTGGCGGCCCGCGGAGGCGGGGCGAGGTGGGGTGTGTGGAGTCACGGGACACGGGACACGGGACACGTGGGTTATTCCACGGACGGAATTAACTTGTGGGCCGTGAAAAGCTAGGAGGCTGCAGGGTTCAGAGACCAGACGCCAAGAGGCTGCAGTCTTAAGTGGTGTCCCAAGCAGACATCGCTTGTTCTTATTGATGGTCGCTGCGCGCCCATTGAATGGGGCGGATGAACTGTGATGCTCAGCGGGGCGTCTACAACGGGGGCAGCGCTGATGGTCCTAGCCCATGCGGGTGGTAAGTGGGTGATTAAATATCCCACGACGAAAAGGTAATGTCCCTCTGTATATTCAAGCGCAGGAGTCCGAATGGCGAATAAATAACTTTAGGGGTGACTACCCACCAGAAGGTGGTGCGGGAGAGAGGGAGGGGGCGGGGGGGGGCGGGGGCAGCGCGGCGGGTGTAGATGAACGAGGAGGGGGCGCCCAATCTTCTGGTCGATTCAGGTCTTAATATAAATGTTGATGTGGCCCCTTTTATCTCCAACCACTCTCATTCATGAAGGGCGGGAAATGAAGCACGGGGTGTGAGGAAGGCAAGTGTGTGTGTGTGTGCCGAGGCGAGGGATGGGGAGGGGGGGGGGTCGGTGGATGGGGTGAAGCCAGCCGGCACCCGAGAGAAAGACAAACATGGAATAATAATTTATAATGAATAAAAGTCTTAATTTACATGGATATGCATGATGCATGATGACATGATGACAGCAATGCTTTATTACATCGCTGCAAAACTAATTCTCAGCAAATGGGAACAAAAATGTGGACTGTCGGCAACGTCGTTGAGCTGATTGTTACACTTTTCAGTTAACATACACACATACTCTGTTCATTGAAGTTGCAGCGTATGATCATAGTGATCGTAGTCCATATTTGCTTCGCAAACAACATTCTTTTTTACCATTCAATTAGTATTACTTCAACTCCAGTTGCCGCTCCGATGCAAATACAAATCCAGTGAATTAGACCGATTTACCATGTGAACGAGTATAAGGGATCATTGAGAAAGTAACGTCGTTGCCTACCCCACAATATATTCACTTCTGTGTATTGTTGGCCGCATGTATAATTCAACACACAATTGGAAACGGATATACCAGTCTGTGAGTATAATAGCATAATTAATTGCCCATTTGATCGTAGTACAACAATATTTATGTATTTCCCTAGGCATTGAAATCGGACTAATTCGACCTCTATCCATTTTGTGTAGCATCGACGACGGTGTCTGCGGCAAAGGTACCATTGATGGGCAAGGTGCGAGGCACGATTTCTTGGTTCTGTTATCTTACCAAACACGCTTCTGTCGTCGTGTCATCGACCTGCAGTAATGCAATCACCCGACCAGGTAATTGAAGACGCTTTCTTAATTTCATTTATGTGAGAGTATGACAAGCGGATATCAGAAAACATCGGCAGATGCCACCGCCTGCAGCTCAGGGGAAATCAATATGGTGTCAACTGGCGTTGAAAAAGAAGACGTGGTAATTAAGTTTAGGGAAGCTGAATTGCTCGCGTCAGTGAAGTTGAACAAGTCAAAAAGAAATAACTGAAGATCTAGTCGCCGTCTCGAGAACGTCTGATATCCACAGGTCAGCCGTTGTCTGACATATATCACAGGCAAATTCAAGAGCGGACGCAATATTTTTTAAGTAGGCAAGGGGTTGTGGCGGAAGGGCGTTCTAACGTGCCTCTATTTGGAGGTTTGCTGGGGATTATTTTTCATTTGAATGAATTCAACATATCCTCTCGACAATATACATGTCTACCGTATCAAAGTCGTTCTCAGCGATTTCAACCAGCTGCATAAACACATTCTAATTTCTTTATTGAATTTAAAGAAATTAGTGTTAATGTTGATCTAAAAAATAACGGGGCCCCAACAAATTCTTTAGAAAAGTTTTAGATGGCAATGGCACCACGGATAGCATAGCATTCCCTGTGTAACGTTATGTGACGTAAACCACACCGTTCCATAGTACCACAGAACCACCAGTGCGTGCTAAACGTCTCTATAAATAGCCGAGCGGCGGGTTTCTTGGTCATGCGCATGCACATTGCATGAGCAAACAACGGCGATTCTACGGAACTCAAGAGGCAGGCATATCGGGGCCAACGGCTTACCGCATGAACACATAACGGCGGGTTTACCGTTGTCTACGTCTGGCGGTTTAAAGGGTATAAGCTATTATAGCCCACATGAAGCGGATGGTTGGTTGATTGCTTAAAGTTGCATATCGAGCTCTTCCCCGCCAAAACTAAGCCCAGGCGAAATTTATATCAAAAATTGCAGAAAATTCGATCGTTTTATTCTATAAATTCAGAAACCTGATAAACATCGCCGTTTTGGCTGTGATGTGGCAAACGTGTCTATCCTGGGGCACCACAGAACTCTGTCGCGGTACTGCTACTTATACCAAAGCATCGCGAAGCACACAAACTGATGACGTTTACCACTAAATTGAAAAATTTATATCACGGTCAAGACTAAGAGACTTCATTTGGCAGTCTGGCATGCGTGGAGTTAAGACAAAAGAAATCTTGAATGAATTAAGGACTGATTCTTATTTATAATTTTGACCTCTTTAGTTTTGGCGGGAAAGAGCTCGATATGCAATTTTAAAGTAGACGGCGGCAATGGGAAAGATCAAGGCAGAGAGGCTGCGAAGAAAGACATGGGATCTTAAGATTATATGTGATCTCGCACAAAATGATATGTACAAAATTGTAAAATATCGTTGTTATCAACCACAACGTTACATTTACATCATTTCCATGTGAAAATGTTAAATAAGGAAGGAAATTCCTCAGCCATCATGAGGTGTGTCCATGCTGATGACTTTATTAGTGAAATATGGAGCATTGATCGTTCCTACAATCACTAACTAGAGTGAATCTGATGGATGATGGATTTGAGATCAAGATCCATATGCATGGACAGACCATTGGTTCCGGTGGCCAGCAGAAGAGGCTGTAAGTGGAGTCGGTTATGATGCATTTCCTTTGCATGCTCCAGTGTAATTTGGCCGCGCGGGTTCTTTGTTTGGCACCTAAATGGTTGCCGAGGGGCCGTGTGCCGCGCTGTCGCTGACTCCGGGATGGTTTTGTGGCCTGGGTGAGGGGGAAGGGGGGCGTATTTTTGGGTGTGGGCCCTGAATGATGGAGCATATGGGACAACGCTCGGCTAAAGGTGGCCGTTGGAGGAGAATGGATTTATGGGGAGGCTGCCACTGGGTCATTTGTATGGGTTGCCGGGTGACAGCGGCGGTCTGGACATGACCTACGACCAGAAGGGGTGGGAGTCCCGGGGATTGTGTGTCTGGGGTGGGGGTTGGGGGGGGGAGGGGTAGGAGGGGTAGATGAGCCTGGCGGAAATGGAGTTGGTTGGGGGTGCGGTGGGGCACAAGATTGGACTAAAAAGGAGCTCGCGGTGGATGCGTTTCGGCAGGAAGGTAGGGGTGTGGGGGTAGAGGGTTGGGGAGATTTGGGGAGGGGGAGAGGAGAGGGGTTGGGGGCAAGGTTGAGGGGGTGGATCGGCGGGTTCGGTGAGAAAGAGGGTTGGGGTGAAATGGGGATGTAGGAGGTCGATAGGTCGACTTTCTTCGAAGGAAAACCAGGCGACTTGGCGAGGAAAAGGCTTTTATCCACCGACCATCTACAATCAATTATTGTCGCTTCAGCGCATTTCGCCAACCCTGGCCGTCGTAAGCCGGAAAGCCTTATGCCAACTGGGTAGTGGAGGCGGTCAGAGGATCAGGGAAGGAGGGTTGGTGTGTGGTGGAGGGGGTCTGCTTGGAGGTGGTCAGTGGCGGAGGGAAGGAGGGTTGCGGGTTGGTGGAGGTGGTCAGTGGAGGTTGACAGTGGAGGAGGGAAGGAGGGTTGGTGGGTGGTGGAGGTGGTCTGTGTAAAGGTGGTCAGTGGCGGAGGCAAGGAGGGTTGGTCGGTAGTGGAGGTGGTCAGTGGAGGAGTGTAGGAGGGGTGGTGGGATGTGGAGGTGGTCTGTGTGAACGTGGTCAGTGGAGGAGGGAGGGAGGATTGAAGGGTGAGGGAGGTGGTCTGTGTGGAGGTGGTCAATGGAGGTGGGAAGGAGGGTTGGTGGGTGGTGGAGTGGGTCTGTGACGAAAGGAAGGAGGTTTGGTGGGTGGTGGAGGTGGTCAGTGGAGTAGTGAAGGAGGGTGGTGGGTGGTGGAGGTGGTCAGTGGCGGAGGGAAGAAGAGTTGGTGGGTGGTGGAGGTGGTCTATGTGAAGGTGGTCAGGGAAGGAGGGAGAGACGGTTGGTGGGTGGTTGGGGTATAGTATACAATACCATAGTCCAGCAGCAGCCACATACCAGCCCATAATCTTGCCACGTGGGCATACACTGGTCAGGTTAGGGCCAGGAATAAGGCTAAGATTAGAGTTCTGGTTAGGGCTAGTGGCATGAAAGGAGCGAAGGCCGGACAGGTTATTCCGTTACATCAGCCTAGTATTTCAGTATGAATGACGCCATCTCTTAACAATCTCCATATACCTGCAGTAGTGGTCTCTTAATGTAGATATAGAATATATAATGGTCTATTGTAATAACGCCGAGACGCACAATTTACAATATTAAAGTGATAAACAGGTTCAGAGTGTCAAGGTTACGCGACGGCCAGCGATTGAGCTACAATATGGCACAACAGGGGGAAGAGGGATGGGGGAAGGGGGGTAGGGATCAAGGTCGGAGGTCGGAGGCGTGAAGGAAATGCCATGGCGAGATACATCATGTTGACTGAGCACGCCGGAAACGCCCGGAGACGTGTAATAACAGGTGGTGCTGCTGTCCAAGGGCCAGTATAGACTCGAAAATGGTATGGCTGGCTAGACCAAGATCTGTCGCAAATCGCTGGATGCGACATGGTGCACATACTGGACAGAGAATTACCTGTGCTTGGAGAAAGACCTGACTATTTCTAATCAAATGGTCAAATAAATGGTTCACTAACGACGTTATGCATCACAAGTTGGAAGCTAGCGCTTTCAATTGGTGTACTAAATTTTGCAATTGGTGTACTAAATTTTCCGCTCAGTTCTGAAATCACACTAATTCTCTGTCCAGCGTATGGGTCCGCAACAAACGCAAAGACCAGTCGCCCTGTTCATGGTTATTTAACCCATTCCTATTAGTAGGGGTCTGGAAGGGGTCACAGGCATATTTGGAAAAATCGACATTCGACACGGACAATTTTGAAAATGACACCGGACACTGCACTCGCCGTTCCAGACCCCTATTGGTTTGTAAGGGTACAGGTGCCCATGATTTCGGCTTGACCGGCGCCTTAATCCGTCCTCGGCGTCGCTCTTCCATCTTGACCTATATCGTATTCCACATCACGCGGCCGATACATTTTCCACCCCGCTCTCACTTCCTTACTTTCGATTTCGCCATATAATTATTTTTTCTTCCTTCCCAATTTACCCCGAGTCTATTTCCTTCTGCACATGGCCGAGGCCCCTCGTTCATGTCCTGTCCCGAAGGAGACCTTACGAGAGCGAGACACAGCCACGAGGGTGGTCTGGCGGAAAGTGGATATAGACTAAGACTGGGAATGGGTCGGGGTGGGGAGGGTGGGAAGGGGGAAAGGGGAGAGGGGTGAGCTGATGCCGCACAGAGTGGCGGGCGCTTGGCAGGAGTGGCGGCTGGATGGCTGCTGGATGGAGGGGGGGGGGGCAGGGTGGCGGAGGGCTGGGAGGGTGAGAAGAGGTGGCTGGATGCTCGGGGGAGGAGAGGGGTTGGAGGAGGTGGAGGGGAGTGGGGGAGGTGGCTGAGTGAAGTGGCGGAGTTACCCAAGACGGCGACGACCGCGGAGGGTGACCACCAGGGCGTGATGGTCTGTATGGCTTTAACCCCCCACGGGACAATTTACCCGCGACGACGGTTCCTTACAGCGGCGACATTATATATCACCCCATCTCCCCCCCTCTCCTCCCTCCCCCCCCCCCCATCCACCTCCTTCCCTCCCGTCACCCCACACCCTGATCCACCCATGCCATCGAGGCATGCAGACTGCAAGGGATAGGACAATCTCAACCGCAGATCGTACGCAGCGCCGCCAAGCGGTACCAAACGAGATCGCCACGCTACCTTCCCGCGAGCCGCTCAGACACAACGACCCGCAGCAGCTCTCAGAGCCGCGCGTGGAGTGGTGAGACTGGTGGGCTGACTGCTTGGTTGCAGTGGAAGCAAAGCTGAGAGAACCAGGGCCACACTGACTGACTCGGGGATCACGGGCAGCCAGGCTATCACAACGTGAGCGCCCGCCGTGGCCACCTCGATCATAGATCAAGGCGCGGCAAAGCAGGTCGACGACTCGTTGGCCAGAGCCTCGGGGACACGAGGGATTACATTGCCCCTGGGTTCCGCCATCCCTCCGCGCGAGTCCCACCTTCTGCTGAATCATCCTCTCTCCCTGAGGGATAGTTTTTATGTTTTTATTGCGGCTGTCCATCGATATGTGTTGCTGATTCGGTTGCTGTGCACAGTCTTCGGCTGGAGTTTTCAGAGGGAGTGTTTTATGGTGTTCCATCGATATATTTTTGCGGCCGGGATCTCTCCCGCGGTTGGTGCCTCACGGACGTCGCGGGGTATGACAGACACAAGCCACTGTGGCTTTGTGGCGAGGGTACATCCTGTGATTTGACCAAGCAGCCTCGACGCCCTACAATGCGATACCAGCGATTTAATCGCAGCCACCGAGCGCCACATTCCAGAAATCGGTGATTAGATCACCACCGGTTAGCGCCACATTTCTGTGACGCCCCGACCCCCTTCGGCAGGCGATGCGATAGCAACCAATCATCATTGTGAAATGGTGTTGTTGAAATGAAATGTTGTGAAATGGGTCATAGGTTCACCACCGCCATATTAGCTCCATATTATTGCGAAATCTGTCATCGGATCACCAGCAGTTAGCGCCACATTTTGTAAAAACAACAAGTGCCAAGATCGACGTCACCAGGCGCCACATCATTGTGTCACCGTTAGCGATAGGATCGCCACATGTGGCGATGGAACCAATCGGCGCCACCTTGTTCGGCGCCTCCACTGGTTGAACGGCACCACGCGTGACCACATCCACTTCGATCTTAAGTCAGCCCACCAATCGGAAATTGACGGACGTACCACGGGTCCGACATTGCAATGGGGCGATAGCACGGCTGCTGATGAATACTAACGCGAGGCGACCTGGGTACGAAATGCCTTGCTGAACCACGGGATATTATGTGTAACGTGTGGTCGGCTAAGCGGTTCGCAGATTGGCCATGACATAAGCTGCTCCGTTAAGGTAAGGTTATGTATATAAATATATTTATATGTGGGAAATTTTAGGATGACATTATTTTTTATTTTTATATAATATATGATTTATTTTCATAATAGTACAAAGATAATTACAATATTGAACATAGCCCACAGGCGAAAAAAAATAGGATGACATTCTGACTCGTTGCTCTTTTCTAGTTTTCATGCATTTGATTATTTGTCAATTTGGGTTCATTGCGTTCGAATGAGCTTCGTTATATGTATGGCGGTGGTGAAGAATTAACATGTCTCTTACCTCAATGAACTATATATTATTAGTAATTATTATCACACACCTTAATGAGCGTGGATGTTCATCACCATGGTTCATCATTATCCTTTTAAAGTGCACCTGCCACGATTTTGTTTAGCTCAGAGTTTACTTTCTTTAGGGAAGATAAACAAATACGAATTAGTTTGAATGAAAGTGTACAGTCTTTATTCCACGATATCATTATAAACGTGTTCATCAAGTATAAAAAGTGAGGCCCGGTAGGTTTATTTCTGGGAGCATCGCGTCTGAGCGTTATTTAGAAATTACCCAATGATGTCACAAGATTGACTGGTGAGCTTTGATGCAATGCGCAGACATCTCTTGTCGAGGGCATCTATTTTCCTTATGGTTGTGTACTTTTTGTTGGGTTTAAGTCGATAAGTAGAGAGAATCTGAGTCTCGATGTAAAAGCCCATGCGTTTGTATTCCCTTTTGACGTCACTATCCTCGCTCCCAGAATTTACATTGGCATGTGCGAAAACAAGTGGGAAAAGTATTCTACTATTTGGGGCATTATAGCTCGATAATATAACAGTGGAAACACAGCAGATTAATATGAGCTAACGTTGTTTTTGCGTGGCACCAACTGTTTAAATCACACATTGAATTGACGCAAAAGAAGACATAGCCATTGACTGAGTGCTTATACAACCATACTCCAGGGACATTATGTCGATCGATAGTGTGAGGGTTATATAGACATTGCCGATGTACTTATTGACCGCTTAGATGACATCATCCCAATGGGGCAATTCGATTTTGCAGTTGTTTTTATAGTTTGAATCTACAGCTCGCCACTTTTTGCTGCAACCATACATCTTCCCCGAGAGGCCGTTCTTTATGGGAAAGAAGCGCACGGGTCGGGTTTGAACGAAGGATCGGTTGTCGGTGTTGCTGGGGTGGAGGCGGGGCGATCACTGGAGATATATAGACATACCACAAGTGTAGGGATGGGGGAACGGTGTAGGGGGAACCACTGGAATAAAATCCCCGCATATATAGACTTGATTAAAAGGATATGAGAAATAAGGGGATATTGGATAGATGTTGGAGAGTAGGTGGGGAAGGGGGGTGGGGAAGCGGCGGTAAATACTGGGAGTAAATACTGGGGTGGCCGGGGGTAGTTAATGGAGACCGTCGTCAAGGTTACGGAATGATAGAGGGTAGTGATGATAGATATCGGCTAGAGAATAGAGGACAGCAAAAGACGGGGCAGAGAAGGAAATGGAGCAAAGGCGCGAGAATTGGGAGGGCAGGAGGCACGCGAGAGGCGGGAGGCGGGAGGCAGGAGGCGGCGGGCAGGAGGCAGGGGGCGGGAGAGGGGAGGCTGGAGGCTGGAGCGGGAATCGAACAAAGAGGGGAAAAGGGGGTGGGGGTGATGGCCATACCCCCAAACGCGTTCCCGTACATCGCTAGACTCCCCACCTCCCCCGCCACCCCCGCCTCCCCTCATAAATACTAGCGCAGGTTCAGAGTCGCAGGGGGATGGATCCCGGCCATGACGACGCCGGAAGTGGATCTCCACTGATGAAATGTCCCAGTTAGCGTCGCTGGTTCATGTTATAAGTAAGGGGTCGGGGTCTCTAGGGGTATGGCTTATATAGTCCGTTATCCCTCACGTGGGTCCTCAGCCATCTATTGCCATCTATGGGATGGGTCAAGGTCGCGTCGAGCGATGATGGTGAGATGGTGGAAGGTAATACATGTTTATTAATAGGGGTAAACTAATGTAGCATATTTTTTCACTTTGCGAATGTCTCCAAATCAAGTGCAATTACCTTCATGGCAATATCATAATTACTTGAAAGGAAGGTGAAGAACTATTATCCTCTCACCCTGTAAAACAACTTTGAGCAATAACAAACCGCTGCTATTTAGTTTATAGTTATAATTAGTTGGTTCAAATCCCTTTCTAATATATTGTGGTATATTGTACTAACATAATTGTGATAACATAAATCATATGCCCTAAAACCCTGACAGCTAACACGATTGACGACCGGCGAATTATTTTTGAACTCTCGAGTCAAATATTTGAGGCCTGGTTACGGACTGCAACATCGGGCGGGCACGGTGAGAACTCCAAAATATACCTATGACTGGGGCAGTGGTTAGCGGGCAATCGATGATTACTCCGTTATCAGATTCATAAACAAATATGTCCTTCTGGAGATAAACTCATTTGGTTTCATAGTTTCAATAAAAAATCATTCATCGTTGGTCTTGGCTTTCCGTTTAATATATGACACTTTACACTTAGACATAGTATTACATCGTGTCGGAAGTTGGAGGTCCTTGGCAAGGAATTTTTAATAGCGCCTGGAGATAATTTGAATATTAGGCACAATTCTGAATAGAAAACGGTCTTGATTTGAATGAAAACAAATAGATAGTGAACAGGGCGTATGATGATATTTATGCCCTACCTAGTAATAATTATACTATAAAATATGGCTTACATACGTGGTATTATGTATCAAGAACGGATATTTCTGCTTTTGTTTGCCTATACACATTTAGATATATGAACTGACGGATATAATGTTGTCAAATTAAACATATAAAACTATCTAATGAACTTTAAAGATGGTTTGGTAGTCATTATATAGGTGGCAATTGCTGTACGAGCGTGTTTAATACACCTCACAAAACACAGACAACCCGAAAAGGGGCCCATTTCCATTGGTTTAAGGACACTTTTATCCGTCTAATCAACCAGGGCTCAACCGGTTACCCCGTTAGTGACCGCAAATATACCGATCCAGGCTGCTATCTACTGATGTCACTGGGGGCCGGCGCGATAGCTCAGTGGGCTAGAGCGCTCGCATTGAGTGCTCGGGTCACCTGAGAGCCTAACGGCGCGCGGCTCGGTGGTTCGAGCCCTGCTGTGGCCATGTCTGTGTGGTCGCACGAAAATGATCCCATGTGTTTCTTCGTAAGGAGTAGGGAGTTACCCCCGAAGGCATGGCTTCACTCTCCCTTCCTTCTCTAATTGACGCGATGTAACCAAAAGTGGTTAAAGCGTCCTAAATAACCAACCAACCAACTGATGTCACTGTTGCTTTCACCCAATCCTGTCTTGAAGAAAGTCTTCCACGTGCGTTTTGTCTGACAGACAAGTCGGACAAACAAAGCAGCATGTCATTTTGTTGTCAGTTTCAGAGATGAGTATTTCTCACTTGTACATACCATCAGCTATGATTGTCAATTTCATATTCACGACTGAAGGAAAAAGGACTCGATCGTGGGTGGGGCTTAGTATCGAGGTATGGATTGGATGTCTGTTGAAATCTCTTTTCGTGGAAGAACTGTTGTTTCAAACGATGCGCAATCTGTTTCAATAAACCAGGGATGATGACCTGCTTTGTCGTCGCCCATCGATTTGCGTTGTCTAACGTCCCGTTCTCATCTGGCTTGCTGAGCCTCAAACTGATCAAATGCAATCGAATAACTCGTACGTCACTCACGCGGTGGAGCCACCGCTCACCAGACGTTCTGAGATTGGAGACGAGAAACAGACCGATGCGCGACGTGAATTGGTATTGACATTCCTCTTGGCGACTCCCATGCTACCCAACTGCATGCGATTCCGGCGCGAGAACGTTTACTGGGGTTAACGCGGACTGTTCTTATTCAAATTCATTGTTTGGGCATATTGATTACTTGAAGTGATGACATAAATAACATTTTTAACATTACATCAGTTCAGTCATTTCGCATGTTTCTGCCGTCGCTGACTGTAAAGATTTCTCGGATACATTTTTGTGCGATTAAACCCTTTCCTATATATATAAATATAGTTCTTCCAGGGTAGTGGCAGATAATCTATTACATTAAAGCGCTTGTCTAAATTACATCCGGAATAAAAATATGTATATCTATTCACAACGATGGCTATGCTGCGTGGTTAAATATTTAAATGATTTATTGTCATGTGATGACTCCTTCTAGACGCTGATACTTACATCCAGTGATGCCTCACAGTGAAAGGTCTATGCCCAGATTTACGAAATCGTCGCTTGGGACCGATAATGACAGTCGACGTTGTTGCATTAAGACAGCTTCAGACGCATATGTTGTCCATACTCCGGGAGTGCCTTCTATTGTCCGTGGGAGAACGGAAGTGTCATATACAGCCCACGAGATACCCCTGATATGGCGCTGCACACAACATACACTCCACTCCTCCGCTCCGCCACAAGCCCGTGTTACACTCTCTTGCGTATTTCGCTTAAAAGAAAGCCATTTCTCACTAGTGTGGGTCCGCCGCTCTCGGCTGAAACCGCTGGATGGGGCTCACATCTATAGCACCTGCTAGCAAATGAATCCAATCAGAACTACCAAGCCGTGACTGCGTGTAGCGAGCGGGTCCAGCAACCATAATGTAATCCCAACGCTCCTGTCCCCCATATGAGCTAAATACTACATGCAATAAACAGTTAACATGGTTCCATTTATCCGTTTTCCGCATACGCATTATGATTACTGCATGATATTTCGATGTCTTTGCGATCAGTGCAAAGCTATTGCCCAGTATGCAGGTCCTTTATGAACTAATTTAAATAAGACGTAGAGAAGTGCTACCATCTACTGGCGAAAATGTATATATTGCCGACTTAGGAAATTTTAAGATTTTTGTTGAGGATTTGTTTTCATCAAATTATTCCACTGTTCCGTGTCGTAGTAGTACGCTACGGATTTCGCCACCGAAATGAAAATCCTGGCCATCCCGCATTCCCCCGCAACATTTTCTTACATTTATTGCCGCTGTTGGTGATCTGTATTATGGATACCACCACTAACAGGGCTCCAGCTATTTCAAAATCTTAACCCAATCGAAGTCAGTGAACGTGGAAACCCGATTTAGCGCAGACTGCACTACATTATGAAGTAAGAACCCCGACCATTTTTTATATCCACCCCCCCCCCCCACCCCCCGTCCCCGTTCATGTCTTTGGTCAAAAATCTTGCCTGGATCCTGCCTTGTGTTACTGGTGTCTATTGCATACTCCAGAGGCATCAGAGGAAGCATGAAAACATGAGCCACATCAATCCAGTTATAATCACATGACGGATTGCAAACTCACAGCACCATGTCACGTGGTCCCTCTTACCACATCCGGTTCCTACTTAATTCATCACAGCCTAAGACACCTGTCGGGACTGATCGTCATCGTTAAGGCTAAGAACGGAAATATATAAGATCGGTATCGTGTCCGGCGGCCTGGTTTATCCTATAATTCACTGACTGAAGTGATAATGAAACATGCCGTCTTCTACTTTCGTGAGGCCGAGACCAACGAGTTTTGCAAAATCTAAGATTCCAGTTTTCAGATAATTTTTCATTCAAAATAGCACCTTTTGCGAGCATTTATTACAGCGAACCAATTTCGGATTAAAATGTTGATAAACCAAATGAAGAGGGGAAGTTTAAAGAAGAAACTTTCGTTATTGTTGACAAGAAGAAATGTTTCTATTGTTACTTTCACTGGCAGACACGTTCAAAGACAAAAGTATAATGATAATTTCTGAAAAGTCGTTGAAAGGCACGCATGATTACCAGGTTATGTCGATTGGTTGTAGCTTGTTTAAGTCTTAGCATGGAGATATATTCGAATGTTTTTCGTGTGAAACACGATACAGAAAGTTTCATTAAATTTGGTTATTTTGAACACCCTAAATTTCCTCCATATTCCAAGACGGCAATTATCGCTTGCCACGATTAAAAGACGGAGCTATGGAGTTATTCTTTTTCACATCAAACTAAATAAAACAAATGATACGAAAATTCGTTTATTTTTGACATTATTAATTTCCTAGTTATTAAAAAAGGTAAACTATAACAGGATCGTGACCATCATGGCGCCTCTCTTCAGCGGTTCACTATGTAACACGGCGCGACGAGGATGACCCGTCCTCGGCCATGGACGTGATCCCAATAATACTGACAAATCCACTGAACCGATTGTTACCATTGCGAACCAGACGCTAGCGCCCACGGACGACATGGGGCCTGCGACCACGTGTCAATACAACGGTCGCCATGGCACCTTAAATGTAACTCGAAAAAAAAGAAAACGCATATAACGTTTTGCACAAAATTGATCGATTCTGTTCCAAATGTGTAACACTCATATTAGGCCACCTAGACGAACAGCCGGGAAGCTGTCTTTATTTATCTTTCAATCTGAGAGTCTTACAGCAACTCTGGATGCTGTTTATATCACTGCTTCGCGCCGCCATTAGCTAATACGAGCGCAGCCATCAATTATCGACGCCCAGTAGTTTTACTTGTCCCTCGTCCATCATCACTTTAGCGCAGTCAGTGGTCTCAAAAAATCACTGCTTTCGCTTTAGCCCCTGGCAATAATACTGGCTATTCATCTTCCGGGCTGCAAAATAGCACGTCGGGACACTGGGGTACATTATTCCATTGCCGAGCGCGTCGATGTAAAAGAGTCTGGTTCAACGAGCGATGTGATATTGCGACTTGTATTCGGATCAAACATAATGGCACAGACATGAGGAAGGCAATATTTCTTTACATCAGGTCTGAATGTAATAATGAACGTGCATTTCGTGGGTGTCTGGACGACAAATCAATGTCACAGTTACATTGATAAGATGCAATATCCGTTGCCGCTCGCTCTCATACAATACGCCTCATGGCGCCGTCGCCAAGATGTTTTCACATATGCCGGTGTCACATCCCTGTCGTGGTCACTGTCGTGGTCTCTGGCGTGATCTCTGTCTTGGTCTCTGTCTTGGTCTCTGTCGTGGTCTCTGTCTTCATATCTCTCATGTCTCTGTCTTGGTCTCTGTCTGGGTATCTATCGTGGTCTCTGGTTTGGTCTGTCTTTATCTCTGTCGTGGTCTCTGTCCTGGTCTCTGTCCCAAACTCTGGCGTGGTCTCTGTCGTGGTGTCTGTTTTGGTCTCTGTCTTGGTCTCTGTCTTGGTCTCTGTCTTGGTCTCTGTCGTGGTCTCAGTTTTGGTCCTTTTCTTGGTCACTGTTTTCGTCTCTGTCGTGGTCTCTGTCTTGGTCTCTGTCGTGGTCTGTGTCTTGGTCTCTGTCTCGGTCACTGTTTTGGTCTCTGTCTTGGTTTCTGTCTTGGTCTCTGTCTTGGTCTCTGTCTTGGTCATTTTCTTGGTCACTGTTTTGGTCTCTGTCGTGGTCTCTGTCTTGGTCTCTGTCGTGGTCTCTGTCTTGAGCTTTGTCTTGGTCTCTGTCGTGATCTCTGTCGTGGTCTGTGTCTTGGTCTCTGTATCGGTCATTGTTTTGGTCTCTGTCTTGGTCTCTTTCTTGGTCTCTGTCTTGGTCTCTGTCGTGGTCTCAGTTTTGGTCCTTTTCTTGGTCACTGTTTTCGTCTCTGTCTTGGTCTCTGTCTTGGTATCTGTCGTGATCTCTGTCGTGGTCTCTGTCTTGGTCTCTGTCGTGGTCTGTGTCTTGGTCTCTGTCTCGGTCACTGTTTTGGTCTCTGTCTTGGTCTCTGTCTTGGTCTCTGTCTTGGTCTCTGTCTTGGTCATTTTCTTGGTCACTGTTTTGGTCTCTGTCGTGGTCTCTGTCTTGGTCTCTGTCGTGGTCTCTGTCTTGAGCTTTGTCTTGGTCTCTGTCGCGATCTCTGCCGTGGTCTGTGTCTTGGTCTCTGTCTCGGTCACTGTTTTGGTCTCTGTCTTGGTCTCTGTCTTGGTCTCTTTCTTGGTCATTTTCTTGGTAACTGTTTTGGTCTCTGTCTTGGTCTCTGTCTTGGTCATTTTCTTGGTCACTGTTTTGGTCTCTGTCTTGGTATCTGTCGTGATCTCTGTCGTGGTCTGTGTCTGGGTCTCTGTCTCGGTCACTGTTTTGGTCTCTGTCTTGGTCTCTGTCGTGGTCTCTGTCTTGAGCTTTGTCTTGGTCTCTGTCGTGATCTCTGTCGTGGTCTGTGTCTTGGTCTCTGTCTCGGTCACTGTTTTGGTCTCTGTCTTGGTCTTTGTCTTGGTCTCTGTCTTGGTCTCTGCCTTGGTCTCTGTCTTGGTCTCTGTCGTGGTCTCTGTCTTGGTCTCTGTCTTGGTCTCAGTTTTGGTCCTTTTCTTGGTCACTGTTTTCGTCTCTGTCTTGGTCTCTGTCTTGGTATCTGTCGTGACCTCTGTCGTGGTCTCTGTCTTGGTCTCTGTCGTGGTCTGTGTCTTGGTCTCTGTCTCAGTCACTGTTTTGGTCTCTGTCTTGGTCTCTGTCTTGGTCTCTGTCTTGGTCTCTGTCTTGGTCTCTGTTTTGGTCATTTTCTTGGTCACTGTTTTGGTCTCTGTCGTGGTCTCTGTCTTGGTCTCTGTCGTGGGCTCTGTCTTGAGCTTTGTCTTGGTCTCTGTCTTGAGCCTTGTCTTGGTCTCGGTCGTGGTCTCTTTCTTGGTAATTTTCTTGGTCTCTGTTTTGGTCTCTGTCGTGGTCTCTGTTTTAGTCTCTGTCTTGGTCTCTGTCTTGGTCTCTGTCGTGGTCTCTGTCTTGAACTTTGTCTTGGTCTCTGTCGTGGTGTCTGTCTTGAGCTTTGTCTTGGTCTCTGTCATGGTCTCTGTCTTGGTCTCTGTCTTGGTCTCTGTCGTGGTCTCTGTCTTGAGCTTTGTCTTGGTCTCTGTCTTGGTCTCTGTCGTGGTCTCTGTCTTGAGCTTTGTCTTGGTCTCTCTCGTGGTGTCTGTCTTGAGCTCTGTCTTGGTCTCTGTCATGGTCTCTGTCTTGGTCTCTGTCGTGGTCTCTGTCTTGGTCTCTGTCTTGGTCTCTGTCGTGGTCTCTGTCGTGGTCTCTGTCTTGAGCTTTGTCTTGGTTTCTGTCGTGGTCTCTGTCTTGGCCTCTGTCGTGGTCTCTGTCTTGGTTTCTGTCTTGGTCTCTGTCTTGGTCTCTGCTGTGTTCTCTGTCTTGGTCTCTGTCTTGGTCTCTGTCTTTGATCTCCGTCTTGGTCTCTGTCGTGGTCTCTATCTTGGTCTCTGTCTTAGTTTCTGTCTTTGTCTCTGTCATGGTCTCTGTCGTGGTCTCTGTCGTGGTCACTGTCGTGGTCTCTGTCTTGAGCTTTGTCTTGGTCTCTGTCGTGGTCTCTGTCTTGGCCTCTGTCGTGGTGTCTGTCTTGAGCTTTGTCTTGGTCTCTGGCGTGGGCTCTGTCTTGGTCTCTGTCTTGTTCTCTGTCTTGGTCTCTGCCGTGGCGTCTGTCGTTGGCACTATCGGGGTAGTGATCGCTGTCGTGGTTTATGTCGTAATCCCTAGCTCGGTCACTGTCGGGATCACCTGATGATGCACGCAAAACAGAATCCATCATGCCTAAAACATTGGCACCAATGCAAAGCGGATATAAAGAATATATCTTGTATCAACACCTGTCATAATGATGTCATATATGCCATCAAGCATTAAATTACTGTGTTGATCAGGGTTGAAAACAAGGCCTACGGAGTTGTGTGCATGGGTAAAGCATTTTCTTGCGACAATATCTGGCTCCTCATATAGGCATGGTTTCTATCTACCTTGTCCTAACCCCCCGATATAATGATATGACGTCAAAGGTTCACACGTTCTACTTATATCAACGATTAACCAGCTACGCCTTGGCGTAGTCTCTGGGCCTGAAATTACATTGCCGAAAAGCGAATATCTGGTGAAATTCATTTCTTTTCATTTCGAACCTGCTCAAGCGAACGATGCACCCATTGCTCTAGTTTTTCATTATTTACGGTTTTTGCCACTTTGACTTCGTTGAGGGCGCAGGCGCTGGCATTATGTGCTAAACGCAACGGAATGTGGTTATTGTCATGTCTATGCGGTGACATTTATCATGATGCACCTTGTCGATAATGGTCACGGACTACAAACCAGCATTATTTGCCTTGGCACATTCAGCTGAGATCATGCCTTGTTAATTAAATAATACGCTGTTGCCATGCAGTAATTTGCTACTACGCTATCGTAGTTAAAAGTTAATATTTGGCCAAAAAATAATGACAGAACGAGCGGGGACTCACAGACTTGTGTAATGATGTCAGCCCACTGACTTACCCCGCTTGAATAAACTATACCAACAGAGGGCGAAGCAACTTTTCACTTGCCCGTATATTGAGCGAATGTAACGCCACCTTGTGAGAGAGTGTTATAGTTTTTAGGGTTGGTTTGAACAACAGCGAAGGCGCCTCCCTCTGAAATCTGACGGAACCCTTCCTCGCCAATTAATTTAAAATGGTAACTTTAATGTTTCTCTTTTGCTTCTTGTCTCTTCAGTGACTGGCGGTGAAGATGAATGGGAGCCAAGGTGTTGACGAACACCCACATTGGGGGGGACCTGAGCCCAAGCCCCACTGGCCTGACGCAGTGGTCCAGTGGGCGTGGGCCTGGCCCATGCACTACCTGAGCTTAGCGGCCCTGCACCTTCTATTAGTGTCCATGGTGACACTCCTGGGTTTCACCATGCGACGGCGTTTGGGGGGTCAGCAGGGTTGCCCGGCTGTCGGGGCCCTGGCCATCGGGGCAGCTCTGTCGACGTCCCAAAGCCTCACCCTGCTGTTGGATCCCTACGGCTCACGATGTCTTCTTCCGGGACTCCTCCTGCAGTTGTTGAATGCGTGGGTGGCGCCCTGCCTGACGGCCATGTTCACCCTGGTGCAAATCAGTATCAGGACGCACGTGGAGACGCTGAAGGGGAACAGGACGGCCGCGACGAGCCCTTCCAGGAGACGACAGTGCCATCTAGTGGCAGCCGGTGTGCTGGCTCATTTCACCTTGGTGGCCTTTGTCGTCGGCTCAGTCTCAGCCCACAGACATATCGCCCCGTTACTACTGTTGAATCACATCGTTTTCATCACGTGGCAGCTTGTCGTCTGCTTTCTGCTGGTCTATAGCTGTATCAAAATGGCGCGGCTGACGGCGAGAACAAGAGAGCTCTCGGAGGAAATCGCCCAGTACTCACGGCTCCGGAAGCAAGGGAAGGCTTCCGGCGGAAATGGCCTGGGCTTAGCGTTACATCGGATAAGCCGTCCGCGGTTGGGAGTCGGCCACCGCGCCGCTAATGCCGACACTGGATACGCCAGCCATACGGATACAAACTCCTCGGGATCTGATCGGTCATTTTTCAATGAAGCCTTTCTGGAGTTTGATAAGGAGGACTCGGATATGATTCGTTTCTATAAGGATTTTCCCGGTATGACAGATATTATACCGCGCGAGGCACACCCGAGCGGGTCGCGGGCTGGGGCCAGGCGAGCCAGGGAAGCCGGGCGGCGGGGGGCATCTGGCGGCAGTGACAGCGACAGTGGAGGGGTCAGCGACAGGGCCGTCACCCCCGGGCGCACCACCCGGAGGCGTGCCCCTTGCCGACAGAGGGCGCGACAACTAGGGTCGGACATCAGCAGTGACGAAGAATCTGTGGACAACTCGCGCGATGAAAGCAAATCTGGGCCCGCCCGGAAAGAGTCCTGTGACATCGTGTCTACATCCGGTCATTCCGCGTCCAGCAGGTTGTGTCTACTTCCGCTTATATCAACGACTTCGTCGGATAACATCGGAGATTCGACGGGAAAACGAGACCGTTCCGCGTCAATGCTTCACGAGCAATGTTGCTCAAATCCTGCCTTTCACGCCAGCGATCTCAGTATATCGCACGGCGATGAGTGGACCCGACCGCTGCGAGGTGGCGGCGGTGGCAGCGGCGGCTCCGGCAGGGGTGCCACAGGCAGGGGACCGCTCACCCACGGCGGCCGCATGGCCGAACTTCCGGAAGAGCCCTCAGACACCGAAGGCGGATATCTTGCCGACATTGAGCCCACGTCCCCTACGACCAAGCACAAACGGCAATTGGTGGGTGACCCCGCCGTGCCCTGTGGGAAAGCGTCTCCAGCGGACACAGCGGACAACGGGGTTAGATCCTGCGGGGAGGAGCTGGCCCCAGGGCACTTCCCGCTCCCCGCCGCCGAAGGCAGCCTTGGCATCCGCCGGATACGCCAGGCGGTGGGACTCGGGAGAGTGGTTCGTTGGGCGTACTTCGCCGTGGCCTGCGCGGCTGTCAATGTGGGACTCCACGTCTACGCCATGTTTGGAACGCACGGCGTGCTGGGGGGTAACAGGGACGCAGAACCCTGGCCCTGGTTTGCTTACCATACTGTCAGCAGGTGAGTCGTGTGATCAATTGGTGCAGCGAATCTGTGGGATATATATTACCACCGTATGACATGGGCAATTCGATTGTCTGGTTTCTTAGATTAGCTCTCTGGTGGCCTTGCGTTGTGTTATATCGTATGCTTATCACTGTCGGAAATTATGATTAAACTATACATAAACTGCTTAATGGCGCACCCTAAAACATAACATCTGAAGCACATCGCATACCCGTCCATCCATAAATTGAGGTGGTCGTTCACGTCGTAGAGAGATCGGAGCGGAGATAACCGGTGTAGTTTTCGTTCATATGTAATTCTTGTTACTACTGCAACAATATGTTCAAGGACAGACCTGTTGGACTTGAAATGATGTATTTAAGTTCGTTGTGTGCAACCACAGATCTGTTGGCCAAAACGGGTGTTTGAGAAAGATATGGCTTTCTTCTGTAGTGCGTCATCCAAATTGACGTCATCGCGGTCCTTGTGGGCCTTTTCAAATGTGATAACACTAGTTAACATTGTACTACATGCTAGTAGTTAACATTCACACAGTAAGATAATCTGTCGAAGGCATCTCTCCGAAATATTATGAAAATAATAATAATGGTTGAAAAGTGCTGTATGAGCAAGTATCAAACGTTGCAGTGAGTTTGGGTCCTTTATTCCACAGAAGTTGTTGGTAACAACTGATCATGCTCTATTGCATTCTATTTTCCCTGTACTGTATTTTGTTCATTCATTACCATGTTTTTTTGTTACTGGTGTAGCCTGGCGGAGCTGAGTGCCGAGTGGACCATGGTGCGGATCATCTATCTACTATGCCAGCGGAAGTCTCGAGGCCGAAACATACGCGCACGCGCATCCCCCCTCCGTAACAGCTGATTCATTTGTTGTCATGGCTACTTAATGTAGGCCGGTGCTATACGATTACGCTTGTTCCATGACATAATATACGTCATGTTATTCCCATGTAAGATTTACTGAGCGATATAAAGGACGAAGGCTTCATTTCCCTGTCCGCGGTAAATGTATTTGTTATTTGTTTAAATGGCGATAAAATTCCGTGGTAACGACAATGATACCACTCTGTTGAATGGTGTCAGGTTTAGGTGTCAACTGAACATGGGAGAGCAGTGAATGGAAGTACCGATACAGTTCGCATTGCTTAATGATTATAATTTACCTTATTAAATAATATTATTATCGCCACAAAGGCCGTATCTCATCAACTGATTTGCAAAACCAGGGTTTCCAATTAAGTGTGTGGCTCGCTGGCGTGCTATTCAAATAAATTGGGGCGATTTCACTATGTCTTAATTACAAGTTCTTGCCTTTTACTAATCAACCTATAGCATGCAATCGAAACTCGAATGGTTTAAGTACACGGCTCTTAAAACAGACATGTAGGTCACATAGCGATAATTGGACGGGTCAATATAAAGATGAGCCATATTTCATGGAGTAACCACCCTTTCGCCATTTAGGGAAGAACGGTATGGGCACTTTATCCGCTAGAAAAAAAGATATTATCTACAGGTGGAGTTCGACGGCTGGGGCTGCCTTAGCTGGCAGTTCTAGGACATGGGCGATACATATGAAGCGACGGGGTGACCCACTGACAGCAAATTATGTTCTTGTATATAACCTAATGGATTATATTACAATTTGCCATAAAAATCTCCAAGCGACAAGCAAAACTGCGAAATATAATACTGCGGAGGGTTACAATCGTATGTCGCCACTTCCCTACGCAATCTGCCATTAACATCAGCCGTCTTTACCATGGCGTAATACACATGCTGAACAGCAAGATTGCGTTGCATGCCAGGGGAAAAACATTGGTATTTTTTATTCTGGGATCAAATGTTCGGTGAATCTTACGGACCACCGGTTGGAGGGCTGCCGACCAGGATATCCAATTGGCTAGATAGCGCTCCCTGCTTTGGTTTAGACCGTTTCTGTCTTGTGACGGAAGGTTCAACAATTCTTGAATATATTATTATGTAATATTCCCAAGCTGCATCAGTCCATGGTATGTGGATTTCCGATGGATTTGCGCTGCACCGTGCTGACAAAAGAAAGTACAAACAAAAGTAGTGAGGATATACATAGCCGACAAGACCGACGCGACAGCGCGCGCCCCTAGTGAGGCAGATAAAAGGTGGAGAATGCGAGCAACGTTTCCGTTTGATACGGCATACAATTGCCTCATCCTGGTCCGTTAAATTCGTGGTTCTAGACGCCACTTATTGCTGGCCAAATTTCGTTTGAGACATCAAACTATGGCTTAATCTGGGTTATTATGTACGCGTTTAGTTAATTGTTGAGATATTGTTTTGTTATCCGCAACTCTTCATTCACGAGAAGTCCAGGTGACGGGTCATTTACTCGGCATAAACCTATAGCCTATACAGTGTTGCAGACGCATAACTTCCGACAGATATATGATTCTGCATTGACAAGCCGTACACGGTGCCACTAAACAGACATACCGTCATAACGCAACCGGCCCCGCAATGTGTTGCTGTTTAGCGAGTCTATCTATCAAAGGCATAACGCACAAAATCTGCAATTTAGTTGTGTGACAACTCGCATGTCTTAACGTATGGTACGTGTATATAACTTCGTTTCATATTTGAGTGAACAATGGTGCTTATCTATTAAATGAGGTGAAGAAGACAAGCGCCGTCGCCCTCTAAGTATTGGCTCAGTGATCTTTGAGAATGGAACTATATAACCCTGCTCTCCAGAACTGTTCATACGTTATTACATAGTTGTCCTTTTTCGCTGGGTTTGATAGCGTGTGTATATTCAAGAGAATACGTTTACATGTCACTATCCTCAATACACGAATATTGTAGGGAGGGAAACTCTCAGAGCAGTTTCGTGTTGCCTAGCAAGCTGTATATGTATACCTTAAACATATGGACACAGAGTCCTAGCTGTCGTAGTCGCCCGTGGGCAAGACGTCACCCCACATGGCCACAAAGACATGCTGTCGACGTGCATAACGTGACGTCATTGCCTAATGCGCCTTAATCACCCCAGAAGAGAGTGAGCAGTTTGCCCTCATTACCAGAACCCGTAGCGAATGCTAAAGAACCAGACATTGCCTTGGTGTTTTCGACTTCAAATTGCACGATTCTATGTTGTGAAACCCGCGATATTAAAATGCATATAATATAGCAGAATGACAATACTGGTATGTTCGCTAGGTGGCGGTAGTGATAATTGGTAGGTCCGTTGGTACACGGTTTGACCGTGAAGACTGTTGACCAACGGATGCTTTGACCGCTGTTACGACTGTTGAATGAATGATCGTACCGTGTAAACCGGCCTTACACTCCAATACGTACAATCAGAGTATCTACCTCTCTCTAACTGTCGCTATTATTAAAAAAATGTGTGACGTCACGCCTTTGTCTTAAGTGTTCATTATCTTGAAGAATGGATAGAAAAACAGACCTAGCCGTGTTGTATTAACGTAAGTGTGCGTTATTCAAATAAAGAACGGTAAAACAGTGCTTTATTTTAATAATGAACGGAAAAATTGTGCATTATCTAGATAAAGAACAGTTGCTAATATTGACTCGTCAAGTGTCACGGTATAATCAATCGACCTGAGCTGAGCGAAGCCGAGTTGGCTGGTGTTGACAGAACTTGCCAATTTCAAGACAAACAATGGACTGTATAAGTTAATGTTAAGCACCAAAGGGGCGGGGGTTAGATCAGGAATCTCAAAATATATGGAAATTCCACAGTTATCGATTGCATACATTTCTTATTATATCCGTCATATCGCTTTTCAGGGGGCGATGTTTTCACGAAACTAAGAAGCAATGACTTCCAAAATGTCTCCTTCGCCTCCCTTCGTCTCCCTCGCTGTCGTGCATTCCCCGAATAAACCACTCGACGCTATCGCGTCTCGTGCTTTATTTTGGCGAATGCACTCCAGCTCGTTCTTTAACTAGTACATAACGCTTCAGCTAATGATTAACGACATGCTTTATGCACTACAATGTACATATATTGAAATTTGCGATTGTTCTCCAGCATGTGTGTGTGCAACATGATCTTAGGGCCAGAGTATCTTTATCATCTGAATAGTTTGATTCTTCTCGCAAACGTCATGATGACCGTGTAACGAAATATTACTTTTGGTTTTTCTGCTACTTTTGTTGCTGCTGCCATTTTCGGAGCATCGAGCGTTTTCTGTGCATGCCACATTTTCGTTCGTTACACTTCCAGCTCCATTGCCCTAATATTGCGACCAATAAAACAACGTCATACATATTACTGCTTGAAACTGATCTTGATAATTTAAGTTTATTTGCTAAATAAAATGGGGCATTCCCCCGTGTGAAGAGCTAGACACATGAGCCACAAAGACCGGTAGTGACTATCGGACTTCCGGTGTAGTCTACGGTATCCGCCACGGGGTCATAGTCGAAGATCCAGGTGCACGTATTAGAAGTCACGTGGTACGAGTTTCCAATGAGCTCCACCTTGACGTGGGCCCCGCCTGATGTTATGTCATGGGGCATAACCAACGGGGTTTCAACACCACCCTTATGGTAGAAATAGACACATGCATTCAGGATTATTGGAGGAAAGGCACTGGTAATAAGTAATACACAATAATTCCATGATAGTTGAATGAAGTGAGTAGTATATAACTTTACTTGTCTCTTTGCGTAACGTTTCTGCTGTAAATCCCTAGGGAAACTCTAGAATATCAACATCATTCATAAACATGCGAAATGTGCAATATGCATGATGATACATACCTCTCGGTACCTTTCCTCGCCATTTCTGAGAGTAACTTTCACGGCGTACTTGTCCGCGTTGGCGTGCGGACCGAAGCGGAATAATACATGTTTCACCTCCAAAGTGCCGGACACTAACTTCAGAGTGGCTTCGATACGGAATCGCCAGTGTCACTCCTTTCCACGAGAGTCACCGTCTGTTTGCTAGTACCGACTACAGGATTGATTATCACATGATCGAACTTCTCCAGCATGCCAGAAAGATGACATTGACAGGCTGTAATGAACATAATGACATAATGATGTCATGGTAGATATAACGTGTACACAGTATACAGATGATTTTTTATGTCGTACCTTTTAGTTTCTATTCACGTTAATATAAATTTCACTTGCAGGTTTAGAACACAATCATTTTCTCTTGAGCAATATAAAAGTAGTTTGTAATGTAGAAGCGAATATCCTTCGACACTTCAGCCCACCGCATAGATTAGCCCGTCCCGGTGTGTCTTATGTTACCCGACTATGGGATGTTGTGCTAACACGAGAAAGATGTTGCACACTTACTTGAACACTGTGTGACTGGTAAAGCGGTCGGTGTATTGTCCACTCGGAATACAAATACACCGGAAACACCCACGTTGGATGATGTGTCCAAGTTATACATGGAGGATGTGCCGCTGCCAGGTAGCTCTAGATAACTTCCGTCACCGCGATTGAATCCGGCCTGAAATTAAAAGGCCGTATCGTGCATTAATAAACATTTATCGGCATATGCAAACAATGTCCCAGATCCTACCCATATTTTACAATATATGTTACTTCGATTTGCAATCAAGGCAAATACGCCGCGTTGGGATTTAGCTGTCATTTCACTTACGAGATTTAATCAAGTGTCCATATCGCACAATTTAATGCGCCACACCACGCCACATTACATATGGTGATGGCATATTTACATTTTGTTGTAATATCTGCTTTTGACTTATTCGTCAACAACGATGTGTCATATTATTCGTATTTAGGAAAGTACTGCACGCCATAACCTTATGGTTGGTTATCAGAGCGATTGGCACTCGATCAAGCTGGCGTAACCGACAATTTTGATTATCCCTGGAACCAAAATGACATATAGGCTGAGCGTAAACATATAGCTTCTCTTACAGTTTTCGAAGACACATATTTGCAGTACAACGACTGGCCCCATGATCTGCAAAACGCGAACTTTGCCATCCTACCGTTTAAACAACAAACGTTCCTGTATTGGTCGAAATGTGAGGTGTATGTAGGAATACCTTAAGGTTGGTACTCGATTATTGATCATTGAACCCTATGGACCACGCTATATTACATACCACGGCATATCCATTGTTATAGGCCCATTCAAGGAAGTAGTAGCAAAGGAATGCAAACGTCCTGGTCCCGTCTGTGGCAAGGACTACTTGGTACGAGTTTTCAGGCTGGAAATAGTGGAGAAGAAGTCAGTTTATGTCATATTGAAGTGAAATTGTCAGATAAAATAGAATCCACTGACACATACATGCCATTTTTTATGATGAAGGTGGAATGCCATCAATGAATTCATGTAAGAATTTGTAATTACACAGTATCTTGATAACGATATCGAGGAACATATTATATAATCTTCAATATTCGACACATACTTACCGCGTACGTGTACGTCAAATAGCAGTAGTATGTTGTGTATGTGGACGTCCACGAGGTGGTGGACGTGTATGTGGTCGTCCAGTAGGTTGTATATGTGTAGTAAGAGGTGTGACAATAGCTGGTATAAGTCGGATAAGAGGTGCAGTAGTAAGATCCGCTGTAAGAATGGCAATATTCGGTCCAGTAAGTGTATGTGTAGCAGTCATACGTTGAAGTGGTATATGTGTGTGGGACGTAATATGTGTAATACCACGTGGAGTGGTAAGGGTATGTGTATGTGTAAGTATAGCAGTGGTAGTAAGAGTAATAGCCGTAGTGATAGTCGCGGGCCAGACGTATTGCCAAGTAGCCACAAAGACGTCGGTCGGTGTGAAGCTCGCCTCGCAAGGGAAGGAAGTGGCCACGTCATTTGAAGCCTGGGTCAGCAGAGCGGCGTCTGTTGACGTGTAGTAACTGACGTCATTGCCAAGAGCGCCATGGTCAACCCAGAAGAGAGCAAGCAGCTTGCCCTCATTACCAATACCACCTGTAGAGAATGGCAGGGACCCCGGGCCTTTGTCAGAGTTGTCACCATCGAAGGTCAGTATCCCATGCTGGGAAACCTGTAATGTTAAGTAACATGATCGACAATTTAGACACCCCGGCTCATATCAAACAAATGAACAGTCCCGTTGAAAATAAAGTAATTTGCCCTTGCAAACTATTTCGTGTTTTCCTTACCCAGATATTGCTGACAGTCTGTCCCCAGTATGGAAAGGCAGGTACGGGGAACGCTCCTGACGACGTATCAACTCCGAAGGGAAGGGGTGTGGAGGGGGTGTCTGGATAAAATACAGCTCTCCCGACAGCCAGCGTGGAGGCTGCGGAAACAATGACGTAGACATTTAATTTATACGGCATACATTTGAGAAGTTTCACTGAGCATTTATCAAACGAAACCACCAGACTTGGAACGCAGTTTGTACCTTAAACATAAACATGACATTTTGGTAACTAGTCTGGCCTAATGCACTCAACCGGGACGATATATGCCTTCCAGATCTGAATGTCATGAAAATACCTTGAAGAAAATTACGAAAAATACGATAAAAGTGCGAGTTTAGAGATATCAATGTATAGTATTCCTTAGAATTTCTGAAAAGTAGTCAATTGATAACTTGTGTAGTGTGTAGTAGACCAGTAAAATCGTAATTTACCTAGGCATAGAAGAATCAACCAACTCATGACAGCGTGCATTTCTGGAATGGATAATTGTTAATATTATTCTCAAGGTCAAGGTTAGTATACATGCAGAACGAATATTTCCCTTCTACGCCCGTACGACAACTGTGGTTGATAGCAAGGATATCATATCAAGGAACTGTAGAACCAGTAGCATCCAAGGAACTTATTTTAGTAGCTCACCGACTTTACTGGTCAATGTAACCTCCGTATTTTTCCCGCAGTGCTCCTCGCCAGGTGTTGATGTTCGAGAACTGAATGCCAAACCTTACTACGAGCATCATATTTATATCCACTTCCCATGGGAGGACTACCATCTTGCGAGTGGGGTCTTTGAGGACAAGTCAACTTGATGTATCATCTGATTATTTACAGCAGGAACGAATCATCATGGCGTCTTTTCAACTGATGTTTCTGCGTTCAGTATCAATATGGTCACTGCAACCGTCGTTTCCTGTGGAATTAATATGTCTCAGCAGCTGTAGGTTTCTTTCCATCTGGAACCAATACAACAGGTGGCGCTTCCTTTATTTCCGACTGTGCAGGGCAATCTAGTTGACGGAAAGAGATAGCCATTATGGTGATCCCCATGCAATGCATGTTTCGGTAACTGACCAGGCATGGAACATGGCGTCTGGCTAATCATCGATTGCCATTGCCAGCTGTACCACAGTGATATGGGGTCAACTGGCGATAATATTTCAACGCATGCTTGTAGTATGTACATGAAGGTTGTTTTGCTTTCCCATACATCAAATGACTCGACACTCTTGTGATGTGTTTAATGTATGTGACGATCGATAATATTAAATTTCGGCCACGTCACTGCCAATTGGCACATGATCGCATAGCATCAATGCAAATGTATGTTTGCTTGGCTTAAAAATAGCGGATGACACAAATATTCTTCACAAACATTCAAAAACATTTGGAAAGGTGCTGGTATGAGTCACGCACCGGCCGCATGCGTTGCTCTGCAAATTACATTTGACAATAACCCGGTATATTTAATGGAGAACAGACGTTGCATCGACTAATAATTTTCCAAACGTATCTCATCCGAAGTCAATCACAACTTTACAACCTTGGCATAATGCTCGCTGCGCAACCGAGCCATTGGCAGGGTGAGCCCATTTTTCCAGAAGCAATGCCTCTTCAAGATAAGGGGATTGTTCTTTGTCGTAGCTTAATTAGTTTGAATTATATATCATGGATAAATATTTCTTACAAGTATTTTAATTCAAGTTTTTAATATGTATATCTTACAACAAGAACGCGGAATCCGGTCATTTGTACAATATTACATTAACGGCCAGGTTTAACATAAATGAAAACATTACTTTTGTATCCATGCAACAACATGGTGCGTACACATATATTATCTGCCGCGGCTTGGCGCTATAATATACAATTACTGTTGAGTCGTACATAATTCGGGTAAGTTAAGGGAAGCAAGAAGCATGACACGTTCAATGATTCGGTGACATTTTGTGACGAACCGATAGAGTTTTGTTGGTACAGATTATTAATGATGTCCCTTTGATGTAACACTCTATGTACTCGTCAAAAATATATGATGCATGTGTGCTTCCACTAAAATTTGTACATTAAATTTGTACACTTAGCGATACTTAGTTTAGTTTCACTAAAGTAAATATTTCTTACAACCAGTGCTTTGTAATGAGTATATCGTACAACAAGAACGCGGAATCAGGTCATTTGTACAAGTCCGTCGTGGAAGACCCGACCTAGTTGAAGTAAGAACTATACGCCCAGCGATCGGTTTCTTATCCAGACAACGCACTGTTTTGATCGTCGTTTTTTTATAACGTGTGATTGCGTTAAATAAAATTACGTTTTTTAAGTGATTACGTTAAACATAAATGAAAACACTACTTTCGCGTCCATGTAACAAAACAATACATAAACATAAATTGTCTGCCGCGGCTTGGCATTATAATATACAATTACTGTTGAGTCGTACATAATTCCGATAAGGTATGGGAAACATGGAGCATGACACGTTCAATGATTCGGTGACATTTTGATAGAGTTTTGCGATAACAGATTATTAATGATGTCCCTTTGATGTAACACCCTATCCACTCGTTACAAAATGTCACCGAATCATTGAATGTGACAGCATTAAATTGCATACCTCAAACAATATAATATCGCCTCTGCAGCTAACTGCTCGCCTAAAAGAAATGCCACTATCACGGTCGATTAATGCCCAGATGTATGAGCACCAAGGGGCAATCAAGTATCATAATCAACCATTTCCATCTGAAAGATGCAGTGTTTAACTCAGGTGGGACTGAGAGACTACACATAACATATTTGTTGCGAACAAAATATAAATAATTTAATTCTTTGTTTGAACACCGCAGTCACAGTAACAGGTAGAATTTACTCAGCCAGCTATGACTGGTGTGATAAAGTCTCCGTAGCTTTAAGTTACATAATGTCAATTGACGCTGGTTCCGCCCTTGGGTGGGGGTGCTGATCATCCATCAGGTTATGTCTTGCCAGCTGTGGCGGATGTTCACTCACCTTCCCTAGCTATACGATGAGAGCAATCAGCTCAATTGAAATGTTAGTACGTGGTAACTCAACCTGACTGAAGAACATGATATCAAGTTATGGCCATCACATTATGAGTGGTGTTGATAAATTGTGAATTTCGCTGTTACTTAAACGTGCAAAATTAACCACGTATTGTCAACTTATCCAGTTGTACACAAATAAGGGGCTCAGTGAATATATACTTCAATAATGAATTTGGCATACGTACCTGCCGGTGCGCGCCGCCTAGGTACATGGCGATGTGTTCCGCCTTAATACAGGGCGATGTGTTCCGCCTTCATACAGGGCGATATTTCACCTATGTACCTGGCAATTGGCTACGCCAACCCATAATAGGGTCACGTAGTATGTTCACGTTTATTGGCGATGGGTTCCTCCAATTACTGGCGAAGTGTTCCACCAGTTAGTGTCAAACGTTTCCGTCATTTTTGTTTAAATAATTTGACAATTGTATGTCATGTAGTGTTATTCTCACTCGGCAATAAATTTACCATCTTTGATTACATACACTTTGTTTTGTTTTATTGCCAGGGAACAAGCTGCAGGCAAGCCAGCTTATCATTATGAATTTGTAGCGGGATGCCTAAATAGAATTCGGTGTGTTAATGTAATAGCATTTGAAAAAAATATGAAATTAAGTGCACCAAAGAAGCACCAACGGTTTTGCAGCTATTGCCTTACGAATGATGTTACCTGGTGATGAATTCGTTTCCTCGTTGTTTGTATGCGTTATGATGACTATAGAAGGATTCGTGCTGGTCGTTCAACGAATATATTCTACGTTGCTAAAGCTTATGGGCTGTGCTAATGACGGACATGGCGCGGGTGCCTTCGTTTATGTTAGTTTAAAATATCGAATGAAATCTGTAACATACCTGCATGACCGAATATATACGCTTGCCTCCTATACTTTGGGTATGAAACCGTGCACACAACCAACTTCTTCTGAATCAAGCATATGGTATTTAGTTAGTGGACCATTTACTGCAAACTCGTATTAGAAACATTCGACCTCACATTGGCAAAGTATAATATAAGGACTGTAGAATTGACTTCACAACGACAGGGTTAATGGTTTTCTTAATGAAATGCCGAATTGAACCGTCAAATACAGGCAGATTGGGATAACCTCCGAACCCTTATGACTAGAATATGTCGCACAGTGCAAATAGTTCCATCGTTATGAGGCTATATCCGTATAAGGCTACAGTATACTGTAGAGTTATAGTCATAGCATTATATGGTAGACAATAAATCATAGCATTGGGCATCCTTCCTTCTCTCTTGCACATGCACTTCGCACATATCTTCACTCTTTCCACGAGTCTTTCCTTGCCGCACCATTACTCTTTCTGCAGCACTAGGGCCCAGCATTAAATATCTAAAAATGATAATGGCAAGCCTGTTTGCGAGACGTGTAAGCCAAAGAGATGAGTTCATAATCAGTTTGTAAATAAATTAGAGCAGATTTGTGTTCTGTGACAACTGTGAAAGGTTGCACAGTAAGTACTAGTAGATTATTTCAATAATGCATGGCATTTGTAGTTCAAACATTAGCTCATGACACTAATGTATATCTTTTTAGATAAATTGAACTAGACTATAAACAGTTGTGTGTGGTGGCAGCGATCAGATCGGTTGGCATGCAATAAATCTTTCAATCGGTAACTAAATGTCTTCATTTATACTGTTTCCAGCTTAACATAGGCAGATGCGCCAGCTTATTTATGTTTTAATTTAAGCTCTATGAACACTGTCCAACACTTTCATTCAAATGTCTTATAACTCGAACGTGTAAATCAATCACTCGAAATGGTTTTCCTGTCCCTCTCTCTCTTCCCACGAAGGAAAGGAATCGGTCGATAATTAAGGCGTTCAATGGCGATATAGCATGGACCCTAAGTTGGTGCCACGTTCTTAGTGTAGCAGCATAGTCTTGCTATCGACGTGCTTTTGTATTCAAATATCATCGTCCAACACCCGTGGCATTGAGCTGTGGGATATTATTATGATTTTTGTCGAGAGTTCCAACGATTTCTTAGAAGTAATACCGTTAAAGAGAGGTCTGTCGTTCCCCAACAAGAATCTTATTTCACACTTTGTTTACGTTTCGTTGCCTGAATAAAACGTAGTACGAGTGACAAAGTAGCTATCTTTCGATATTATATATTACCCTGATCAGACAAATAGCATTATCGACTTCACGTTGCTAAATAAAATGACGCGGAAAGTGAATGGAATGATTGCTGGATGTGGGGATCATTACTTTCAAATGGGCGAAACCGCATATATCTTGGACTTCCTCGCTATGTCACAGATCTGTCACATGGGAACGACCGGCTCGTGTAGTGAGGGAGAAGGCCGAGGGGCTCGAAACGACGGAGGAGGGGGTCCATAATATTCACTCACTCATTTATTTGACAACCCCTTTGTCCCGGTGTGAGTGTGAGATAATTAATCACCCAGGCGCTAAGGCTTCACCCGCATTAACCCCGGTGTGTCTGCCCCACTAAGGGTAAAGGGTCTTTCATTGAACAGTTTCAAGAAGGTGAAAAAAGTGTGTTATCCATCCTTAGCAATATGTTGTCTACAATCCTGGTTGCGTGTTAAATACTATCTGTATGGGGGACGCTCCTTTGGAATGTCCAAAGCCAGGGACGTCCGGACAAATAACGTATGTGTACTTTCAGGCAGGTCTTCCGAATGGCCTACTCGATATCACTATGTAATGATATATTGCTTTCTTTTGTTACCTCTGGCAAATGTAAGGGTATTGGCACCCATCTTGTGACGCTAGGTCTAAAAATAGAAAGGTCATACAGCTCGATTTTGCTTGCAATTTTGCTTCGAATTTCAGCTTTATTCGGGAAAAAAATCAAGGCATCTGCCCTCGTGAACAGTTAGACACATGAGCCACAAAGACCGGTAGTGACTATCGGACTTTCGGTGTAGTCTACGGTATCAGCCACCGGATCATAGTCGAAGATCCAGCTGCACGTGGTAGAAGTCACGTGGTACGAGTTTCCAATGAGCTCCACCTTGACGTGGGCCCCGCCTGATGTGATGTCATGGGGCATAGCCAACGGGGTTTCAACACCACCCTTATGGTAGAAATAGACACATGCATTCAGGATCATTGGAAGAAAGGTATTGATAATAAGTAATACACCATAATGCTATTATAGTTGAATGAAGTGTGTAGTATATAACTTTACTTGTCTCTTTGCGTAATCATTTCAACTTTATTCTTTTTTGTTAATTTCCTCAGGAAAGACTAGAATATTAACATCATCCATAAACATGTGCAATGTGCGATATGAATGATGATACATACCTGTCGGTACCTTTCCGCGCCAGTCTTGAGAGTAACTTTCACGTCGTACTTGTCCGGGTTGGCGTGCGGACCGAAGCGGAAGAATACATGTTTCACCTCCAAAATGCCGTTGACTAACTTCAGAGTGGCTTCGAGGCGGAAGCGACAGACATCGCCGACGTCACTCCTTTCCACGAGAGTCACCGTCTGTTTACCAGTACCGACCACGGGATTGATCATTACATCATCAAACTTCTCCAGCATACCAGAAAGATGACATTCACAGGCGGCTGTAATGAAATATAATGACATAATGTGTAACCGGGTGCCAGCAATCAACACGTATGTATGCAGATTAGTTTGTAATGTCGTACATTTCAGTTTTTATTCACGTTAACATCCACTTCTTTATTCTGGCTCTGATAACTGGTCCAGGATTTCACTTGCAATTTTAGGACACAATCATTTTCCGAGGAGATTTTCTCTTGGGCAATATAGACGTAGTTTGTATTGTAGAAGCGAATGTCACTCGACCCTTTAGCCAACCGCATAGATCAGCCCGTCCTTTGTTAGATATGGAGTTTTCCAAATACGGCGCCAATACAATGCGTCGTACTTACCCGATCCCGGTGTGTCATATGTTACCCGAATATGGCATGTAGTGCTCACACGAGAAAGATGTGGCACACTTACTTGGACACAGTAAGAGTGGTAAAGCCGTTGGTGTGTTGTCCACTCGGAAGGCAAATACACCGGAAACACCCACGTTGGAAAATGTGTCCAAGTTATATACGGAGGCCGTGCCGCTGTCAGGGAGCTCTAGATAACTTCCGTCACCTCGATTGAATCCGGCCTGAAATTAAAAAGCCGTATCGCGCATTATTAAAGAGTGATCAGAATGTGCAAATATTGTCCCAGATCCTACCAATACTTTACAAAATATGTTACTTCGATTTGCAGTGCAAATACGCCACTTTGGGATTTGGCTGTCATTTCACTTACGATATTCAATCAAGTGTCCATATCGGCCAATTTAAAGCGCCACACCAAGCCACATTACATGTGGTGATGGCATGTTTACATCTTGCTGTAATACCTGCTTTTGACTTATTCGTCAACAACGACGTGTAATATTATTCGTATTTATGAAAGTACTGAACGCAATAACACTATGGCTGGTTATCAGGAGCGATTGGCACTCGATTAAGCTGGACTAGCCGACAATTTCATATTTCCTGAGCGTAAACGTATATTTTTTTTACGGTTTTCGAAGAAACAGATGTACCGTCCAACGACTGGCTCCCTGATTTGCAAATCGCAAACTTTCCAAGCCTACCGTTTAAACAACGAACGTTCCTATATTGGTCGAAATGTGATGTTTATGTAGGAATACCTTAAGGTTGGTACTCGAGTACTCATCATTGGACCCTATGTCAGCTTGGACCGCGCAATATTACATACCACGGCATATCCATTGTTATAGGCCCATTCAAGGTAGTAGTAGCAAAGGAATGCAAATGTCCTGGTCCCGTCTGTGGCAAGGACTACTTGGTACGAGTTTTCATCCTGGAAGAAGTGGAGAAGAAGCCATTTTATAAAATATCGAAGTGAAATTCTCAAATCAGATAGAATCGACTGACAAATACATATCATTTTTTATGATGAAAGTGGAATGCCATCAATGAATTCATGTAGGAATTTGTAATTACATGGTGTCTTTATCACGATATCGAGGAACAAATTATATAATCTTCAATATTCGACATGTACTCACCGCGTACGTGTACGTCGAATAACAGTAGTATGTTGTGTATGTGGACGTCCACCAGCTGGGGGACGTGTAGGTGTACGTCCAGTAAGTTGTATATGTGTAGTAAGAGGTGTGACAATAGCTGGTGTAAGTCGGATAAGAGGTGCAGTAGTAAGATCCGCTGTAAGAATGGCAATATTCGGTCCAGTAAGTGTATCTGTAGCAGTCATACGTTGAAGTGGTATATGTGTGTGGGACGTAATCTGTGTAATACCACGTATAGTGGTAAGGGTATGTGTATGTGTGAGTATAGCAATGGTAGTAAGAGTAATAGCCGTAGTGATAGTCCTCGGGCCAGACGTCACTCCACGTGGCCACAAAGACGTCGGTCGGTGTGAAGCTCGCCTCGCACGGGAAGTAACTGGCCACGTCATTTGAAGCCTGGGTCAGAAGGGCGGCCTCCGAGGAGGTGTAGTAACAGATGTCATTGCCCAGAGCGCCATGGTCAACCCAGAAGAGAGCAAGCAGCTTGCCCTCATTACCAGCACCACCTGTAACGAATCCCAGCGGATTCGGGCCTGGGTCCGAGTTGTCACCGTTGAAGGTCAGTATCCCATGCTGGGACACCTGTAATATCAATTAACGCGATCTAAAACTTACAACTGCAGGCTCATGTCAGACAAATAAACAGTATCGTAAAAAATCGAGTAATCTGCTCTTTCAAAATATGTTGTGTTTTGCTTACCCAGATATTGCTGACAGACTGTCCCCAGTATGGAAAGGCAGGTACAGGAATCGCTCCTGAAGAGCTGTCAACTCCGTAGGGGAGGGGTGTGCAGGGGGCGACTGGATAAAAACCAGCTCTTCCGACAGCCAGCGTCGAAGCTGCCAATGTCACAATGTTAATATTAAGTTTAAATCACGAGTTTGGCAACACTATATTGCATAGATCTTAGGCATAAACAGCATACAGATTTATATGACAAGGATTTTAGAATCAGTACTAAATTTATCTGCTGTATATATGTTTCATATTTCGTGTATTCGGTAAAAATATTTTCAACCTAAAACTGTTCATCGTGCGTGGTCGTCCTAGCGAGTCGTGGTCGACATGACACAAAACAACGAAAAAAGGCCATTCTTTCAGGATTTCAATTCCAGACAAAATATACTTATTTGTAATGGAGAATAGGTTGGTAATATAAAATTACAGAACATATTGCTTTCATGAACAGATAGCATTCCTTAGAATGTTGGCACAGATATATCATTGACGGTACATTTTACCACACTACATACAATAAATGGCATTGATTTATGTTTTAACTACGTATATATGTAGTGCCATTTACCTAAGCAAAGCAGGATCAACTTCTTCATGGTGACGTTTCTGAAATGGCAAACGATGAACACGTTTTGAGACTGACACACCGGACGATCAATATAAACGGATTCTGCTTTCGACTTTGGGGAAATGAAGACATATGAGAGACAATGATCAGATACACAAATGGCCATATCCATCACATTGAACGCCATGAGGAATAACAATGGCTGAGATAAGGTAAGATAAGCATCTGATGTTGACAAAATTATTGTAAATTCCTGGAAAATTTGACTTCATTTGCTCGTGGAGAATATTCTATAACTGACTGCATTGGTACTACTCTGAAGCTCTTGTTTTGATGCGTGGCACATATATAGTTGATCCATTCTTTATTCTTTTCTTGCAAGTTATGCATGTCAATAAGGTAGCCGGTCTTAATCTTCTTGATACTAGTGTAAACTCACCCAGTTTACTGCTCGATGTTCCTTGTCTACGCTTCGGCGGTAATGCTCTTGATGTCGTCGAGAAGTGTTCGAGACTTGGGATGCTTCTGTCGCCGCACGCGTTCTCATTTATAGCCGTCGTCCTGCAGACTGAACTTTAGTCTGATGTGACTCCGGTTCCTTCGCATATGTCAGTTAATTGATGTATCGCCGCGTTGCTTAAATCGAATTACTTAAAACGAACATACCTCACGCAGGATGTGACGGTATTAGGTATCTACGGGTACGACTTGGTTTTATTCGACCTTGGTTCTATGTAGGATGATAACGTTGATAAATGACTGATGTCTCAGTTTGAAATACAATTCTTTGGAAAGTCACCGCCACATCGAGGCAACACATTCTCCGTAAGTCGACCTGCTGTGTTGATGGCCATATTACAATCCTGTCATTTTTGTCTGTACCAGTATAATGTATGACGAAGCCAGCCAGGCTGGGGTTGGGGGGGGGGGGGGGATCGTTAGCAATAACCATACAACGAGAGAGGAGCTGGTTAACCCTCCCGACACAGTATATGCCTTGCATGTCTCAATTGAATGTGGATAATTAATTAAACACAAACGATAATGACACCATGCCCATTAAGGCTCTCCCTGCATTATACGTAAGACGCACATGCACAGCTGTTAACAAGATCTCAACATTTGAGACGTTAATGGCAGCGATCAGTCAGTAAGCCAGCGCTTTTCGTGCCCTTGAGCTTCCTTCGGTCAATTGTTTTCGGTGATCATTAAACAGTATTGCCACGTCAGCCTGCGTTTAACGGCGACTAGCATTTCCCCTCAACCATAAGCAGATCTATCATAACACGATACTCCCTACGGTACACCCCGCCAGTCACCCGACAGGCGATAAACAGCTCTCATTTCATGTCTTAGACATATGTAATGGCAGTGCACGCCAACCTCCGACCTGCTGGCTCAGTTGATGGATGCTGCCAGCCAGTATTCCTTTCACCCTTCGACAGACCCCTAAAGCGCATCTAACACCGAATTATTTGAAACCGGAATAACGAAATCTCCGGAATCACGCGTTCGCGCCAAAAATTTAAATGGCCTGGCCGACACGGGAAACCAGATGTGGTGCGATGCCAAGACAGCAGGCCGGAGTTACAATGTGGTAACCCCGGCCCACACGAGTTCAGGCTCGTGAGCAATGGGTAGGCCGCAGTTATCAGCGAACAACCCCGGCCCACTCAAACGGAGACTCGCAAGGAATGGCTAGGCCGTAGTTATCCGAGCCCATTCGAACCGAGGCTCGTGAGCAATGCCTGGGCCGTGGCTGTCAACCATTCGCTTACAGGAACTACAGCTTTATATTTGAATGAATATTAATTACTGACAATAATCAACACTGTTTCCTGGGTAATACATCGTATGGGTTGGATGCATGGGCTTGGGCCACTCGAACCGAGGCTCTTGAGCTGTGGCTGGGCCGGAGTTGTCCGTGGCAACCCCGGCCAGTCGCTGTCAATCATTCGCTTATAGGAGGTACAACTCTACATTTGAATGCATATTAATTACTGACAATAATCAACACTGTTTCCTGGGAAATACTTCATATGAGTTGGATGCATGGGGGGTTCGGTGTTAGTGGTGCGTGCGGTTAAACAAATGCTCGCATATGATTATACACGGTTTAATTTAAGACAATCATACTTTATTTTGATGAACAAGCGGTCTGGGATCTGTATCATACAATGTATTCCTATCATAACTGCAGACTTGTGACATGATGTTGGACAAAAGACTCCGACATAATTTGTTAGGGGCGGATCCAGGAATTAAAAAATGGGGGGGGTGGGTATATTCAAACTTGCGACTGGGGGGGGGGGGCACGCCTCAGATAGCGTTATTCTTTAAAACAAAAGGGGGAGGGGGGTCCACCAATCAACCTACCTCACAAAATGAAAGTTTGTACTTCTTAAACATAAAAACAACTCTGTGCTACACATATAGACCTCGTGGGTTTCTCTCTACTTCCCCGGCCCAGCGTCTATCCTCAATCCGCCCCACAGACTCCCTCCTCCCTCCTCCCGCTGAGAAGTCATTCCAGCTTTGCCTGACGGCGTCGTGGTATTTCACACCATGGGTGACAGCTTTATCGTCTCCAGTTTCGTTTCGACATGCAGCGACAGTTCTGTGTGTGGACTCGCCTGCCTCTGCTAGACGGCGGTATAGTCGCATGGGCTATCGGGCAAGAGCGAACGGTTAAATTTGGCGCCCAAACTACGTTATGTCCATGATACACATAGCGAACTTTGGTGCTCGGTCGCAATATATCAATCAATGTAGGGGATGCAATGTAGAGGAACGACTGGAAGCAAGAAAACATCCTACACTAGAAGACTATGTATGTCTCTTTCTCTCTATTTATGCCTACTAATAGCTCCGTTTTTATCTCTATTACGTCTCTCCCTCTTTCCATCGTTGCCCATGTGTGTATCCCTTTCCTTCTCTCGATCTGTCTCCCAAATTGTCTGCCCCTGCCCAATGTATGGTTCTCTCTCCCCCTCTCCACTTGTGTCTCACTATCACTGTCCGCTTCTAGGACAACATCCCCCCCCCCCCCGGAAAATTCCCCCCCGGACAACTCCCACCCCCCCGACAATTCCCCCCCGGACAATTCCCCCCTAGGACAATTCCCCCCCGGACAATTCCCCCCTAGGACAACTTCCCCCCGGACAACTCCCCCCTACGAGACAACTTCCCCCCAGACAATTGCCCCCGGACAATTCCCCCCCAGTCAGTTCCCCCCCGGACAACGGCACCCCCCCCCACTACAATCCCCCACCTGGAAAATGTTCCCCTTGGGCCAGTCCCCCCCGGCAAGTTGCCACCGGACAATTCCCCCCTGGACGATAACCACCCCCTGGAAACACACACCCACAAACGGACAAGCCCTTCCTCCCCCCCTTCTCCTTCCGACACGTGGGAATACTTCGGGAGGACATCCGGGAGGGATAGACACTGGCAATCATGGCGAAGTTTATGGTGGTTAATTATTTGAACACTTTCAACATGAACTGGAATATATAGTCAATAGCTGCAATTAAAAAAAATACTTCAGTCTCAGATGGGCACATCGAGAGGAATTCCAGATTTCTGCTCCGGGGATTGAGAGAAAACTGGCGACAAAAGTGGTCATTTGGGCGACACATATGTATATACCTAAATACATCTAGTGCCCCCCCCCCCTTCCCCGCCAATGGGGTGCGAGTGGTGCCTGAGAAAATATGTATTTCCTTCCACCTTGGCACGCCATGTGCGCAGCCACGAGTGAGGTAACACCCATATAAAAAATTATGGGCTTCTGCCCACGTTGTGACAAAAAGTCATATGGAGAACCAAATTTACTTCCGTCCAAACCAAACTGTATTTAATGTAACACATTTACTTACTAAAGTACCTAAAGTGCATTTGTTCAACGAAAGTTACTTTCGTCTTGACGACCAAGCGACCGCCGAGGCGGTGGGGGGGGGGGGGGGGGGGTGGGTGCGGGGGGCACTATGTATAGCTAGGTAAACAAATACGTATCACACAAATAACACCTTTTTTCCCCTGTTCTTCTTTCCCCTGAGCAGAAACCTGCATTTTCCATCGATGTCGTATGTACCCATTATCTCTATCGTCCGTGGCTCCGCTGTATGTGTTGTTCGCTCAAAATACAAGCTATGTGTCCTCGCAAATATTAGACCGGCGCTTATTAGAGATCAGGACGCCTGACTGAAGTATTAGCCAACACATATACAGATATATATTTATAGATACTTATATATTATAACTTATAATTAGCTAGTCTCGCTTAAATTTAATGCGGTCATAGGCATTGTTGGTACGTGTTTGCTGGGGCTTCGTTCGGTAATCCCCCCCCCCCCCACCCACCCTACATGTGTATACTACCCTGCGCCATAATGCTGAGTGCTGATAATGAAGGACATGTTTCATGAGTATTCAACCACCATGCATGCACATTAGCGAACCGTTGACCAGTTTCCCGCCCTCTGCACTGGCTGACCTGCGTCCGACGTCCATCTTATCTGGACAGAAAGGTGGCGGCCGGGCGCAGACGCGCCAGAGAGTACGCTACATGACACAGGGGTCTCTACGGGGCTGCGTTTCACGCGGCGTGGGGTGGGTGGGGGGGCAGCTATTAGAGCGTGTGTGTGGGTTCAGACGAAGGAGAGATGGGGAGTTGCGGGTGGGATGGGCTATTATAACGTTATTATGGAATGGGGCGGGGTGTGGAGGGGCTAAGAGAGCACCTGGTTTATGTTTCCTCTGGTTTATGTTTCCTCTGATATGGGTGTCAGGCGTGATCAAGCTACTACAGGAGTGAGTGCATCAACCCTGAAAGAAACTACTTATGAAATCATAGTGATGGTAGCTGTTGCCTAAGTAGGTGAAAATAAACCAACTGCACTATTTGCTTCAGTAACGAGAACAATATTGGAACGGAAGTCAACATAACGTATGATAACAGAGCAATAGACTACGCAAAACTGGGATGTCATATATAGCGCCATCGGCCGGAAATATGCACGCTATGCGCGATATTTAGGGTTACGATTGTCGTTTTTTGTGCATATTGGGACCTCATGTTCTACATTAGACTGTGACCTCATTTGTTATAGAATAAGGGCCCAAATACATTGGGCGGCTAAAAAGTATTATTAAACATACTGTGAAATTGCTTGTTTAACTGGCTTACTTTAGCTACCATAACGCATTTTCCATTAACAACATTGACTTTCTTTGAACAAAAATTTGACTCTTTGAATTTTCATCTTTAATCAAACCTCATATTTTCCGAATAGGAACATGAAAAGACAGTGTTCTATCCAGAACATGTAAAGACAACTGTGTTACCCTCAAAATTACGGTTTTTTAATTCCCTAAGATCCACAACACCTATTTCCTATGTTCTGGCCCTATACAATGTTTATAATACTATTCCTCATTGTCATTTATCACTTATTTAAAGCATGCAATACATATTCGAAGAAAAGGACATATTTTTTCCCTTTGCGATGGGTCAAATATGTAATTATTACAAGGATAAGCACCAAGGTCAATGGCAAGGGTAAGAAAACATTGCAACATGCCGTTTTTGTGCTTATTGAGACCCCATTTTCGACATTTGACTGTTACAGTAATCTCATTTGGTCTAGGATAAGAGGGCCCAAATACACACATTTACCGGTCAGGAAGTATTATTAAACATAATGTGAAAAGTACGATAATATCAAAATCTCTGCTAGGGCTGCTAGTTCCAGACAGATATGTTGTGGAGGGAGGGGCGGGGGTGTGGGAGGGGTATATAAGGAGGCGCGGCTGCCAGATGTCCTGATGCCCTCTTGGTGAGCTTGATTTAAGACATGAGGTAGGGTAGATAGATAGTAATTAACTCAAACATGGGGTGTGTAGGTGCCTGGTGGTTAATGGAGGGCGAGAGGGATGGGGGGGGGGCGGCACGTACGCTTTGGCAGCGCTTCAACCTGGCCGCCGATTAAGTTGGCCGCGGAGGAGTGTGGCGGAGGAGTGTGGCGGTGAAGGGAAGGGGAAGGGGGGAGGGGGGGGGGGGGGCTAGGGATTAGCAGCATTAGCATGATGTAATTGAAAGGCAATGTGTTGTGTAATCGTGCATCCTGTTACTAGTGTTAGTGTCAGCTTAATGAATAGTTTTCACATCATCTCTTTTTTGTCTTGAAAGTAAAACCGCTTAATACCATCTCTAGCGACGTCAAACGATTTCGCCGGCTGAAGTTTGCCTTCTGAGACAATGTACTACAAGCCACATTTTTCTGGCGTGATTCACCCAACCATACGATTATTGCACTCTCGCCTCAAATATTTGTATTGGCCAACATGCAGTAAATCGGCGGCCAGTTCGCACGTACACTGACGGGAGGGCGGGGCGGGATGGGTGGTGGCACTTAACTTAATAGGCTGATAGCGACAGGCCACATGCGGAGAGGTGAAGTGGCTTGGGCTGGATACATTGTGGCTCCGCCACGCATCTCGATCCACGAGGCCCGGGTCTCAAAGAATATGAGAAACCCAATGGAAATAGGTGACACGGGCCAGATTTGAAAACAGGAAAACATTTCATACAAATCCCAATTGCTTAAAAAATCCCACTTGAAATAAGAAGGTGTTTTAACTAATTAACCAGTTGTAACCCATCTGACAGACCCGTGGTGGGCAAGTGTCCCGTCCTACCCATTGACCAGTTGTCAGCCATCTGACAGACCCGTGGTGGTCAAGTGTCCCGTCCTACCCATTGACCAGTTGTAACCATCTGACAGACCCGTGGTGGGCAAGTGTCCCGTCCTAGCCATTGACCAGTTGTAACCCATCTGACAGACCCGTGGTGGGCAAGAGTCCCGTCCTTCCCAATGACCAGTTGTAACCCATCTGACAGACCCGTGGTGGGCAAGTGTCCCGTCCTGCCCATTGACCAGTTGTAACCCATCTCACAGACCCGTGGTGGGCAAGTGTCCCGTCCTACCCATTGACCAGTTGTAACCATCTGACAGACCCTTGGTGGGCAAGTGTCCCGTCCTACCCATTGACCATTTGTAACCCATCTGACAGACCCGTGGTGGGCAAGTGTCCCGTCCTTCCCAATGACCAGTTGTAACCCATCTGACAGACCCGTGGTGAGCAAGTGTCTCGTCCTACCCATTGACCAGTTGTAACCATCTGACAGACCCGTGGTGGGCAAGTGTCCCGTCTTACCCATTGACCAGTTGTAACCCATCTGACAGACCCGTGGTGGGCAAGAGTCCCGTCCTTCCCTATGACCAGTTGTAACCCATCTGACAGACCCGTGGTGGGCAAGTGTCCCGTCCTGCCCAGTGACCAGTTGTAACCCATCTGACAGACCCATGGTGGGCAAGTGTCCCGTCCTACCCATTGACCAGTTGTAACCATCTGACAGACCCGTGGTGGGCAAGTGTCCCGTCCTTCCCATTGACCAGTTGTAACCCATCTGACAGACCCGTGGTGGGCAAGTGTCCCGTCCTACCCATTGACCAGTTGTAACCATCTGACAGACCCGTGGTGGGCAAGTGTCCCGTCCTACCCATTGACCAGTTGTAACCCATCTGACAGACCCGTGGTGGGCAAGAGTCCCGTCCTTCCCAATGACCAGTTGTAACCCATCTGACAGACCCGTGGTGGGCAAGTGTCCCGTCCTTCCCATTGACCAGTTGTAACCCATCTGACAGACCCGTGGTGGGCAAGTGTCCCGTCCTACCCATTGACCAGTTGTAACCCATCTGACAGACCCGTGGTGGGCAAGTGTCCCGTCCTTCCCATTGACCAGTTGTAACCCATCTGACAGACCCGTGGTGGGCAAGTGTCCCGTCCTGCCCATTGACCAGTTGTAACCCATCTGACAGACCCGTGGTGGGCAAGTGTCCCGTCCTACCCATTGACTAGTTGTAATCATCTGACAGACCCTTGGTGGGCAAGTGTCCCGTCCTACCCATTGACCCGTGGAGGGCAAGTGTCCCGTCCTACCCATTGACCAGTTGTAACCCATCTGACAGACCCGTGGTGGGCAAGAGTCCCGTCCTTCCCAATGACCAGTTGTAACCCATCTGACAGACCCGTGGTGGGCAAGTGTCCCGTCCTGCCCATTGACCAGTTGTAACCCATCTGACAGACCCGTGGTGGGCAAGTGTCCCGTCCTACCCATTGACCAGTTGTAACCCATCTGACAGACCCGTGGTGGGCAAGTGTCCCGTCCTTCCCATTGACCAGTTGTAACCCATCTGACAGACCCGTGGTGGGCAAGTGTCCCGTCCTGCCCATTGACCAGTTGTAACCCATCTGACAGACCCGTGGTGGGCAAGTGTCCCGTCCTACCCATTGACTAGTTGTAATCATCTGACAGACCCTTGGTGGGCAAGTGTCCCGTCCTACCCATTGACCAGTTGTAACCCATCTGACAGACCGATGGTGGGCAAGAGTCCCGTCCTTCCCTATGACCAGTTGTAACCCATCTGACAGACCCGTGGTGGGCAAGTGTCCCGTCCTGCCCATTGACCAGTTGTAACCCATCTGACAGACCCGTGGTGGGCAAGTGTCCCGTCCTACCCATTGACTAGTTGTAACCATCTGACAGACCCTTGGTGGGCAAGTGTCCCGTCCTACCCATTGACCAGTTGTAACCCATCTGACAGACCCGTGGTGGGCAAGTGTCCCGTCCTACCCATTGACCAGTTGTAACCCATCTGACAGACCCGTGGTGGGCAAGTGACCCGTCCTGCCCATTGACCAGTTGTAACCATCTGACAGACCCGTGGTGGTCAAGTGTCCCGTCCTGCCCATTGACCAGTTGTCAACCATCTGACAGACCCGTGGTGGGCAAGTGTCCCGTCCAACCCATTGACCAGTTGTAAACCATCTGACAGACCCGTGGTGGTCAAGTGTCCCGTCCTGCCCATTGACCAGTTGTCAACCATCTGACAGACCCGTGATGGGCAAGTGTCCCGTCCTGTCCATTGACCAGTTGTAACCCATCTGACAGACCCGTGGTGGGCAAGTGTTCCGTCCTGCCCATTGACCAGTTGTCAACCATCTGACAGACCCGTGGTGGGCAAGTGTCCCGTCCTGCCCATTGACCAGTTGTAACCCGTCTGACAGACCCGTGGTGGGCAAGTGTTGACCAGTTGTAACCATCTGACAGACCCGTGGTGACGTCCAAGGGGCCCATCCTGGCCGGTAATTAATTATCGTCAATCTAAGAGACCCGTCACCCGTAGGGTACATTCATGGTGTTCATCCCTACCGTAGACCCTTTCGTAATGTGGTTTATGATTTAACCGTTGTCCGATATAGAAGCCGGAGTTCAATCGCCATCCGAGGGATCGAATATGTAGCCATTGGGTCCAATACTGAATCTCGGAGTCGAATCAGAACCCCAGGGATCCAATCAAGATCCGAGGGGTCTAATAAGGTACAATTCTGATGTCAACGGTTTAATCTAGATCCGTATGATCGAACGGGATCCGGTCGAATCGAGATCCGTAGGATCGGGGTCGACCCTAGACATCCATGGATCCCGATTCGACCATGTCGAATGCAGCATCTGGATCCCGATGTGCTCGACTCCTTCCCGATTCGATCCCTCGGATCCCAATTCAAACCATCGGATCCCGATTCGACTCCGGAACCCGATTTTACCATACTTGTCTGTCCTACCACTCCCGAGTGGCCCCTTCGGACCTCGATTGCATGCTTTAGATCCGATTGTACCCTATGAATCCCGATGAAACCCTACCTATCCCTATTCGACTGATCGGATCCCGATTCCACTGATCTCGATTTGCACATCAAATACCTATTTGACCCTTCGGATCACGATTGACCCCCATGCTCTGCCGGATCTCCATGTGTCTGTCGTCCCGGGTCATTAGCCAATGATTTTGGCGTATGTGTACACCGGAAATATTTGTACAAATGTCTAATTCTACTTGGAACTATGTCAAAATGAATTGCGCATGTGTACAATTGATTTGGACATATATGTGCACACATTTAAAGATATTGGCAAAGGCTTCACGTTGCCTAGCCGACCCTGACCATGCCACCCTTTTCTGGCTTGTAAATGGCTTTTGCAAATTGAATTTCCCGCCATGTTTTTGGGCGCGCGGCAACAGACCGTTGGCTGGGGTCGGTGCGTCCACCAGTGTAACCTACATCAATGTGCGCGGCGTCCGTGAATGGATCCAGCCCACTAAATGACCTCGTTCCATGGAATGCTATGTATTTAAGTTGCATGTAGTGACAGTCACATCAAGTCGTCTGGTTCAGATCACTTCACACCTCGCGCTAATCTGGCAGCCTCAAAAGTAGCCTGCCCAGCATTGCTCGTACCCACATGCGCCGCAAAGCGACGAGTGAAAGGGGGGTGGGGGGACATGCGGAGGGGGTATTATACAATATTTGGTTCAGTTCACTATGAAACGAAAAGCTCTATCCAAAGGAAAGGGGTTATCCCCCACCCCCCGCCTCCCCCTAGCAAACACAGCAACCATAACCCTATACGTGTTGCGGAAATACATTACATTAGGTTAGTCACCTGGAATCGAACATCCACGTCTTCGAAATTGTTTGGTTTGGCCGTAGAAGCGTTCTAGCTATTGATTTGGATGATTTGTGAGGTTTTAATTAACCGCCATCAGTGATGAACAAGATTATGTGTTAATGTATAAACAGCCGGGTGCATGCGGGCCTGTAGGACGTCAGCCGCCAGCCAGGCTGGGCTGGGATCAGAGCTAGGTCAGGCTGACTGCCTGCGTATCTGGATTGTTACACGGGCCGGGCTAATGGATCCTGCAGTCGCAATACGTGGGGTACTTTGTCTCAGGTGTCGCGCGCGACGAACCTACATTTCAATTGCTAAAGGTCCGGACTTTCTCTAACACTAGCCGCCTAGCGTCTAGCGTTCGTAGTAATAAGCGAAAGAAATAACAGTATGACAGTATTTTGTTTTATACGTCAAATAGTAGCAGGCAGTAGGTAGATATTGGGCAGAAGTAATATTGATAATTATATTGACATCAATTGAGACCGGGAGTTACGGAATAACGGGACATAAATGTTAAGGATATTTAAACCCTGTGCAATTATTGTGCATCCAGTACAGAATACTCAAATTGCGGCTAAAGCACGATAATAAATGAATATCAGTCCAGTAAAACTAAGGCCCAAGCTCATACATTGATTGAGTAAAAAAAAAGGGTTGATTGGGTTAAAAAAGGGGCTGTTTCCCGTCCGTTGTTCGTCATTTAACGTAGTACTACTACCTTCAGTGGATAGAATCTGCCTGACGTCCTGGTTGGATCTATAGAATTGACGTGTAGTCCGTTTAACCATCCTGTAAAATTGGATCAAAGATCAAAAAGATCAAATCAATTCAAATAGGCATGGTTCCCCGGGCAGAGTTCGTTCACTTGCTACTGATGGGAAGTTGTGGGCGCGAGACAGTACGGGATTTGTTTGCTTTGATGACGGTTCGGGCGATAAGGCGTTGGGAGAAATATTATTACTGTTGGCGCCAAGCCAAGTAGCCCGCCGCTAATCACCCGAAAGCGATATTATGCGCGGGATAAGGTGATAAGCACCGAGCGGTGGTGTTGTCACATGCGATAGCGTTGACACATCTAAGAGCGACAATTTTGACACATCCAAGGCGGACCATGGTTTGGTTGGATATACGTTCAAGGCGGCTGCTGATCCCAATGTGCTCTTGCATATGCAGCGGCATAGTGGGACAGACAGCTTAATCTTATTAGTATAGAAATGCAGGGTCTCGCAGCCTGAGCCTAGCCAGGCCTGTCTCCGGATTTCGTCGGCCCGCTGGTTTGAACACCGCGATCATCAGGAACGGACCATATTATGCTACTAGCCGCCCCGCTCGCTCCGTTCGCGGGACGTCTAGCGTTTGTAGTAGGTAATAAGCGAAAGAAATAACAGTATGACAGTAGGCCTATTTTGTTTTATACGCCAAATAGTAGCAGGCAGAAGGTAGACGCCCCTTTTCTATTGCAAAACGAGAATGCAAAGTGCAAAACAACCCCATTTCCTATATCTCATTTGCATGTGGTGACTCGCGCCCTGAAAACGGACAACCAGGCAGGGTGGGGGCGGGTGTCGGGGTGTGGGGGTGGAGAGTCGGGCGACCGCGTGCTAGCGTGGCCTTGAAAGTTACAGACGGGTTGATTGCTGCTGCTTGTAGGGTGCGAAAGCGTACACACGGCGAACGACTGAGTCCCGCCATTTCGGTACCAACGGAGGGCATAGAACTGTTAGATAGAGTTAGGACAGATATCAAATCTGGCGCCCCAAGCCTCCCTACAAGCAGCTTCGGTGCTCGACCCCAAGACATCAATCAAGCTAGGCGCAATGTTACCAAGCCTGCCTATAGATATAAGCAGACTGTGCGCGCCCCGTGATAAGTTAAGAGAGTGGCCTGGCAATATAGATGGACCCCGTGAGGAGGGGGGGGCATTATTACACACAACTGGTGGGGGGCGGGAGGGGGGGGGTGGTCCCCGGGTGCCCCTGAGAGGGGGGCGGGGGCCATTATTACACACACCTGGCGGGGAGTCGGGGAGGGGGGAGCCCCTGAATGTCTGAGAGCGGACATTAAAAAAATGTTGTTGTTTGCTAAACTGATTTTCCGATGTATGTGTTCTAGTCCTAGATTGGAAATAATTTCGAGCGATTAATAGCCGGATGTAGCTATATATATACAGGTGCTTTTGAAGCCACGCTCGACTAATATGTTTTGTCTCCTCATTTCCCAAACATCAACGCCATACGGCACTGATGGGTGAATAAGATCTTTCATTTTACGCGGGAGACCAAGATTAAATATTGCTATCATCAGCGCCACCTGGAGTTGTCGTAACACATACGAATTATAAGACATCAGCCCAAGTCCATGCATCCAACCCATACGATGTATTACCGAGGAAACAGTGTTGATTATTGTCAGTAATTAATATTCATTCAAATATAAAGCTGTGGTTCCTGTAAGCGAATGGTTGACAGCCCCGGCCCAGGCATTGCTCACGAGCCTCGGTTCGAGTGGGCTCGGATAACTACGGCCTAGCCATTCCTTGCGAGTCTGCGTTTGAGTGGGCCGGGGTTGTTCGCTGATAACTGCGGCCTACCCATTGCTCACGAGCCTGAACTCGTCTGGGCCGGGGTTACCACATTGTAACTCCGGCCTGCTGTCTTGGCATCGCGCCACATCTGGTTTCCCGTGTCGGCCAGGCCATTTAAATTTTTGGCGCGAACGCGTGATTCCGGAGATTTCGTTATTCCGGTTTCAAATAATTCGGTGTTATCTGTAGATTGCCACGTGTAACGCGATACGCTTAGAATATTTTGCTTCGCCATCTGGCAGATTGTGGTATGCAACGTGGGAGACATACTGCCGCGTGGACTTGCAGCCGCCAGAGATAACGCCACGCGGTTTGCAACCGGCAATACATACTGTCACTCGATATGCCACCAGCCAGACATACTGCCACGCGGAAAGAAACAGGCGCGACATACTGGAGCGAGAACTAACACGTAAAGACATAATGCCACGCGGTATGCAAAATGCCATACATACTGTCTGACGGTACACATTCGGCCAGACATACTGCCGCGCGGTTTGCAACAGGTCATAAATACCGCAGCCGGCTTGCAGCGAACGATAGATGTCAGCCTTGGATTCCGGGTTGCTGCTTAGATTTTGGCGGTCAAATAAAGCTTCTACAAAGAAAAGGCTACATAAATAGTAACCCAAACATACAGGCTATCTGAACGGTACGGCTATATGGATAAGCCGTTTCCGTCGGGGTGGATTTTCTTGATGTTACAGCTGACAAATGGGTTGCAGTGGCGTGTCCAGCGGGAGGGCTACTGCGGCTTAGCCCCGCCCCCCCCCCACCGACAGGTTTAGCTGCCGAAGTTAAAGAAGCCGATCCCGGTCAAGAAGCAGCAACCTGATGCTAAAGAAGCCCCCCCCCCGCCCACCCCGCCCCCGCTGCCGCCGCCGATGCGAAGTAATCGCGAAATTCGTGCCCCCTCTACCCCCTAATGTCTGGATCCGCCTCTGGGTAGTAAGATTACGTGGATTGAGTGGATGTGGTGAACCAACTGGGTAGATACATCCGCGGCCATATATCCTTCGAACATACAGCCACATAATACGTTAACAGGTGTCTACTTGTATGTGCAGAGATACTTAGTCGAAACGTATAATATTAAACATCAGTCAAGAGGAGTGTCAAATTAGGGTGGAGTGTTGTTCAAGTCGGAAACTGGAACATAAGAAGTCCAGTGAGGCCACGTCACCATTACCACCGTGGTACCGCATGTCGACATGTCAGTATCAGCTGTGAATGATGGATGAAAATGTGTTTAGCCTCGGTTGGGGAAACACGTGGGTGAACGTGGCTTGTGCCAGTTGGCAACGATTGCATCGTTGAGCCTCAAGAAAAGCAGTATTGGGCAATGGAGGGATGGGGACGTTTTTGTCTCAGTTGTTTATTGTATGATTATAAGAGGTATTGCGTTGGCACTGTACCATGTGTTTCCACATCCAGTTTGATTTGGCATGAATGTGTGTGACCCCCACGTGTTTAATTGTTTATAATCTTGAATATGTGTATGCGTAATATTGCATCGGTCAACGAAATTGAAAGAAAGACAAGGGTGAAAGAGCACTATTTTTTAATAGTTATCTTTGTTCAGTAATTATCAAACGTCCACAGGAAATACAATGAGGTATTTGTTTAATTACGATTATATTTCCAATAATTCTAACAATTCTATCAATATTAATAATTTTCCTCCAATTGTAAACAAAACGCATAAATAATCCATTGTACAAGGCGTTATGGCCGGGATACAATGGGTGGTGACCTACGCATAAAAGCATGATCATAATTAGAGTTCGCTATATATAATATACTCTAAACATTCCACCACGTTACATGATAACAGATGGTCGCGGCAATGTACGGGGAGCTCTTTGGATCACCGGAAAGTTGAAAAGAATACCAGTTGGCAGTATTACTCAACAGAGCGAGCAGGCGACGACACTATGTGGGCCGCTTTGGGGTCAATTACCATTAAACTGGTCGAAGACATGCAATAAGACCCTGAGGGAGACCTTGTAGTTATAATTGATAGGGTGTCGTATGTCAACATGTTGTTAACAGCTGTGAATAAGGGACGGTGATTGGCTGAACAGCGCTCGCCGAGACTGGTGGGGAAAGGTGTCATATATTATGAAGAACAATGAGCAGTTATCGACGCATTAAGCAACAATGTTAGGACACACGCGTTTGATATCAATTATTTCCCTTTACGAGGACGGGTTTGGAGAGTTACTACTTTGCTTGAAATCAGCTCCAAGCTTCAATTCTGATGGTGGGTCGTACTTAACAGAGGACGGTGTGTCGTACTTACCCGGGCACGGTGTGCCGTACTTCCCCTTGCACGGTGTGTCGTACTTACCCGGGCACGGTGTGTCGTACTTACCGGGTCACGGTTTGTCTTGCTTACCCAAGCACTGTGTGTCGTACTCTCCCGAGCACCGTGTGTCGTACTTACACGAGCACAGTGTGCCGTACTCACACGAGCACGGTGTGTCGTACTTACCCGAGCACGGTATGTCGTACTTATCCGAGCACGGTGTGCCGTACTTACCCGAGCACAGTGTGCCGTACTTACCCGAGCACGGTGTGTTGTACATACCCGATCACAGTTTGTCATACTTACCCGAGCACGGTGTGTCTTACTTACCCGAGCGCGGTGTGTCGTACTTACCCGAGCGCGGTGTGTCGTACTTACCCGAGCAGAGTGTGTCGTACTAACACGAGCACGGTGTGTCGTACTTACCCTTGCACGGTGTCCCGTACTTACCCGATCGGGGTGTGTCGTACTTACCCGGACACGGTATACCGTACTTACCCGGGCACGGTGTGCCGTACTTACCCGGGAAAGGTGTGTTGTACTTACCAGGGCACTGTGTGTCGTACTTACCGGGGCACGGTGTGTCGTACTTACCCGAGCACGGTGTGTCGTACTTACACGAGCACGGTATGTCGAACTTACCCGAGCACGGTGTGTCGTACTTACCCGAGCACGGTGTGTCGTACTTACCCCAGCACTTTGTGTCGTGCTTACCGGGACACGGTGTGTCGTACTTACTCGAGCACGGTGTGTCGTACTTACCCCAGCACTTTGTGTCGTGCTTACCGGGGCACGGTGTGTCGTACTTACCCGAGCACGGTGTGTCGTGCTTACCGGGGCACGGTGTGTCTTACTTACTCGAGCGCGGTGTGTCATACTTACCCGTGTACGGTGTGTCGTACTTACCCGGGCGCAATATGTCGTAATTACAAGGCACGTGGCGTCGTACTAACCAAAAGACCGGTGTTTCGTACTTACCCGTGTGCGGTGTGTCGTGCTTGCCCGTGCACGGTGTGTCGTACTTACCCGAGCACTGTGGGTCGCACTTACTGGGACAGCGCATACATTTGCAAAAACCTAGCATGCAACATTTTGTTTGCCCTTTGATGCTTCTGTATGCCGAAAATTCTATTTTATTTAACGTACTGTAGGCTAGGCAACCACTTTCAAGTACCTGCAAATTCATCAAGTAATATTCATGTTTGTATGTACGTGTTTAAATCATTGTTTTTTTAAATGGTGAGTCATTGAATAAATAGCGGTAAAAAGTCAATAATTTTCTAATATTTATGCGTTTTTTTAGTGAAGATGAACAAATAAAATAAAACAAAGATCAGAAAACTTGGAAACGCATTTTCCATCAAGGGACAGAACAATGCCACTGATAAAAATAATTTTAGAATAAGACAAGAACAACTTTAGGTTAACAAGTTGTTGGGATTCTTTCAATAAGAGCGTTTGAAGCTTCGAGGAGCATGGCATCTCTGTTATGAATACAATACTGGGTTGACTTGCATTCATGGTTGACAGTTGTTACTTTGATATTGTACTTATCTTTTGTGAACCGTTTTTATAGGCCTGTTCGAACCACTCAATGCAATGTACAGTCGTTTTGCTAGAATGACTTGGTTAAGAACACTTCAGACCGATGACCTGCGTCATCAGAAGGTGGACATGGATATTTAATTCAAAGATTATGTGATATTTTCTTTGAGAACAATTAGATAATAGTCACTAAAGTGTCCTAACTATTAACATATGTACCTAATTGCTTATGTACGAAATTAATTTGTTTTTTCATTATGATGTCATTTTAGCGGGTCGTGCTGAGCGGCCAACGAATATATTCCTCGTTGTCAAAGCTGACGGATTGTGCCAGTCACGGACATGTCAAATAAAATATCAAATAAAAACTGCAACATAACTGCATGACCGTCTGTCCTTTCCTTGCCTCATATACTATGCTATACTGTCACGCACTATAAAACTATAAACTTCGCCTTAATCAATCATACGGTGGTACATCGGTTAGTGGACCATTGAGGCATTTTCAAATTACCTCACGAAAAGTTTTATTACAATAATGTTGCCCGCCATTTTGTGTTAGTGAAATATACGTATGACTTCAACCACAAGATAATTTACAGTCCAAAGTGACGTTTATTTTAAAATGAACCACACGCGTTATCAAGAGCACTCAAAGCGCTTGATCAACTAATAAACTTGTTCTCGCTTTAGTGTTACATTTTTATCTAACAAGGTATTATGTTTTATATATGCTTACTAACGTTTGCCTTGCGTTTTATGCCGTGATTCATGTAAGTGTCAATCTGTTAGACCCGGGATGTCAGAAACCCAATGTTTGTGTCATACGCTCCTCTTCTCGATTCAATATACCGTAAATGCTCGAATAAGCGTTCCTATTCGAATATGGCCCAGTTTAAATAAGAGTTCAGTCAAAGAGACGCATACAATAAATAAACACAGGGATTAAATGAGCGCCCGAGCTTGAATTAGCGCCAGAGGTTGAATGAGCACCAGAGCTTGAATGAGCACCAAAGCTTGTATGAGCGCCCGAGCTTGAATGAGCGCCCGAGCTTGAATGAGCACCAAAGCTTGTATGAGCGCCCGAGCTTGAATGAGCGCCCGAGCCTAAATGAGAGCCCGAGCTTGAATGAGCGCCAGAGCTTATATGAGCGCCCGAGCTCGAATGATCACCAGGGCTTGAATTTACGTCCGAGCTTGAGTGAGCGCCAGGGCTTGAATGAGCGCCAGAGCTTGAATGAACGCCAGAGCTTGAATGAGCACCAGAGCTTGAATGAGCGCCAGAGCTTGAATGAGCGTCATAGCTTGAATGAGCGCGAAAGCTTGAATGAGCGCCCGAGCTTCAATGAGCGCCAGAGCGTGAATGAGCGCCAGAGCTTGTATGAGCGCCCGAGATTGAATGAGCGTCAGAGCTTGAATCAGCTGCAGAGCTTGAATGAGCGCCCGGGCTTAAATGAGCGTCAGAGCTTGAATGAGCGCCCGGGCTTGAATGAGCTCCAGAGCTTGAATGAGCTACAGAGCTTGAATGAGCGCCCGAGCTTGAATGATCGCGAGGGCTTGAATGAGCGCTAGAGATTGAATGAGCGCCAGAGCTTGAATGATGAGGTGACTAATAATAAGACATGCTACTATAAGCATATATAAGGCGTACTACTAGGATAATACTAATGAGACCATAATAGTACGAGCGGGGACTCACTGACTTGTGTAATGATGTCAGCCCAATGACTTAACGTGCTTGAATAAACTATACCTACAGAGTGCGAATGTAACGCCACCTTGTGAGGGCGTGTTATAGTTTTGACGGCTGTTTCAACAGCGAAGGCCCCCCCTCTCCGAAATCTGACCGAACCTTCCCCTGTCAATTAATTCAAAATGGCAACATTAATGTTTCGCATTTGCTTCGTGTCTCTTCAGTGACTGGCGGTGAAGATGAATGGGACCCAAGGTGTTGACGAACACGCACAGTGGGGGGGGGGGGGGGGGGGGGCTGAGCCCCAGCCCCACTGGCCGGATGCAGTGCTCCAGTGGGTTTTTGCCTGGCCCATGCACTACCTGGGCTTAGCGGCCTTGAACCTTCTATTAGTGTCCATGGTGACACTCCTGGGTTTCACCATGCGGCAACGTTTGGGGGGTCAGCAGGGTTGCCCGGCTGTCGGGGCTCTGGCCATCGGGGCAGCTCTGTCGACGTCCCAAAGCCTCACCCTGCTGTTGGATCCCTACGGCTCACGATGTCTTCTTCAGGGACTACTCCTGCAGTTGTGGAATGCGTGGGCGGCGCACTGCCTGCCGGCCATGTTCACCCTGGTGCAAATCAGTATCAGGACGCACGTGGAGACGCTGAAGGGGAACAGGACGGCCGCGACGAGCCCTTCCAGACGACAGTGCCATCTAGTGGCAGCCGGTGTGCTGGCTCATTTCACCTTGGTGGCCTTTGTCGTCGGCTCAGTCTCAGCCCACAGACATATCGCCCCGTTACTACTGTTGAATCACATCGTTTTCATCACGTGGCAGCTTGTCGTCTGCTTTCTGCTGGTCTATAGCTGTATCAAAATGGCGCGGCTGACGGCGAAAACAAGAGAGCTCTCGGAGGAAATCGCCCAGTACTCACGGCTCCGGAAGAAAGGGAAGGCTTCCGGCGGAAATGGCCTGGGCTTAGCGTTACATAGGATACGCCGTCCGCGGTTGGGAGTCGGCCGCTAATGCCGACACCGGATACGCCAGCCATACGGATACAAACTCCTCGGGATCTGTTCGGTCATTTTTCAATGAAGCCTTTCTGGAGTTTGACAAGGAGGACTCGGATATGATTCGTTTCTATCAAGATTTTCCCGGTGCGACAGATATTATGCCCCGTGAGGCACACCCGAGCCGGTCGCGGGCTGGGGCCAGGCGAGCCAGGGAAGCTGGGCGGCGGGGGGCATCTGGCGGCAGTGACAGCGACAGTGGAGGGGTCAGCGACAGGGCCGTCACCCCTGGGCGCACCACCCGGCGGCGTGCCTCGGGCCGAGATACGGCGCGACAACGAGGGTCGGACATCCGCGGTGACGAAGAATCTGCGGACAACTCGCGCGATGAAAGCAAATCTGGGCCCGCCCGGAAAGACTCCTGTGACGTCATGTCTGCATCCGGTCATTCCGCGTCCAGCAGGTTGTGTCTACTTCCGCTTATATCAACGACTTCGTCGGATAACATCGGAGATTCGACGGGAAAAAGGGGCCGTTCCGCGCCAGTGCTTCACGATCCCCGCTCCGTAACAGCTGATTCATTCGTTGTCATGGCTACTTAATGTAGGCCGGTGCTATACGATTACGCTTGTTTTGCGTGACATAATATACGTCGTTATTCACATGTAAGATTTACCGAGCGATATAAAGAACGAAGGCTTCATTTCCCTGTCCGCGGTAAATGTATTTGTTATTTGTTTACCTGGCGATAGAACACCGTGGTAATGATAATAATACCACTCTGTTGAATGGTGTCAGGTTTAGGTGTCAACTGAAAGTGGGAGAGCAGTGAATGGAAGTACCGATACAGTTCGCATTGCTTAATGATTATAATTTACCTTATTAAGCAATATTATTATCGCCACAAAGGCCGTATCTCATAAACCGATTTGCAAAACCAGGGTTTCCAATTAAGTGTGTGGCTCGCTGGCGTGCTATTCAAATAAATTGGGGCGATTTCACTATGTCTTAATTACAAGTTCTTGCCTTTTACTAATCAACCTATAGCATGCCATCGAAACTCGAATGGTTTTTAAGTACACGGCTCTTAAAACGTCACATAGCGATAATTGGATGGGTCTATATAAAGATGAGCCATATTTTATGGAGTAACCACCCTTTCGCCATTTTGGGAAGAAAAGTATAGGCACTTTATCCGCTAGAAAACAGGATATTATGTACAGGTGGAGTTCGAACCACGCACCAACGGCTGGGGCTGGCTTAGCTGGCAGTTCGGGGACATAGGCGATACATATGAAGCGACTGGGTGACCCGCGGACAACAAAGTATGTTCTTGTATATGACCTAATGGATAATATTACAATTTGCCATAAAAATCTCAATACAGCTCCGCGTACATTCCAAGCGACAAGCAAAACTGCGGAATATAATATTGCCGGGGGTTACAATGGTATTGTCGCCACTTCCCTACGCAATCTCCCATTAACATCAGCCGTCTTTACCAAGACGTAATACATATGCTGAACAGAAGAATTGTGTTGCATGCCAGGGGAAAAACATTGGTATTTTTGGTTCCGGCATCAAACAAAGGACAGTACAAACAAAAGTAGTGAGGATATACATAGCCGACAAGACTGACACGACAGCGCGCGCCCTTAGTGAGGCAGATAAATGGTCGAGAATGCGGGGAACGTTTCCGTTTGATACGGCACACAATTACCTCATCCTGGCCCGTTAAATTCGTGGCCAAATTTCGTTTGAGACATCAAACCATGGCTTAATCTGGGTTTTTTATGTACGCGGTTAGTTAATTGTTGAGATATTGTTTTGTTATCCGCAACTCTTCATTCACGAGAAGTCCAGATGACGGGTCATTTACTCGGCATAAATCTATAGCCTATACAGTGTTGCAGACGCATCAATCTAAACTTCCGACAGATATATGATTCTGCATTGACAAGCCGTACACGGTGCCACTAAACAGACATACCGTCATAACGCAACCGGCCCCGCAATGTGTTGCTGTTTAGCGAGTCTATCTATCAAAGGCATAACGCACAAAATCTGCGATTTAGTTGTGTGACAACTCGCATGTCTTAACGTATGGTACGTGTATATGACAACGTTTCATATTAGAGTGAACAATGGTGCTTATCCATTAAATGAGGCGAAGAAGACAAGCGCCGTCGCTCTCTAAGTATTGGCTCAGTGATCTTCGAGAATGGAACTATATAACCCTGCTCTCCAGAACTGTTCATACGTTATTACATAGTTGTCCTTTTTCGCTGGGTTGGATAGCGTGTGTATATTCAAGAGAATGCGTTTACATGTCACTATCCCCAATACACGAATATTGTAGGGAAGGAAACTCTCAGAGCAGTTTCGTGTTGCCTAGCAAGCTGTATATGTATACCTTAAACATATGGACACAGAGTCCTAGCTGTCGTAGTCGCCCGTGGGCAAGACGTCACCCCACATAACCACAAAGACATGCTGTCGACGTGTATAACGTGACGTCATTGCCTAATGCGCCTTTATCACCCCAGAAAAGAGTGAGCAGTTTTACCAGAACTCGTAGCGAATGGTAAAGAACCAGGCATTGCCTTAGTGTTTTCGACTTCAAATTGCACGATTCTATGTTGTGAAACCCGCGATATTAAAATGCATATAATATAGCAGAATGACAATACTGGTATGTTCGCTAGGTGGCGGTAGTGATAATTGGTAGGTCCGTTGGTACACGGTTTGACCGTGAAGACTGTTGACCAACGGATGCTTTGACCGCTGTTACGACTGTTGAATGAATGATCGTACCGTGTAAACCGGCCTTACACTCCAATACGTACAATCAGAGTATCTACCTCTCTCTAACTGTCGCTATTATTAAAAAATTGTGTGACGTCACGCCTTTGTCTTAAGTGTTCATTATCTTGAAGAATGGATAGAAAAACAGACCTAGCCGTGTTGTATTAACGTAAGTGTGCGTTATTCAAATAAAGAACGGTAAAACAGTGCTTTATTTTAATAATGATCGGAAAAATTGTGCATTATCTAGATAAAGAACAGTTGCTAATATTGACTCGTCAAGTGTCACGGTATAATCAATCGACCTGAGCTGAGCGAAGCCGAGTTGGCTGGTGTTGACAGAACTTGCCAATTTCAAGACAAACAATGGACTGCATAAGTTAATGTTAAGCACCAAAGGGGCGGGGGTTAGATCAGGAATCTCAAAATATATGGAAATTCCACAGTTATCGATTGCATACATTTCTTATTATATCCGTCATATCGCTTTTCAGGGGGCGATGTTTTCACGAAACTAAGAAGCAATGACTTCCAAAATGTCTCCTTCGCCTCCCTTCGTCTCCCTCGCTGTCGTGCATTCCCCGAATAAACCACTCGACGCTATCGCGTCTCGTGCTTTATTTTGGCGAATGCACTCCAGCTCGTTCTTTAGCCAGTACATAACGCTTCAGCTAATGATTAACGACATGCTTTATGCACTACAATGTACATATATTGAAATTTGCGATTGTTCTCCAGCATGTGTGTGTTCAACATGATCTTAGGGCCAGAGTATCTTTATCATCTGAATAGTTTGATTCTTCTCGCAAACGTCATGATGACCGTGTAACGAAATATTACTTTTGGTTTTTCTGCTACTTTTGTTGCTGCTGCCATTTTCGGAGCATCGAGCGTTTTCTGTGTATGCCACATTTTCGTTCATTACACTTCCAGCTCCATTGCCCTAATATTGCGACCAATAAAACAACGTCATACATATTACTGCTTGAAACTGATCTTGATAATTTAAGTTTATTTGCTAAATAAAATGGGGCATTCCCCCGTGTGAAGAGCTAGACACATGAGCCACAAAGACCGGTAGTGACTATCGGACTTCCGGTGTAGTCTACGGTATCCGCCACGGGGTCATAGTCGAAGATCCAGGTGCACGTATTAGAAGTCACGTGGTACAAGTTTCCAATGAGCTCCACCTTGACGTGGGCCCCGCCTGATGTTATGTCATGGGGCATAACCAACGGGGTTTCAACACCACCCTTATGGTAGAAATAGACACATGCATTCAGGATCATTGGAGGAAAGGCACTGGTAATAAGTAATACACAATAATTCCATGATAGTTGAATGAAGTGAGTAGTATATAACTTTACTTGTCTCTTTGCGTAACGTTTCTGCTGTAAATCCCTAGGGAAACTCTAGAATATCAACATCATTCATAAACATGCGAAATGTGCAATATGCATGATGATACATACCTCTCGGTACCTTTCCTCGCCATTTTTGAGAGTAACTTTCACGGCGTACTTGTCCGCGTTGGCGTGCGGACCGAAGCGGAATAATACATGTTTCACCTCCAAAGTGCCGGACACTAACTTCAGTGGCTTCGATACGGAAGCGACAGATATCGCCAGTGTCACTCCTTTCCACGAGAGTCACCGTCTGTTTGCTAGTACCGACTACAGGATTGATTATCACATGATCGAACTTCTCCAGCATGCCAGAAAAATGACATTGACAGGCTGTAATGAACATAATGACATAATGATGTCATGGTAGATATAACGTGTACACAGTATACAGATGATTTTTTATGTCGTACCTTTTAGTTTCTATTCACGTTAATATAAATTTCACTTGCAGGTTTAGAACACAATCATTTTCTCTTGAGCAATATAAAAGTAGTTTGTAATGTAGAAGCGAATATCCTTCGACACTTCAGCCCACCGCATAGATTAGCCCGTCCCGGTGTGTCTTATGTTACCCGACTATGGGATGTTGTGCTAACACGAGAAAGATGTTGCACACTTACTTGAACACTGTGTGACTGGTAAAGCGGTCGGTGTATTGTCCACTCGGAATACAAATACACCGGAAACACCCACGTTGGATGATGTGTCCAAGTTATACATGGAGGATGTGCCGCTGCCAGGTAGCTCTAGATAACTTCCGTCACCGCGATTGAATCCGGCCTGAAATTAAAAGGCCGTATCGTGCATTAATAAACATTTATCGGCATATGCAAACAATGTCCCAGATCCTACCCATATTTTACAATATATGTTACTTCGATTTGCAATCAAGGCAAATACGCCGCGTTGGGATTTAGCTGTCACTTCACTTACGAGATTTAATCAAGTGTCCATATCGCACAATTTAATGCGCCACACCACGCCACATTACATATGGTGATGGCATATTTACATTTTGTTGTAATATCTGCTTTTGACTTATTCGTCAACAACGATGTGTCATATTATTCGTATTTAGGAAAGTACTGCACGCCATAACCTTATGGTTGGTTATCAGAGCGATTGGCACTCGATCAAGCTGGCGTAACCGACAATTTTGATTATCCCTGGAACCAAAATGACATATAGGCTGAGCGTAAACATATAGCTTCTCTTACAGTTTTCGAAGACACATATTTGCAGTACAACGACTGGCCCCATCATCTGCAAAACGCGAACTTTGCCATCCTACCGTTTAAACAACAAACGTTCCTGTATTGGTCGAAATGTGAGGTGTATGTAGGAATACCTTAAGGTTGGTACTCGATTATTGATCATTGAACCCTATGGACCACGCTATATTACATACCACGGCATATCCATTGTTATAGGCCCATTCAAGGAAGTAGTAGCAAAGGAATGCAAACGTCCTGGTCCCGTCTGTGGCAAGGACTACTTGGTACGAGTTTTCAGGCTGGAAATAGTGGAGAAGAAGTCAGTTTATGTCATATTGAAGTGAAATTGTCAGATAAAATAGAATCCACTGACACATACATGCCATTTTTTATGATGAAGGTGGAATGCCATCAATGAATTCATGTAAGAATTTGTAATTACACAGTATCTTGATAACGATATCGAGGAACATATTATATAATCTTCAATATTCGACACATACTTACCGCGTACGTGTACGTCGAATAGCAGTAGTATGTTGTGTATGTGGACGTCCACCAGGTGGTGGACGTGTATGTGGTCGTCCAGTAGGTTGTATATGTGTAGTAAGAGGTGTGACAATAGCTGGTGTAAGTCGGATAAGAGGTGCAGTAGTAAGATCCGCTGTAAGAATGGCAATATTCGGTCCAGTAAGTGTATGTGTAGCAGTCATACGTTGAAGTGGTATATGTGTGTGGAACGTAATATGTGTAATACCACGTGGAGTGGTAAGGGTATGTGTATGTGTAAGTATAGCAGTGGTAGTAAGAGTAATAGCCGTAGTGATAGTCGCGGGCCAGACGTATTGCCAAGTAGCCACAAAGACGTCGGTCGGTGTGAAGCTCGCCTCGCAAGGGAAGGAAGTGGCCACGTCATTTGAAGCCTGGGTCAGCAGAGCGGCGTCTGTTGACGTGTAGTAACTGACGTCATTGCCAAGAGCGCCATGGTCAACCCAGAAGAGAGCGAGCAGCTTGCCCTCATTACCAATACCACCTGTAGAGAATGGCAGGGACCCCGGGCCTGTGTCAGAGTTGTCACCATCGAAGGTCAGTATCCCATGCTGGAAAACCTGTAATGTTAAGTAACATGATCGACAATTTAGACACCCCGGCTCATATCAAACAAATGAACAGTCCCGTTGAAAATAAAGTAATTTGCCCTTGCAAACTATTTCGTGTTTTCCTTACCCAGATATTGCTGACAGTCTGTCCCCAGTATGGAAAGGCAGGTACGGGGATCGCTCCTGACGACGTATCAACTCCTAAGGAAAGGGGTGTGGAGGGGGTGTCTGGATAAAATACAGCTCTCCCGACAGCCAGCGTAGAGGCTGCGGAAACAATGACGTAGACATTTAATTTATACGGCATACATTTGAGAAGTTTCACTGAGCATATATCAAACGAAACCACCAGACTTGGAACGCAGTTTGTACCTTAAACATAAACATGACATTTTGGTAACTAGTCTGGCCTAATGCACTCAACCGGGACGATATATGCCTTCCAGATCTGAATGTCATGAAAATACCTTGAAGAAAATTACGAAAAATACGATAAAAGTGCGAGTTTAGAGATATCAATGTATAGTATTCCTTAGAATTTCTGAAAAGTAGTCAATTGATAACTTGTGTAGTGTGTAGTAGACCAGTAAAATCGTAATTTACCTAGGCATAGAAGAATCAACCAACTCATGACAGCATGCATTTCTGGAATGGATAATTGTTAATATTATTCTCAAGGTCAAGGTTAGTATACATGCAGAACGAATATTTCCCTTCTACGCCCGTACGACAACTGTGGTTGATAGCAAGGATATCATATCAAGGAACTGTAGAACCAGTAGCATCCAAGGAACTTATTTTAGTAGCTCACCGACTTTACTGGTCAATGTAACCTCCGTATTTTTCCCGCAGTGCTCCTCGCCAGGTGTTGATGTTCGAGAACTGAATGCCAAACCTTACTACGAGCATCATATTTATATCCACTTCCCATGGGAGGACTACCATCTTGCGAGTGGGGTCTTTGAGGACAAGTCATTAACTTGATGTATCATCTGATTATTTACAGCAGGAACGAATCATCATGGCGTCTTTTCAACTGATGTTTCTGCGTTCAGTATCAATATGGCCACTGCAACCGTCGTTTCCTGTGGAATTAATATGTCTCAGCAGCTGTAGGTTTCTTTCCATCTGGAACCAATACAACAGGTGGCGCTTCCTTTATTTCCGACTGTGCAGGGCAATCTAGTTGACGGAAAGAGATAGCCATTATGGTGATCCCCATGCAATGCATGTTTCGGTAACTGACCAGGCATGGAACATGGCGTCTGGCTAATCATCGATTGCCATTGCCAGCTGTACCACAGTGATATGGGGTCAGCTGGCGATAATATTTCAACGCATGCTTGTAGTATGTACATGAAGGTTGTTTTGCTTTCCCATATATCAAATGACTCGACACTCTTGTGATGTGTTTAATGTATGTGACGATCGATAATATTAAATTTCGGCCACGTCACTGCCAATTGGCACATGATCGCATAGCATCAATGCAAATGTATGTTTGCTTGGCTTAAAAATAGCGGATGACACATATATTCTTCACAAACATTCACAAACATTTGGAAAGGTGCTGGTATGAGTCACGCACCGGCCGCATGCGTTGCTCTGCAAATTACATTTGACAATAACCCGGTATATTTAATGGAGAACAGACGTTGCATCGACCAATAATTTTCCAAACGTATCTCATCCGAAGTCAATCACAACTTTACAACCTTGGCATAATGCTCGCTGCGCAACCGAGCCATTGGCAGGGTGAGCCCATTTTTCCAGAAGCAATGCCTCTTCAAGATAAGGGGATTGTTCTTTGTCGTAGCTTAATTAGTTTGAATTATATATCATGGATAAATATTTCTTACAAGTATTTTAATTCAAGTTTTTAATATGTATATCTTACAACAAGAACGCGGAATCCGGTCATTTGTACAATATTACATTAACGGCCAGGTTTAACATAAATGAAAACATTACTTTTGTATCCATGCAACAACATGGTGCGTACACATATATTATCTGCCGCGGCTTGGCGCTATAATATACAATTACTGTTGAGTCGTACATAATTCGGGTAAGTTAAGGGAAGCAAGAAGCATGACACGTTCAATGATTCGGTGACATTTTGTGACGAACCGATAGAGTTTTGTTGGTACAGATTATTAATGATGTCCCTTTGATGTAACACTCTATGTACTCGTCAAAAATTGTCATCGAATCATGAAACGTGACCGCATTGAATTAAGATAAATATTCTTCAAAAACATTCGCAAACATTTGGAGAGGTGTTGGCATGAGTCACGTACCGGCCGCATGCGCTGCTCAGCAAAGCACATTTGACAATAACCCGGTATATTTACTGGAGAACAGACATTACATCGACTTATAATTTTTCAAACGTGTCTAATCGGAAGCCCATCACAATTTTACAACCTTGATAAAATTGCTCGCTGCGCAACCGAGCCATTGGAAGGGTGAGACAATTTTTGCAGAAGCAATGCGTTTTCAAGATGAGAGCTGGGTTCTTTGTTGTAGCTTAATTAGTTTTAATTATCTATCATGGATCTGGTATATGGAACAAGACATTAAAGTATATATGATGCATGTGTGCTTCCACTAAAATTTGTACATTAAATTTGTACACTTAGCGATACTTAGTTTAGTTTCACTAAAGTAAATATTTCTTACAACCAGTGCTTTGTAATATGTATATCGTACAACAAGAACGCGGAATCAGGTCATTTGTACAAGTCCGTCGTGGAAGAGCCGACCTAGTTGAAGTAAGAACTATACGCCCAGCGATCGGTTTCTTATCCAGACAACGCACTGTTTTGATCGTCGTTTTTTTATAACGTGTGATTGCGTTAAATAAAATTACGTTTTTTAAGTGATTACGTTAAACATAAATGAAAACACTACTTTCGCGTCCATGTAACAAAACAATACATCAACATAAATTGTCTGCCGCGGCTTGGCATTATAATATACAATTACTGTTGAGTCGTACATAATTCCGATAAGGTATGGGAAACATGGAGCATGACACGTTCAATGATTCGGTGACATTTTGATAGAGTTTTGCGATAACAGATTATTAATGATGTCCCTTTGATGTAACACCCTATCCACTCGTTACAAAATGTCACCGAATCATTGAATGTGACAGCATTAAATTGCATACCTCAAACATTATAATATCGCCTCAGCAGCTAACTGCTCGCCTAAAAGAAATGCCACTATCACGGTCGATTAATGCCCAGATGTATGAGCACCAAGGGGCAATCAAGTATCATAATCAACCATTTCCCTCTGAAAGATGCAGTGTTTAACTCAGGTGGGACTGAGAGACTACACATAACATATTTGTTGCGAAGAAAATATAAATAATTTAATTCTTTGTTTGAACACCGCAGTCACAGTAACAGGTAGAATTTACTCAGCCAGCTATGACTGGTATGATAAAGTCTCCGTAGCTTTAAGTTACATAATGTCAATTGACGCTGGTTCCGCCCTTGGGTGGGGGTGCTGATCATCCATCAGGTTATGTCTTGCCAGCTGTGGCGGATGTTCACTCACCTTCCCTAGCTATACGATGAGAGCAATCAGCTCAATTGAAATGTTAGTACGTGGTAACTCAACCTGACTGAAGAACATGATATCAAGTTATGGCCATCACATTATGAGTGGTGTTGATAAATTGTGAATTTCGCTTTTACTTAAACGTGCAAAATTAACCACGTATTGTCAACTTATCCAGTTGTACACAAATAAGGGGCTCAGTGAATATATACTTTAATAATGAATTTGGCATACGTACCTGCCGGTGCGCGCCGCCTAGGTACATGGCGATGTGTTCCGCCTTAATACAGGGCGATGTGTTCCGCCTTCATACAGGGCGATATTTCACCTATGTACATGGCAATTGGCTACGCCAACCCATAATAGGGTCACGTAGTATGTTCACGTTTATTGGCGATGGGTTCCTCCAATTACTGGCGAAGTGTTCCACCAGTTAGTGTCAAACGTTTCCGTCATTTTTGTTTAAATAATTTGACAATTGTATGTCATGTAGTGTCATTCTCACTCGGCAATAAATTTACCATCTTTGATTACATACACTTTGTTTTGTTTTATTGCCAGGGAACAAGCTGCAGGCAAGCCAGCTTATCATTATGAATTTGTAGCGGGATGCCTAAATAGAATTCGGTGTGTTAATGTAATAGCAATTGAAAAAAATATGAAATGAAGTGCACCAAAGAAGCACCAACGGTTTTGCAGCTATTGCCTTACGAATGATGTTACCTGGTGATGAATTCGTTTCCTCGTTGTTTGTATGCGTTATGATGACTATAGAAGGATTCGTGCTGGTCGTTCAACGAATATATTCTACGTTGCTAAAGCTTATGGGCTGTGCTAATGACGGACATGGCGCGGGTGCCTTCGTTTATGTTAGTTTAAAATATCGAATGAAATCTGTAACATACCTGCATGACCGAATATATACGCTTGCCTCCTATACTTTGGGTATGAAACCGTGCACACAACCAACTTCTTCTGAATCAAGCATATGGTATTTAGTTAGTGAACCATTTACTGCAAACTCGTATTAGAAACATTCGACCTCACATTGGCAAAGTATAATATAAGGACTGTAGAATTGACTTCACAACGACAGGGTTAATGGTTTTCTTAATGAAATGCCGAATTGAACCGTCAAATACAGGCAGATTGGGATAACCTCCGAACCCTTATGACTAGAATATGTCGCACAGTGCAAATAGTTCCATCGTTATGAGGCTATATCCGTATAAGGCTACAGTATACTGTAGAGTTATAGTCATAGCATTATATGGTATACAATAAATCATAGCATTGGGCATCCTTCCTTCTCTCTTGCACATGCACTTCGCACATATCTTCACTCTTTCCACGAGTCTTTCCTTGCCGCACCATTACTCTTTCTGCAGCACTAGGGCCCAGCATTAAATATCTAAAAATGATAATGGCAAGCCTGTTTGCGAGACGTGTAAGCCAAAGAGATGAGTTCATAATCAGTTTGTAAATAAATTAGAGCAGATTTGTGTTCTGTGACAACTGTGAAAGGTTGCACAGTAAGTACTAGTAGATTATTTCAATAATGCATGGCATCTTGTAGTTCAAACATTAGCTCATGACACTAATGTATATCTTTTTAGATAAATTGAACTAGACTATAAACAGTTGTGTGTGGTGGCAGCGATCAGATCGGTTGGCATGCAATAAATCTTTCAATCGGTAACTAAATGTCTTCATTTATACTGTTTCCAGCTTAACATAGGCAGATGCGCCAGCTTATTTATGTTTTAATTTAAGCTCTATGAACACTGTCCAACACTTTCATTCAAATGTCTTATAACTCGAACGTGTAAATCAATCACTCGAAATGGTTTTCCTGTCCCTCTCTCTCTTCCCACGAAGGAAAGGAATCGGTCGATAATTAAGGCGTTCAATGGCGATATAGCATGGACCCTGAGTTGGTGCCACGTTCTTAGTGTAGCAGCATAGTCTTGCTATCGACGTGCTTTTGTATTCAAATATCATCGTCCAACACCCGTGGCATTGAGCTGTGGGATATTATTATGATTTTTGTCGAGAGTTCCAACGATTTCTTAGAAGTAATACCGTTAAAGAGAGGTCTGTCGTTCCCCAACAAGAATCTTATTTCACACTTTGTTTACGTTTCGTTGCCTGAATAAAACGTAGTACGAGTGACAAAGTAGCTATCTTTCGATATTATATATTACCCTGATCAGACAAATAGCATTATCGACTTTACGTTGCTAAATAAAATGACGCGGAAAGTGAATGGAATGATTGCTGGATGTGGGGATCATTACTTTCAAATGGGCGAAACCGCATATATCTTGGACTTCCTCGCTATGTCACAGATCTGTCACATGGGAACTACCGGCTCGTGTAGTGAGGGTGAAGGCCGAGGGGCTCGAAACGACGGAGGAGGGGGTCCATAATATTCACTCACTCATTTATTTGACAACCCCTTTGTCCCGGTGTGAGTGTGAGATAATTAATCACCCAGGCGCTAAGGCTTCACCCGCATTAACCCCGGTGTGTCTGCCCCACTAAGGGTAAAGGGTCTTTCATTGAACAGTTTCAAGAAGGTGAAAAAAGTGTGTTATCCATCCTTAGAAATATGTTGTCTACAATCCTGGTTGCGTGTTAAATACTATCTGTATGGGGGACGCTCCTTTGGAATGTCCAACGCCAGGGACGTCCGGACAAATAACGTATGTGTACTTTCAGGCAGGTCTTCCGAATGGCCTACTCGATATCACTATGTAATGATATATTGCTTTCTTTTTTTACCTCTGGCAAATGTAAGGGTATTGCCACCCATCTTGTGACGCTAGGTCTAAAAATAGAAAGGTCATACAGCTCGATTTTGCTTGCAATTTTGCTTCGAATTTCAGCTTTATTCGGGAAAAAAATCAAGGCATCTGCCCTCGTGAACAGTTAGACACATGAGCCACAAAGACCGGTAGTGACTATCGGACTTTCGGTGTAGTCTACGGTATCAGCCACCGGATCATAGTCGAAGATCCAGCTGCACGTGGTAGAAGTCACGTGGTACGAGTTTCCAATGAGCTCCACCTTGACGTGGGCCCCGCCTGATGTGATGTCATGGGGCATAGCCAACGGGGTTTCAACACCACCCTTATGGTAGAAATAGACACATGCATTCAGGATCATTGGAAGAAAGGTATTGATAATAAGTAATACACCATAATGCTATTATAGTTGAATGAAGTGTGTAGTATATAACTTTACTTGTCTCTTTGCGTAATCATTTCAACTTTTTTCTTTTTTGTTAATTTCCTCAGGAAAGACTAGAATATTAACATCATCCATAAACATGTGCAATGTGCGATATGAATGATGATACATACCTGTCGGTACCTTTCCGCGCCAGTCTTGAGAGTAACTTTCACGTCGTACTTGTCCGGGTTGGCGTGCGGACCGAAGCGGAAGAATACATGTTTCACCTCCAAAATGCCGTTGACTAACTTCAGAGTGGCTTCGAGGCGGAAGCGACAGACATCGCCGACGTCACTCCTTTCCACGAGAGTCACCGTCTGTTTACCAGTACCGACCACGGGATTGATCATTACATCATCGAACTTCTCCAGCATACCAGAAAGATGACATTCACAGGCGGCTGTAATGAAATATAATGACATAATGTGTAACCGGGTGCCAGCAATCAACACGTATGTATGCAGATTAGTTTGTAATGTCGTACATTTCAGTTTTTAGTCACGTTAACATCCACCTCTTTTTTCTGGCTCTGATAACTGGTCCAGGATTTCACTTGCAATTTTAGGACACAATCATTTTCCGAGGAGATTTTCTCTTGGGCAATATAGACGTAGTTTGTATTGTAGAAGCGAATGTCACTCGACCCTTTAGCCAACCGCATAGATCAGCCCGTCCTTTGTTAGATATGGAGTTTTCCAAATACGGCGCCAATACAATGCGTCGTACTTAACCGATCCCGGTGTGTCATATGTTACCCGAATATGGCATGTAGTGCTCACACGAGAAAGATGTGGCACACTTACTTGGACACAGTAAGAGTGGTAAAGCCGTTGGTGTGTTGTCCACTCGGAAGGCAAATACACCGGAAACACCCACGTTGGAAAATGTGTCCAAGTTATATACGGAGGCCGTGCCGCTGTCAGGGAGCTCTAGATAACTTCCGTCACCTCGATTGAATCCGGCCTGAAATTAAAAAGCCGTATCGCGCATTATTAAAGAGTTATCAGAATGTGCAAATATTGTCCCAGATCCTACCAATACTTTACAAAATATGTTACTTCGATTTGCAGTGCAAATACGCCACTTTGGGATTTGGCTGTCATTTCACTTACGAGATTCAATCAAGTGTCCATATCGGCCAATTTAATGCGCCACACCAAGCCACATTACATGTGGTGATGGCATGTTTACATCTTGCTGTAATACCTGCTTTTGACTTATTCGTCAACAACGACGTGTAATATTATTCGTATTTATGAAAGTACTGAACGCAATAACACTATGGCTGGTTATCAGAGCGATTGGCACTCGATTAAGCTGGACTAGCCGACAAATTCATATTTCCTGAGCGTAAACGTATATTTTTTTTACGGTTTTCGAAGAAACAGATGTACCGTCCAACGACTGGCTCCCTGATTTGCAAATCGCAAACTTTCCAAGCCTACCGTTTAAACAACGAACGTTCCTATATTGGTCGAAATGTGATGTTTATGTAGGAATACCTTAAGGTTGGTACTCGAGTACTCATCATTGGACCCTATGTCAGCTTGGACCGCGCAATATTACATACCACGGCATATCCATTGTTATAGGCCCATTCAAGGTAGTAGTAGCAAAGGAATGCAAATGTCCTGGTCCCGTCTGTGGCAAGGACTACTTGGTACGAGTTTTCATCCTGGAAGAAGTGGAGAAGAAGCCATTTTATAACATATCGAAGTGAAATTCTCAAATCAGATAGAATCGACTGACAAATACATACCATTTTTTATGATGAAAGTGGAATGCCATCAATGAATTCATGTAGGAATTTGTAATTACATGGTGTCTTTATCACGATATCGAGGAACAAATTATATAATCTTCAATATTCGACATGTACTCACCGCGTACGTGTACGTCGAATAACAGTAGTATGTTGTGTATGTGGACGTCCACCAGCTGGGGGACGTGTAGGTGTACGTCCAGTAGGTTGTATATGTGTAGTAAGAGGTGTGACAATAGCTGGTGTAAGTCGGATAAGAGGTGCAGTAGTAAGATCCGCTGTAAGAATGGCAATATTCGGTCCAGTAAGTGTATCTGTAGCAGTCATACGTTGAAGTGGTATATGTGTGTGGGACGTAATCTGTGTAATACCACGTATAGTGGTAAGGGTATGTGTATGTGTGAGTATAGCAATGGTAGTAAGAGTAATAGCCGTAGTGATAGTATTCGGGCCAGACGTCACTCCACGTGGCCACAAAGACGTCGGTCGGTGTGAAGCTCGCCTCGCACGGGAAGTAACTGGCCACGTCATTTGAAGCCTGGGTCAGAAGGGCGGCCTCCGAGGAGGTGTAGTAACAGATGTCATTGCCCAGAGCGCCATGGTCAACCCAAAAGAGAGCAAGCAGCTTGCCCTCATTACCAGCACCACCTGTAACGAATCCCAGCGGATTCGGGCCTGGGTCCGAGTTGTCACCGTTGAAGGTCAGTATCCCATGCTGGGACACCTGTAATATCAATTAACGCGATCTAAAACTTACAACTGCAGGCTCATGTCAGACAAATAAACAGTATCGTAAAAAATCGAGTAATCTGCTCTTTCAAAATATGTTGTGTTTTGCTTACCCAGATATTGCTGACAGACTGTCCCCAGTATGGAAAGGCAGGTACAGGAATCGCTCCTGAAGAGCTGTCAACTCCGTAGGGGAGGGGTGTGCAGGGGGCGACTGGATAAAAACCAGCTCTTCCGACAGCCAGCGTCGAAGCTGCCAATGTCACAATGTTAATATTAAGTTTAAATCACGAGTTTGGCAACACTATATTGCATAGATCTTAGGCATAAACAGCATACAGATTTATATGACAAGGATTTTAGAATCAGTACTAAATTTATCTGATGTATATATGTTTCATATTTCGTGTATTCGGTAAAAAATATTTTCAACCTAAAACTGTTCATCGTGCGTGGTCGTCCTAGCGAGTCGTGGTCGACATGACACAAAACAACGAAAAAAGGTCATTCTTTCAGGATTTGAATTCCAGACAAAATATACTTATTTGTAATGGAGAATAGGTTGGTAATATAAAATTACAGAACATATTGCTTTCATGAACAGATAGCATTCCTTAGAATGTTGGCACAGATATATCATTGACGGTACATTGTACCACACTACATACAATATATGGCATTGATTTATGTTTTAACTACGTATATATGTAGTGCCATTTACCTAAGCAAAGCAGGATCAACTTCTTCATGGTGACGTTTCTGAAATGGCAAACGATGAACACGTTTTGAGACTGACACACCGGACGATCAATATAAACGGATTCTGCTTTCGACTTTGGGGAAATGAAGACATATGAGAGACAATGATCAGATACACAAATGGCCATATCCATCACATTGAACGCCATGAGGAATAACAATGGCTGAGATAAGGTATGATAAGCATCTGTTGTTGACAAAATTATTGTAAATTCCTGGACAAATTTGACTATAATGAATATTCTATAACTGACTGCATTGGTACTACTCTGAAGCTCTTGTTTTGATGCGTGGCACATATATAGTTGATCCATTCTTTATTCTTTTCTTGCAAGTTATGCATGTCAATAAGGTAGCCGGTCTTAATCTTCTTGATACTAGTGTAAACTCACCCAGTTTACTGCGCGATGTTCCTTGTCTACGCTTCGGCGGTAATGCTCTTGATGTCGTCGAGAAGTGTTCGAGACTTGGGATGCTTCTGTCGCCGCACGCGTTCTCATTTATAGCCGTCGTCCTGCAGACTGAACTTTAGTCTGATGTGACTCCGGTTCCTTCGCATATGTCAGTTAATTGATGTATCGCCGCGTTGCTTAAATCGAATTACTTAAAACGAACATACCTCACGCAGGATGTGACGGTATTAGGTATCTACGGGTACGACTTGGTTTTATTCGACCTTGGTTCTATGTAGGATGATAACGTTGATAAATGACTGATGTCTCAGTTTGAAATACAATTCTTTGGAAAGTCACCGCCACATCGAGGCAACACATTCTCCGTAAGTCGACCTGCTGTGTTGATGGCCATATTACAATCCTGTCATTTTATTCTGTACCAGTATAATGTATGACGAAGCCAGCCAGGCTGGGGTTGGGGGGGGGGGGATCGTTAGCAATAACCATACAACGAGAGAGGAGCTGGTTAACGCTCCCGACACAGTATATGCCTTGCATGTCTCAATTGAATGTGGATAATTAATTAAACACAAACGATAATGACACCATGCCCATTAAGGCTCTCCCTGCATTATACGTAAGACGCACATGCACAGCTGTTAACAAGATCTCAACATTTGAGACGTTAATGGCAGCGATCAGTCAGTAAGCCAGCGCTTTCCGTGCCCTTGAGCTTCCTTCGGTCAATTGTTTTCGGTGATCATTAAACAGTATTGCCACGTCAGCCTGCGTTTAACGGCGACTAGCATTTCCCCTCAACCATAAGCAGATCTATCATAACACGATACTCCCTACGGTACACCCCGCCAGTCACCCGACAGGCGATAAACAGCTCTCATTTCATGTCTTAGACATATGTAATGGCAGTGCACGCCAACCTCCGACCTGCTGGCTCAGTTGATGGATGCTGCCAGCCAGTATTCCTTTCACCCTTCGACAGACCCCTAAAGCGCATCTGTAGATTGCCACGTGTAACGCGATACGCTTAGAATATTTTGCTTCGCCATCTGGCAGATTGTGGTATGCAACGTGGGAGACATACTGCCGCGTGGACTTGCAGCCGCCAGAGATAACGCCACGCGGTTTGCAACCGGCAATACATACTGTCACTCGATATGCCACCAGCCAGACATACTGCCACGCGGAAAGAAACAGGCGCGACATACTGGAGCGAGAACTAACACGTAAAGACATAATGCCACGCGGTATGCAAAATGCCATACATACTGTCTGACGGTACACATTCGGCCAGACATACTGCCGCGCGGTTTGCAACAGGTCATAAATACCGCAGCCGGCTTGCAGCGAACGATAGATGTCAGCCTTGGATTCCGGGTTGCTGCTTAGATTTTGGCGGTCAAATAAAGCTTCTACAAAGAAAAGGCTACATAAATAGTAACCCAAACATACAGGCTATCTGAACGGTACGGCTATATGGATAAGCCGTTTCCGTCGGGGTGGATTTTCTTGATGTTACAGCTGACAAATGGGTTGCAGTGGCGTGTCCAGCGGGAGGGCTACTGCGGCTTAGCCCCGCCCCCCCCCCCCTACCGACAGGTTTAGCTGCCGAAGTTAAAGAAGCCGATCCCGGTCAAGAAGCAGCAACCTGATGCTAAAGAAGCCCCCCCCCCCGCCCACCCCGCCCCCGCTGCCGCCGCCGATGCGAAGTAATCGCGAAATTCGTGCCCCCTCTGCCCCCTAATTTCTGGATCCGCCCCTGGGTAGTAAGATTACGTGGATTGAGTGGATGTGGTGAACCAACTGGGTAGATACATCCGCGGCCATATATCCTTCGAACATACAGCCACATAATACGTTAACAGGTGTCTACTTGTATGTGCAGAGATACTTAGTCGAAACGTATAATATTAAACATCAGTCAAGAGGAGTGTCAAATTAGGGTGGAGTGTTGTTCAAGTCGGAAACTGGAACATAAGAAGTCCAGTGAGGCCACGTCACCATTACCACCGTGGTACCGCATGTCGACATGTCGGTATCAGCTGTGAATGATGGATGAAAATGTGTTTAGCCTCGGTTGGGGAAACACGTGGGTGAACGTGGCTTGTGCCAGTTGGCAACGATTGCATCGTTGAGCCTCAAGAAAAGCAGTATTGGGCAATGGAGGGATGGGGACGTTTTTGTCTCAGTTGTTTATTGTATGATTATAAGAGGCATTGCGTTGGCACTGTATCATGTGTTTCCACATCCAGTTTGATTTGGCATGAATGTGTGTGACCCCCACGTGTTTGATTGTTTATAATCTTGAATATGTGTATGCGTAATATTGCATCGGTCGACGAAATTGAAAGAAAGACAAGGGTGAAAGAGCACTATTTTTTAATAGTTATCTTTGTTCAGTAATTATCAAACGTCCACAGGAAATACAATGAGGTGATTGTTTAATTACGATTATATTTCCAATAATTCTAACAATTCTATCAATATTAATAATTTTCCTCCAATTGTAAACAAAACGCATAAATAATCCATTGTACAAGGCGTTATGGCCTGGAAACAATGGGTGGTGACTTACACATAAAAGCATGATCATAATTAGAGTTCGCTATATATAATATACTCAAAACATTCCGCCACGTTACATGATAACAGATGGTCGCGGCAATGTACGGGGAGCTCTTTGGATCACCGGAAAGTTGAAAAGAATACCAGTTGGCAGTGTTACTCAACAGAGCGAGCAGGCGACGACACTGTGTGCGCCGCTTTGGGGTCCATTACCATTAAACTGGTCGAAGACATGCAATAAGACCCTGAGGGAGACCTTGTAGTTATAATTGATAGGGTGTCGTATGTCAACATGTTGTTAACAGCTGTGAATAAGGGACGGTGATTGGCTGAACAGCGCTCGCCGAGACTGGTGGGGAAAGGTGTCATATATTATGAAGAACAATGAGCAGTTATCGACGCATTAAGCAACAATGTTAGGACACACGCGTTTGATATCAATTATTTCCCTTTACGAGGACGGGTTTGGAGAGTTACTACTTTGCTTGAAATCAGCTCCAAGCTTCAATTCTGATGGTCGGTCGTACTTAACAGAGGACGGTGTGTCGTACTTACCCAGGCACGGTGTGTCGTACTTACCGGGTCACGGTTTGTCTTGCTTACCCAAGCACGGTGTGTCGTACACTCCCGAGCACCGTGTGTCGTACTTACACGAGCACAGTGTGCCGTACTCACACGAGCACGGTGTGTCGTACTTACCCGAGCACGGTATGTCGTACTTACCCGAGCACGGTGTGCCGTACTTACCCGAGCACAGTGTGCCGTACTTACCCGAGCACGGTGTGTTGTACATACCCGATCACAGTTTGTCATACTTACCCGAGCACGGTGTGTCGTACTTACCCGAGCGCGGTGTATCGTACTTACCCGAGCGCGGTGTGTCGTACTTACCCGAGCAGAGTGTGTCGTACTAACACGAGCACGGTGTGTCGTACTTACCCTTGCACGGTGTCCCGTACTTACCCGAGCGGGATGTGTCGTGCTTACCCGGACACGGTATACCGTACTTACCCGGGCACGGTGTGCCGTACTTACCCGGGAAAGGTGTGTTGTACTTACCAGGGCACTGTGTGTCGTACTTACCGGGGCACGGTGTGTCGTACTTACCCGAGCACGGTGTGTCGTACTTACACGAGCACGGTATGTCGTACTTACCCGAGCACGGTGTGTTGTACTTACCCGAGCACGGTGTGTCGTACTTACCCCAGCACTTTGTGTCGTGCTTACCGGGGCACGGTGTGTCGTACTTACTCGAGCACGGTGTGTCGTACTTATCCCAGCACTTTGTGTCGTGCTTACCGGGGCACGGTGTGTCGTACTTACCCGAGCACGGTGTGTCGTGCATACCGGGGCACGGTGTGTCGTACTTACTCGAGCGCGGTGTGTCATACTTACCCGTGTACGGTGTGTCGTACTTACCCGGGCGCAATATGTCGTAATTACAAGGCACGTGGCGTCGTACTAACCAAAAGACCGGTGTTTCGTACTTACCCGTGTGCGGTGTGTCGTGCTTACCCGTGTACGGTGTGTCGTACTTACCCGAGCACTGTGGGTCGCACTTACTGGGACAGCGCATACATTTGCAAAAACCTAGCATGCAACATTTTGTTTGCCTTTTGATGCTTCTGTATGCCGAAAATTCTATTTTATTTAACGTACTGTAGGCTAGGCAACCACTTTCAAGTACCTGCAAATTCATCAAGTAATATTATGTTTGTATATACGTGTTTAAATCATTGTTTTTTTAAATGGTGAGTCATTGAATAAATAGCGGTAAAAGGTCAATAATTTTCTAATATTTATGCGTTTTTTTAGTGAAGATGAACAAATAAAATAAAACAAAGATCAGAAAACTTGGAAACGCATTTTCCATCAAGGGACAGAACAATGCCACTGATAAAAATAATTTTAGAATAAGACAAGAACAACTTTAGGTTAACAAGTTGTTGGGATTCTTTCAATAAGAGCGTTTGAAGCTTCGAGGGGCATGGCATCTCTGTTATGAATACAATACTGGGTTGACTTGCATTCATGGTTGACAGTTGTTACTTTGATATTGTACTTATCTTTTGTGAACCGTTTTTATAGGCCTGTTCGAACCACTCAATGCAATGTACAGTCGTTTTGCTAGAATGACTTGGTTAAGAACACTTCAGACCGATGACCTGCGTCATCAGAAGGTGGACATGGATATTTAATTCAAAGATTATGTGATATTTTCTTTGAGAACAATTAGATAATAGTCACTAAAGTGTCCTAACTATTAACATATGTACCTAATTGCTTATGTACGAAATTAATTTGTTTTTTCATTATGATGTCATTTTAGCGGGTCGTGCTGAGCGGCCAACGAATATATTCTTCGTTGTCAAAGCTGACGGATTGTGCCAGTCACGGACATGTCAAATAAAATATCAAATAAAAACTGCAACATAACTGCATGACCGTCTGTCCTTTCCTTGCCTCATATACTATGCTATACTGTCACGCACTATAAAACTATAAACTTCGCCTTAATCAATCATACGGTGGTACATCGGTTAGTGGACCATTGAGGCATTTTCAAATTACCTCACGAAAAGTTTTATTACAATAATGTTGCCCGCCATTTTGTGTTAGTGAAATATACGTATGACTTCAACCACAAGATAATTTACAGTCCAAAGTGACGTTTATTTTAAAATGAACCACACGCGTTATCAAGAGCACTCAAAGCGCTTGATCAACTAATAAACTTGTTCTCGCTTTAGTGTTACATTTTTATCTAACAAGGTATTATGTTTTATATATGCTTACTAACGTTTGCCTTGCGTTTTATGCCGTGATTCATGTAAGTGTCAATCTGTTAGACCCGGGATGTCAGAAACCCAATGTTTGTGTCATACGCTCCTTTTCTCGATTCAATATACCGTAAATGCTCGAATAAGCGTTCCTATTCGAATATGGCCCAGTTTAAATAAGAGTTCAGTCAAAGAGACGCATACAATAAATAAACACAGGGATTAAATGAGCGCCCGAGCTTGAATTAGCGCCAGAGGTTGAATGAGCACCAGAGCTCGAATAAGCGCCCGAGCTTGAATGAGCGCCCGAGCTTGAATGAGCACCAAAGCTTGTATGAGCGCCCGAGCTTGAATGAGCGCCCGAGCCTAAATGAGAGCCCGAGCTTGAATGAGCGCCAGAGCTTATATGAGCGCCCGAGCTCGAATGATCACCAGGGCTTGAATTTACGTCCGAGCTTGAGTGAGCGCCAGGGCTTGAATGAGCGCCAGAGCTTGAATGAACGCCAGAGCTTGAATGAGCACCAGAGCTTGAATGAGCGCCAGAGCTTGAATGAGCGTCATAGCTTGAATGAGCGCGAAAGCTTGAATGAGCGCCCGAGCTTCAATGAGCGCCAGAGCGTGAATGAGCGCCAGAGCTTGTATGAGCGCCCGAGATTGAATGAACGTCAGAGCTTGAATCAGCTGCAGAGCTTGAATGAGCGCCCGGGCTTAAATGAGCGTCAGAGCTTGAATGAGCGCCCGGGCTTGAATGAGCTCCAGAGCTTGAATGAGCTACAGAGCTTGAATGAGCGCCCGAGCTTGAATGATCGCGAGGGCTTGAATGAGCGCTAGAGATTGAATGAGCGCCAGAGCTTGAATGATGAGGTGACTAATAATAAGACATGCTACTATAAGCATATATAAGGCGTACTACTAGGATAATACTAATGAGACCATAATAGTACGAGCGGGGACTCACTGACTTGTGTAATGATGTCAGCCCAATGACTTAACGTGCTTGAATAAACTATACCTACAGAGTGCGAAGCCGTTATTGAGCGAATGTAACGATTGTGCGGTCCAGAAAGATAGAGACGAACAGCTTGTATTTTTCTTTCTTCTCATTTATTCATCTCCTCACACAATCTCCCGGATTAACGTCCATGGGACGAGGCACTTCGACGTCCCACGACGGGCTAAAATATATAAAAGTCCATACATAATGACTTCAGATACAACACATACATCAATACATCCAAAATTAATAACACATGTATGAATCCACTTATCAAGATATCGAAACGACACTTACGTGAATGAACAACCCAAACGGCACACAGCCCAGTAGCACACAGCGTAACGGCACACAGCCTAACGGCACACAGCCTAACGGCACACAGCCTAACGGCACACAGCCCAGTGGCACACAGCCTACTAACGGCACACAGCCTAGTGGCACACAGCCCAGTCTTGTTTTACTGCCATCTAGCCACCGGTATTTATACCCTACTACACCTCGTACTCCCTGCACTTTGACACGTACGCCAAACACCACTCCCTCGGCTCAAATAATTCTCACTCTGAAATTTGACAACTTAAACCACTCCTTCCTTACTACTTCTTCCTACTATCTCACACACGCGCTAGCTCTCACATAAATAAACTCGTACCCAAAACATTCAATTGCCGATACTAATTAACTCTGAAACATACAACAATACCTCTGAAACATACAACACGTTACAATACTCCCCCCTTTAGAAAATACGGGAGTGTTTTCACCTCATTGCAATTGATAACAATATACAGCATATCATTTACGAATACATTCTGCTCAAGAAATCAGCAATCACATTATCCGTCCCTTTCACAGCACGAATCTGGAATCGATAGTTTTGTAAGAACATAGCCCACCTCATGATGCGACTATTCGTGACTTTACATTTGTGAATATAAATCAAGGGTTGGTGATCAGTTTCAAGCATGAACTCTCTTCCATAAAGATAAGTTTGTAAGCGCTTTATAGCCCAAATCAATGCCAGACATTCACGCTCAACAACAGAATATGCTCTTTCTCGGGAAGTTAATTTTTTGCTGATATATGCAACGGGATATTTCCCATCGGAATGTTTCTGCATCAGAGCAGCACCGATACCCACATCAGAAGCATCTGTCTGCAAGTAGAATGCTTTCGAAAAATTTGGAACTCTCAACACTGGTTGCTTGGATAACAGAGCCTTTAAATTGAAGAATGACTTTTCTTGTGCGTCTCCCCACTTTACCCGATTCGGTTCACCTATTCGAGTCAAGTCGGTTAACGGAACAGCGATAGCAGCGAAATTTGGCATGAATTTCCGAAAATATCCAATCATTCCCAAAAAGGATCTTACTTGCCTTTTAGTCACGGGACGAGGGGCTTCTAGCATCTCTGACACTTTGTCAGGATGAGGCTTAATCTCATTTCCCGACACTTGGTGACCGACGAATTTTAAATCCGTGTATCCGATAAAACATTTACTTGGGCGAATAGTCAGGTTGGCGCGACTCACCCGATCCAAAAGCTCACGCAACACATTCATTTGTTCATCCCAAGATCGCGTGTGGGCGAGCACATCGTCAACATACCCTTCCGCTTGAGACATGCCTTCCAGCAGTTTCCTTACCATACGATTAAACGTCGCGCTAGCATTTACCATCCCAAATGGCATCTTGATAAACTGAAACAAACCTTCGGCTGTGACAAATGACGTCATCGGCTTAGAAGTTTCCTCCATGGGTATTTGCCAGTACCCTTTTGAAAAATCAATCTTCGAAAAGTAAGTATCACCGCAAACTTTGGCAAATATGTCATCTACCAAGGGCATAGGTTCCGAATCAAATACAGTGATTTGATTAAGTTTACGAAAGTCTATGCAGACTCTGTAAGTTCCATCTGCTTTTCTCACCATTACTACGTTAGACGAATACGGTGAATTGCTTTTCTCAATTACGCCAAGCTCTAACATTTTCTCAACTTCACGTTTGACATCTGCGCGAACAGCATAAGGTAAAGGTTGAGGTTTTGATCTCACAGGCTCACTCGATGTCAAAGACAACTTATGTTCTACAAGATGAGTAGAACCAGGCGACTCTGAGAAGATGTGCCTATACTCTTCTAGCAGAAGGCCTACCTGCCTTTTCTGTTCGTCTGTAAGGTCTGGGTTTATCATCACATCCTTTAGGGTTTCCTTGCCGGACCCTCCAGGTAAATGCAACAAATCGTCATCACCATCCTCTTCATCACATTCAATTATGGCTGTAGCTGCAAACTCACAATCTACATCAGCGCGAATATTATACACTTTCAACAAGTTCGCATGGTACACTTTGAGTTTTCCATTCACATTAATTGCATAATCATTGGGAGCTACACATCGCATCACTTCAAAAAGACCTTTCCACTGCATTAACAACTTGTTATTAGACGTTGGCAACAATACGAGCACTTTATCTCCCGTCTTTATAAGCTTTTTCTTGGTACCTCTATCATAATATCTCTTTTGTCTTTTCTGTGCTTTTGTCAACTCTTGATGTGCCAACTTACAAGTTTCTTCCAGTCGATTTCTTAAGTCAAGAACGTACTCGTAAGTAGTTTTAACTTCGTCAGAATCAATGTCCTTCGTCCATACCTCTTTCAATACCTGCAACGGCCCTCGAACTGTGCGACCATACAACATTTCAAAGGGAGAGAAACCCAAGCTTTCTTGGGTCGCTTCACGAAAAGCAAACAAGACCGCAGGCAGATATCTATCCCATTCACGGGGCTTTTCATGACATAACCGTTTCAGAATCTGCTTAAGTACACCATTAAAGCGCTCTACAAGACCATTGCAAATTGGATGGTATGGGGTAGTTGTTAATTGTTTAATTGAGACCAAACGACAAATTTCCTTCATAATATCAGAAGTAAACTGGGAACCCATGTCACTAAGAATCTCATCAGGAAATCCTACTCTACTGTAAATACTCAACAGTGCTTCGGCAACGGATTCGGTGTCAATCCTCTTCAAAGGAACGGCCTCTGGATACCTGGTCGCATAGTCAACGACAGTCAACACAAACCGGTGACCACGATATGTGGATGGCTGAATTGGACCAATCAAATCAACTGCCACACGCTTGAAAGGCCTGTCAATTAAAGGCAATTGAGTCAACGGAGTTTTACCAGCTCTGCCCGTGTGGATGGTACGTTGGCAGATGTCACACGACTGACAAAATCTTGATACATCACTCTGCAAACTAGGCCAATAAAATTGAGTTAGGATCTTATCACACGTCTTCTTGATTCCCAGATGACCTCCAATGAGTGACTCGTGAGCCAAAGTGAGCACTTGCTGACGCATGGACCGAGGCACCACTAATTGCTTTACAGATTCACGACCTGGAATAATAGACTCCACCAATCTGTACAACAAACCTCCATGAACCCTGAAACAAACAGTAGTCGTTTTGTTTTCCTTCGGGGAACTCATAGAATGAGCTAAAAGCCATAACTTTTCAAGAGAGTTATCATTCTGTTGTTTACTTACAAGCGATTCAACAGTCACGTCGTCACCTACAGTTCTTGACGTTGGCAAAGGAACAGTCTCGTCACTGCGTCGCTTACGCTGAGACCTGGTTTCAACAGCATTACAGACCTTACTATCAGTCAGTTGATTCCAGTCAGGCAGAGGATCGTTAGGATTTCTGGCCCCTGAAATATTCCCAATGATCAGATCATAAAGGGGACTTTGCATACACAACGCATCTACGCTACCTGTGAAATACGGAGTGTCAATTTGCAATTTTGCTACAGGATATCTTTTTGCAGTACCATCAATCAACAAACACACGTGGCTTTCACCCGTGTAGTGTTCAGGTTTCACTAGACTTGAACGTACTACCACGCCACTACATCCTGTATCACGCAGCGTCTCCACAACCGTGCTGCCAATGAGACCTTTACAAACGGGCATACCTGGAATTTGAGTACTAGTCTCGGAACACCCTCCACTGACAACAGGAATGGAGTCTCCATTTGCTAATTTCAATTCTCCTTCGAGTATACACTCAGCAAAGCGGTTTTCATCAATTCTAGTCATACAACATCCAGCGGACTCTGTTTTGACACCACTCGTAACCTCTTCATTGCTAGTTACTTCTGACATTCCCATGGCTTTTGTCGGTACCTTCTGTCGAGCGTTCCGACAATCTCTCGCTATATGGCCAACTTTGTCACACATAAAACAACGCCTTTCTTCTTTACGAAAATGAGGCTCCTTTCGTACCTTTGAGTATTCTACCTTATTCAAGCTGGTTTTATACATCGATCGGCAGTATGGCCATTACCTTTACATCGGTAACACCGTTTAGAAAGAGTATCATGCTCGCTCTTAAATCTAGATACATAAGTCTTGGCATTTCTCTTACCATCTAGCGTACACTTGTGTACTTGAATGTACCTATCACACAACTCAGTCACTTCAGCGATTGAGCCTGGTTCCCTTTCCCGGATGTAATCCTGCAATCCTTTATGACAACAACGAATGAATTGTTCAACAACCAAAAGTTTACTCAAATCCTCATAAGTTTTCTGAGTCTCTGACAGTTCGACCCAACGAGTCAAATAATTATTCATTCGAGCAATCTGTTCACCTGGTGTTACATCATCTTCAACACGAGTCTCGAAAAACTTCGCCCTGTAACCGTCTACAGTAAGATTATACCTGTGCAGAAGGGCTTGTTTTACCAATTTATAGTCGTTAGAATCTTCAGGAGACATTCTAAAGTACGCTTCCAGCGCTTTTCCAGTTAATAAGGCACTTAAATCCGTGGCCCATTCAGTCTCCGGCCAACCCATATTCTTAGCAAACCTCTCAAACCTATTTAAGTACGCATCCATATCATCTTTACCATCATGAAAGGGAGGTAATTTTGGCAACGACCCCTGTCGCACTTTCTTACTGGCATCCTTACTCTCTACCATTTTAACATCTTGATTCGCCTTGGCCAACTCTGTCTCTTTCTCTAGTTTAGTCAATTCAAATTCTCTTCTCATACGTCGTTCGTTCCTTTCATCCTCCCACCTAAGATTCTCTAATCTTTCCTTCTTTTCTTTGTCTACAAACTCTTGTAATTCTTTTCCGGCATAGCCCAACTCTTTTCCAACCTCTACGAGGGCTTTTAAGTCACTATTGTTCATTTTGCACTGTGCTTCTCACGAATTAAAACAAAAATTGAAAGTATGCAGATTGACCCAGCTCAGAATTATAAGTTTCACTTACTGTACTTATATTCACCTTTCACCTCTGCACTTTCCGCTTCTCTGTGCATAACCGGCTACTCAGCGGAACCGTCTGCAAAACTCAGTCCCACTTGAAATATACACCTCATTGCCACATACATCAGATCAAGTGTTTCTGTACAATCAGCACGGGGGAAGAAAACAGTCCGATTATACAGCAGTAAACAGCATCAGTAACGGTATCCGATGATAAAGGAAGACTCACGTCGGACGATGAGCGAAGACCGACAGCTGACCAATGAAGCGACGAGCGAATCTCATGGGTGAAATAGACGCCTCTATCACACCTTCCAAGAAGCGACGAACGGACGGAATCGAGAGTTAATCTCACTCAGGAACAGATGTAGTGATTAACGGGACGACTCACGCCTTCCACGGTGCGACGATCGGACGAATATCAACCAGCAGGCGGACGACAGCGGTTCCCGGACGACAGCGGATCCCGGACGACAGCGGTTCCTGGACGAGCCCCCATTGTCACGATTGTGCGGTCCAGAAAGATAGAGACGAACAGCTTGTATTTTTCTTTCTTCTCATTTATTCATCTCCTCACACAATCTCCCGGATTAACGTCCATGGGACGAGGCACTTCGACGTCCCACGACGGGCTAAAATATATAAAAGTCCATACATAATGACTTCAGATACAACATATACATCAATACATCCAAAATTAATAACACATGTATGAATCCACTTATCAAGATATCGAAACGACACTTACGTGAATGAACACCCCAAACGGCACACAGCCCAGTAGCACACAGCGTAACGGCACACAGCCTAACGGCACACAGCCTAACGGCACACAGCCTAACGGCACACAGCCCAGTGGCACACAGCCTACTAACGGCACACAGCCTAGTGGCACACAGCCCAGTCTTGTTTTACTGCCATCTAGCCACCGGTATTTATACCCTACTACACCTCGTACTCCCTGCACTTTGACACGTACGCCAAACACCACTCCCTCGGCTCAAATAATTCTCACTCTGAAATTTGACAACTTAAACCACTCCTTCCTTACTACTTCTTCCTACTATCTCACACACGCGCTAGCTCTCACATAAATAAACTCGTACCCAAAACATTCAATTGCCGATACTAATTAACTCTGAAACATACAACAATACCTCTGAAACATACAACACGTTACAAGCATATATAAGGCGTACTACTAGGATAATACTAATGAGACCATAATAGTACGAGCGGGGACTCACTGACTTGTGTAATGATGTCAGCCCAATGACTTAACGTGCTTGAATAAACTATACCTACAGAGTGCGAAGCCGTTATTGAGCGAATGTAACGCCACCTTGTGAGGGCGTGTTATAGTTTTGACGGCTGTTTCAACAGCGAAGGCCCCCCCTCTCCGAAATCTGACCGAACCTTCTGTCAATTAATTCAAAATGGCAACATTAATGTTTCGCATTTGCTTCGTGTCTCTTCAGTGACTGGCGGTGAAGATGAATGGGACCCAAGGTGTTGACGAACACGCACAGTGGGGGGGGGGGGGGGGGGCTGAGCCCCAGCCCCACTGGCCGGATGCAGTGCTCCAGTGGGTTTTTGCCTGGCCCATGCACTACCTGGGCTTAGCGGCCTTGAACCTTCTATTAGTGTCCATGGTGACACTCCTGGGTTTCACCATGCGGCAACGTTTGGGGGGTCAGCAGGGTTGCCCGGCTGTCGGGGCTCTGGCCATCGGGGCAGCTCTGTCGACGTCCCAAAGCCTCACCCTGCTGTTGGATCCCTACGGCTCACGATGTCTTCTTCAGGGACTACTCCTGCAGTTGTGGAATGCGTGGGCGGCGCACTGCCTGCCGGCCATGTTCACCCTGGTGCAAATCAGTATCAGGACGCACGTGGAGACGCTGAAGGGGAACCGGACGGCCGCGACGAGCCCTTCCAGACGACAGTGCCATCTAGTGGCAGCCGGTGTGCTGGCTCATTTCACCTTGGTGGCCTTTGTCGTCGGCTCAGTCTCAGCCCACAGGCATATCGCCCCGTTACTACTGTTGAATCACATCGTTTTCATCACGTGGCAGCTTGTCGTCTGCTTTCTGCTGGTCTATAGCTGTATCAAAATGGCGCGGCTGACGGCGAAAACAAGAGAGCTCTCGGAGGAAATCGCCCAGTACTCACGGCTCCGGAAGAAAGGGAAGGCTTCCGGCGGAAATGGCCTGGGCTTAGCGTTACATAGGATACGCCGTCCGCGGTTGGGAGTCGGCCGCTAATGCCGACACCGGATACGCCAGCCATACGGATACAAACTCCTCGGGATCTGATCGGTCATTTTTCAATGAAGCCTTTCTGGAGTTTGACAAGGAGGACTCGGATATGATTCGTTTCTATCAAGATTTTCCCGGTGCGACAGATATTATGCCCCGTGAGGCACACCCGAGCCGGTCGCGGGCTGGGGCCAGGCGAGCCAGGGAAGCTGGGCGGCGGGGGGCATCTGGCGGCAGTGACAGCGACAGTGGAGGGGTCAGCGACAGGGCCGTCACCCCTGGGCGCACCACCCGGCGGCGTGCCTCGGGCCGAGATACGGCGCGACAACGAAGGTCGGACATCCGCTGTGACGAAGAATCTGCGGACAACTCGCGCGATGAAAGCAAATCTGGGCCCGCCCGGAAAGACTCCTGTGACGTCATGTCTGCATCCGGTCATTCCGCGTCCAGCAGGTTGTGTCTACTTCCGCTTATATCAACGACTTCGTCGGATAACATCGGAGATTCGACGGGAAAAAGAGGCCGTTCCGCGCCAGTGCTTCACGATCCCCGCTCCGTAACAGCTGATTCATTCGTTGTCATGGCTACTTAATGTAGGCCGGTGCTATACGATTACGCTTGTTTTGCGTGACATAATATACGTCATGTTATTCACATGTAAGATTTACCGAGCGATATAAAGAACGAAGGCTTCATTTCCCTGTCCGCGGTAAATGTATTTGTTATTTGTTTACCTGGCGATAGAACACCGTGGTAATGATAATAATACCACTCTGTTGAATGGTGTCAGGTTTAGGTGTCAACTGAAAGTGGGAGAGCAGTGATGGAAGTACCGATACAGTTCGCATTGCTTAATGATTATAATTTACCTTATTAAGTAATATTATTATCGCCACAAAGGCCGTATCTCATCAACCGATTTGCAAAACCAGGGTTTCCAATTAGGTGTGTGGCTCGCTGGCGTGCTATTCAAATAAATTGGGGCGATTTCACTATGTCTTAATTACAACTTCTTGCCTTTTACTAATCAACCTATAGCATGCCATCGAAACTCGAATGGTTTTTAAGTACACGGCTCTTAAAACGTCACATAGCGATAATTGGATGGGTCTATATAAAGATGAGCCATATTTTATGGAGTAACCACCCTTTCGCCATTTTGGGAAGAAAGGTATGGGCACTTTATCCGCTAGAAAACAGGATATTATGTACAGGTGGAGTTCGAACCACGCACCAACGGCTGGGGCTGGCTTAGCTGGCAGTTCGGGGACATAGGCTATACATATGAAGCGACGGGCGGACAGCAAAGTATGTTCTTGTATATGACCTAATGGATATTATTGCAATTTGCCATAGAAATCTCAATACAGCTCGGCGTACATTCCAAGCGACAAGCAAAACTGCGAAATATAATATTGCGGGGGGTTACAATCGTATTGTCGCCACTTCCCTACGCAATCTCCCATTAACATCAGCCGTCTTTACCAAGACGTAATACATATGCTGAACAGAAGAATTGTGTTGCATGCCAGGGGAAAAACATTGGTAATTTTGGTTCTGGGATCAAACAAAGGAAAGTACAAACAAAAGTAGTGAGGATATACATAGCTGACAAGACTGACACGACAGCGCGCGCCCTTAGTGAGGCAGATAAATGGTAGAGAATGCGGGGAACGTTTCCGTTTGATACGGCACACAATTACGTCATCCTGGCCCGTTAAATTCGTGGTTCTAGACGCCATTTATTGCTGGCCAAATTTCGTTTGAGACATCAGACCATGGCTTAATCTGGGTTTTTTATGTACGCGGTTAGTTAATTGTTGAGATATTGTGTTGTTATCCGCAGCTCTTCATTCACGAGAGGTCCAGATGACGGGTCATTTAATCGGAATAAACCTATAGCCTATACAGTGTTGCAGACGCATCAATCTAAACTTCCGACAGATATATGATTCTGCATTGACAAGCCGTACACGGTGCCAGTAAACAGACATACCGTCATAACGCAACCGGCCCCGCAATGTGTTGCTGTTTAGCGAGTCTATCTATCAAAGGCATAACGCACAAAATCTGCAATTTAGTTGTGTGACAACTCGCATGTCTTAACGTATGGTACGTGTATATAACAACGTTTCATCTTAGAGTGAACAATAGTGCTTATCTATTAAATGAGGTGACGAAGACAAGCGCCGTCGCCCTCTAAGTATTGGCTCAGTGATCTTCGAGAATGGAACTATATAACCCTTCTCTCCAGAACTGTTCATACGTTATTACATAGTTGTGCTTTTTCGCTGGGTTGGATAGCGTGTGTATATTCAAGAGAATACGTTTATATGTCACTATCCTCAATACACGAATATTGTAGGGAAGGAAACTCTCAGAGCAGTTTCGTGTTGCCTAGCAAGCTGTATATGTATACCTTAAACATATGGACACATAGTCCTAGCTGTCGTAGTCGCCCGTGGGCAAGACGTCACCCCACATGGCCACAAAGACATGCTGTCGACGTGCATAACGTGACGTCATTGCCTAATGCGCCTTAATCACCCCAGAAGAGAGTGAGCAGTTTGCCCTCATTACCAGAACCCGTAGCGAATGCTAAAGAACCAGACATTGCCTTGGTGTTTTCGACTTCAAATTGCACGATTCCATGTTGTGAAACCCGCGATATTAAAATGCATATAATATAGCAGAATGACAATACTGGTATGTTCGCTAGGTGGCGGTAGTGATAATTGGTAGGTCCGTTGGTACACGGTTTGACCGTGAAGACTGTTGACCAACGGATGCTTTGACCGCTGTTACGACTGTTGAATGAATGATCGTACCGTGTAAACCGGCCTTACACTCCAATACGTACAATCAGAGTATCTACCTCTCTCTAACTGTCGCTATTATTAAAAAATAGTGTGACGTCACGCCTTTGTCTTAAGTGTTCATTATCTTGAAGAATGGATAGAAAAACAGACCTAGCTGTGTTGTATTAACGTAAGTGTGCGTTATTCAAATAAAGAACGGTAAAACAGTGCTTTATTTTAATAATGAACGGAAAAATTGTGCATTATCTAGATAAAGAACAGTTGCTAATATTGACTCGTCAAGTGCCACGGTATAATCAATCGACCTGAGCTGAGCGAAGCCGAGTTGGCTGGTGTTGACAGAACTTGCCAATTTCAAGACAAACAATGGACTGCATAAGTTAATGTTCAGCACCAAAGGGGCGGGGATTAGATCAGGAATCTCAAAATATATGGAAATTCCACAGTTATCGATTGCATACATTTCTTATTATATCCGTCATATCGCTTTTCAGGGGGCGATGTTTTCACGAAACTAAGAAGCAATGACTTCCAAAATGTCTCCTTCGCCTCCCTTCATCTCCCTCGCTGTCGTGCATTCCCCGAATAAACCACTCGACGCTATCGCGTCTCGTGCTTTATTTTGGCGAATGCACTCCAGCTCGTTCTTTAACTAGTACATAACGCTTCAGCTAATGATTAACGACATGCTTTATGCACTACAATGTACATATATTGAAATTTGCGATTGTTCTCCAGCATGTGTGTGTTCAACATGATCTTAAGGCCAGAGTATCTTTATCATCTGAATAGTTTGATTCTTCTCGCAAACGTCATGATGACCGTGTAACGAAATATTACTTTCGGTTTTTCTGCTACTTTTGTTGCTGCTGCCATTTTCGGAGCATCGAGCGTTTTCTGTGTATGCCACATTTTCGTTCCCTACACTTCCAGCTCCATTGCCCTAATATTGCGACCAATAAAACAACGTCATACATATTACTGCTTGAAACTGATCTTGATAATTAAAGTTTATTTGCTAAATAAAATGGGGCATTCCCCCGTGTGAAGAGCTAGACACATGAGCCACAAAGACCGGTAGTGACTATCGGACTTCCGGTGTAGTCTACGGTATCCGCCACGGGGTCATAGTCGAAGATCCAGGTGCACGTATTAGAAGTCACGTGGTACGAGTTTCCAATGAGCTCCACCTTGACGTGGGCCCCGCCTGATGCTATGTCATGGGGCATAACCAACGGGGTTTCAACACCACCCTTATGGTAGAAATAGACACATGCATTCAGGATCATTGGAGGAAAGGCACTGGTAATAAGTAATACACTATAATTCCATGATAGTTGAATGAAGTGAGTAGTATATAACTTTACTTGTCTCTTTGCGTAACGTTTCTGCTGTAAATCCCTAGGGAAACTCTAGAATATCAACATCATTCATAAACATGCGAAATGTGCAATATGCATGATGATACATACCTCTCGGTACCTTTCCTCGCCATTTTTGAGAGTAACTTTCACGGCGTACTTGTCCGCGTTGGCGTGCGGACCGAAGCGGAATAATACATGTTTCACCTCCAAAGTGCCGGACACTAACTTCAGAGTGGCTTCAATACGGAAGCGACAGATATCGCCAGTGTCACTCCTTTCCACGAGAGTCACCGTCTGTTTGCTAGTACCGACTACAGGATTGATTATCACATGATCGAACTTCTCCAGCATGCCAGAAAGATGACACTGACAGGCTGTAATGAACATAATGACATAATGATGTCATGGTAGATATAACGTGTACACAGTATACAGATGATTTTTTATGTCGTACCTTTTAGTTTCTATTCACGTTAATATAAATTTCACTTGCAGGTTTAGAACACAATCATTTTCTCTTGAGCAATATAAAAGTAGTTTGTAATGTAGAAGCGAATATCCTTCGACACTTCAGCCCACCGCATAGATTAGCCCGTCCCGGTGTGTCTTATGTTACCCGAGTATGGGATGTTGTGCTAACACGAGAAAGATGTTGCACACTTACTTGAACACTGTGTGACTGGTAAAGCGGTCGGTGTATTGTCCACTCGGAATACAAATACACCGGAAACACCCACGTTGGATGATGTGTCCAAGTTATACATGGAGGATGTGCCGCTGCCAGGTAGCTCTAGATAACTTCCGTCACCGCGATTGAATCCGGCCTGAAATTAAAAGGCCGTATCGTGCATTAATAAACATTTATCGGCATATGCAAACAATGTCCCAGATCCTACCCATATTTTACAATATATGTTACTTCGATTTGCAATCAAGGCAAATACGCCGCGTTGGGATTTAGCTGTCACTTCACGTACGAGATTTAATCAAGTGTCCATATCGCACAATTTAATGCGCCACACCACGCCACATTACATATGGTGATGGCATATTTACATGTTGTTGTAATATCTGCTTTTGACTTATTCGTCAACAACGATGTGTCATATTATTCGTATTTAGGAAAGTACTGCACGCCATAACCTTATGGTTGGTTATCAGAGCGATTGGCACTCGATCAAGCTGGCGTAACCGACAATTTTGATTATCCCTGGAACCAAAATGACATATAGGCTGAGCGTAAACATATAGCTTCTCTTACAGTTTTCGAAGACACATATTTGCAGTACAACGACTGGCCCCATGATCTGCAAAACGCGAACTTTGCCATCCTACCGTTTAAACAACAAACGTTCCTGTATTGGTCGAAATGTGAGGTGTATGTAGGAATACCTTAAGGTTGGTACTCGATTATTGATCATTGAACCCTATGGACCACGCAATATTACAGGCCACGGCATATCCATTGTTATAGGCCCATTCAAGGTAGTAGTAGCAAAGGAATGCAAACGTCCTGGTCCCGTCTGTGGCAAGGACTACTTGGTACGAGTTTTCAGGCTGGAAATAGTGGAGAAGAAGTCAGTTTATGTCATATTGAAGTGAAATTGTCAGATAAAATAGAATCCACTGACAAATACATGCCATTTTTATGATGAAGATGGAATGCCATCAATGAATTCATGTAAGAATTTGTAATTACGCAGTATCTGGATAACGATATCGAGGAACATATTATATAATCTTCAATATTCGACACATACTTACCGCGTACGTGTACGTCGAATAGCAGTAGTATGTTGTGTATGTGGACGTCCACTAGGTGGTGGACGTGTATGTGGTCGTCCAGTAGGTTGTATATGTGTAGTAAGAGGTGTGACAATAGCTGGTGTAGGTCGGATAAGAGGTGCAGTAGTAAGATCCGCTGTAAGAATGGCAATATTCGGTCCAGTAAGTGTATGTGTAGCAGTCATACGTTGAAGTGGTATATGTGTGTGGGACGTAATATGTGTAATACCAGGTAGAGTGATAAGGGTATGTGTATGTGCAAGTATAGCAGTGGTAGTAAGAGTAATAGCCGTAGTGATAGTCCTCGGGCCAGACGTATTGCCAAGTAGCCACAAAGACGTCGGTCGGTGTGAAGCTCGCCTCGCACGGGAAGGAAGTGGCCACGTCATTTGAAGCCTGGGTCAGCAGAGCGGCGTCTGTTGACGTGTAGTAACTGACGTCATTGCCAAGAGCGCCATGGTCAACCCAGAAGAGAGCGAGCAGCTTGCCCTCATTACCAATACCACCTGTAGAGAATGGCAGGGACCCCGGGCCTGTGTCAGAGTTGTCACCATCGAAGGTCAGTATCCCATGCTGGGAAACCTGTAATGTTAAGTAACATGATCGACAATTTAGACACCCCGGCTCATATCAAACAAATGAACAGTCCCGTTGAAAATAAAGTAATTTTCCCTTGCAAACTATTTCGTGTTTTCCTTACCCAGATATTGCTGACAGTCTGTCCCCAGTATGGAAAGGCAGGTACGGGGATCGCTCCTGACGACGTATCAACTCCGAAGGAAAGGGGTGTGGAGGGGGTGTCTGGATAAAATACAGCTCTCCCGACAGCCAGCGTGGAGGCTGCGGAAACAATGACGTAGACATTTAATTTATACGGCATACATTTGAGAAGTTTCACTGAGCATATATCAAACGAAACCACCAGACTTGGAACGCAGTTTGCACCTTAAACATAAACATGACATTTTGGTAACTAGTCTGGCCTAATGCACTCAACCGGGACGATATATGCCTTCCAGATCTGAATGTCATGAAAATACCTTGAAGAAAATTACGAAAAATACGATAAAATTGCGAGTTTAGAGATATCAATGTATAGTATTCCTTAGAATTTCTGAAAAGTAGTCAATTGATAACTTGTGTAGTGTGTAGTAGACCAGTAAAATCGTAATTTACCTAGGCATAGAAGAATCAACCAACTCATGACAGCGTGCGTTTCTGGAATGGATAATTGTTAATATTATTCTCAAGGTCAAGGTTAGTATACATGCAGAACGAATATTTCCCTTCTACGCCCGTACGACAACTGTGGTTGATAGCAAGGATATCATATCAAGGAACTGTAGAACCAGTAGCATCCAAGGAACTTATTTTAGTAGCTCACCGACTTTACTGGTCAATGTAACCTCCGTATTTTTCCCGCAGTGCTCCTCGCCAGGTGTTGATGTTCGAGAACTGAATGCCAAACCTTACTACGAGCATCATATTTATATCCACTTCCCATGGGAGGACTACCATCTTGCGAGTGGGGTCTTTGAGGACAAGTCATTAACTTGATGTATCATCTGATTATTTACAGCAGGAACGAATCATCATGGCGTCTTTTCAACTGATGTTTCTGCGTTCAGTATCAATATGGCCACTGCAACCGTCGTTTCCTGTGGAATTAATGTCTCAGCAGCTGTAGGTTTCTTTCCATCTGGAACCAATACAACAGGTGGCGCTTCCTTTATTTCCGACTGTGCAGGGCAATCTAGTTGACGGAAAGAGATAGCCATTATGGTGATCCCCATGCAATGCATGTTTCGGTAACTGACCAGGCATGGAACATGGCGTCTGGCTAATCATCGATTGCCATTGCCAGCTGTACCACAGTGATATGGGGTCAACTGGCGATAATATTTCAACGCATGCTTGTAGTATGTACATGAAGGTTGTTTTGCTTTCCCATATATCAAATGACTCGACACTCTTGTGATGTGTTTAATGTATGTGACGATCGATAATATTAAATTTCGGCCACGTCACTGCCAATTGGCACATGATCGCATAGCATCAATGCAAATGTATGTTTGCTTGGCTTAAAAATAGCGGATGACACAAATATTCTTCACAAACATTCACAAACATTTGGAAAGGTGCTGGTATGAGTCACGCACCGGCCGCATGCGTTGCTCTGCAAATTACATTTGACAATAACCCGGTATATTTAATGGAGAACAGACGTTGCATCGACTAATAATTTTCCAAACGTATCTCATCCGAAGTCAATCACAACTTTACAACCTTGGCATAATGCTCGCTGCGCAACCGAGCCATTGGCAGGGTGAGCCCATTTTTCCAGAAGCAATGCCTCTTCAAGATAAGGGGATTGTTCTTTGTCGTAGCTTAATTAGTTTGAATTATATATCATGGATAAATATTTCTTACAAGTATTTTAATTCAAGTTTTTAATATGTATATCTTACAACAAGAACGCGGAATCCGGTCATTTGTACAATATTACATTAACGGCCAGGTTTAACATAAATGAAAACATTACTTTTGTATCCATGCAACAACATGGTGCGTACACATATATTATCTGCCGCGGCTTGGCGCTATAATATACAATTACTGTTGAGTCGTACATAATTCGGGTAAGTTAAGGGAAGCAAGAAGCATGACACGTTCAATGATTCGGTGACATTTTGTGACGAACCGATAGAGTTTTGTTGGTACAGATTATTAATGATGTCCCTTTGATGTAACACTCTATGTACTCGTCAAAAATTGTCATCGAATCATGAAACGTGACCGCATTGAATTAAGATAAATATTCTTCAAAAACATTCGCAAACATTTGGAGAGGTGTTGGCATGAGTCACGTACCGGCCGCATGCGCTGCTCAGCAAAGCACATTTGACAATAACCCGGTATATTTACTGGAGAACAGACATTACATCGACTTATAATTTTTCAAACGTGTCTAATCGGAAGCCCATCACAATTTTACAACCTTGATAATAATTGCTCGCTGCGCAACCGAGCCATTGGAAGGGTGAGACAATTTTTGCAGAAACAATGCGTTTTCAAGATGAGAGCTGGGTTCTTTGTTGTAGCTTAATTAGTTTTAATTATCTATCATGGATCTGGTATATGGAACAAGACATTAAAGTATATATGATGCATGTGTGCTTCCACTAAAATTTGTACATTAAATATGTACACTTAGCGATACTTAGTTTAGTTTCACTAAAGTAAATATTTCTTACAACCAGTGCTTTGTAATATGTATATCGTACAACAAGAACGCGGAATCAGGTCATTTGTACAAGTCCGTCGTGGAAGAGCCGACCTAGTTGAAGTAAGAACTATACGCCCAGCGATCGGTTTCTTATCCAGACAACGCACTGTTTTGATCGTCGTTTTTTTATAACGTGTGATTGCGTTAAATAAAATTACATTTTTTAAGTGATTACGTTAAACATAAATGAAAACACTACTTTCGCGTCCATGTAACAAAACAATACATAAACATAAATTGTCTGCCGCGGCTTGGCATTATAATATACAATTACTGTTGAGTCGTACATAATTCCGATAAGGTATGGGAAACATGGCGCATGACACGTTCAATGATTCGGTGACATTTTGATAGAGTTTTGCGATAACAGATTATTAATGATGTCCCTTTGATGTAACACCCTATCCACTCGTTACAAAATGTCACCGAATCATTGAATGTGACAGCATTAAATTGCATACCTCAAACATTATAATATCGCCTCTGCAGCTAACTGCTCGCCTAAAAGAAATGCCACTATCACGGTCGATTAATGCCCAGATGTATGAGCACCAAGGGGCAATCAAGTATCATAATCAACCATTTCCCTCTGAAAGATGCAGTGTTTAACTCAGGTGGGACTGAGAGACTACACATAACATATTTGTTGCGAACAAAATATAAATAATTTAATTCTCACCGCAGTCACAGTAACAGGTAGAATTTACTCAGCCAGCTATGACTGGTTTGATAAAGTCTCCGTAGCTTTAAGTTACATAATGTCAATTGACGCTGGTTCCGCCCTTGGGTGGGGGTGCTGATCATCCATCAGGTTATGTCTTGCCAGCTGTGGCGGATGTTCACTCACCTTCCCTAGCTATACGATGAGAGCAATCAGCTCAATTGAAATGTTAGTACGTGGTAACTCAACCTGACTGAAGAACATGATATCAAGTTATGGCCATCACATTATGAGTGGTGTTGATAAATTGTGAATTTCGCTTTTACTTAAACGTGCAAAATTAACCACGTATTGTCAACTTATCCAGTTGTACACAAATAAGGGGCTCAGTGAATATATACTTTAATAATGAATTTGGCATACGTACCTGCCGGTGCGCGCCGCCTAGGTACATGGCGATGTGTTCCGCCTTAATACAGGGCGATGTGTTCCGCCTTCATACAGGGCGATATTTCACCTATGTACATGGCAATTGGCTACGCCAACCCATAATAGGGTCACGTAGTATGTTCACGTTTATTGGCGATGGGTTCCTCCAATTACTGGCGAAGTGTTCCACCAGTTAGTGTCAAACGTTTCCGTCATTTTTGTTTAAATAATTTGACAATTGTATGTCATGTAGTGTCATTCTCACTCGGCAATAAATTTACCATCTTTGATTACATACACTTTGTTTTGTTTTATTGCCAGGGAACAAGCTGCAGGCAAGCCAGCTTATCATTATGAATTTGTAGCGGGATGCCTAAATAGAATTCGGTGTGTTAATGTAATAGCAATTGAAAAAAATATGAAATGAAGTGCACCAAAGAAGCACCAACGGTTTTGCAGCTATTGCCTTACGAATGATGTTACCTGGTGATGAATTCGTTTCCTCGTTGTTTGTATGCGTTATGATGACTATAGAAGGATTCGTGCTGGTCGTTCAACGAATATATTCTACGTTGCTAAAGCTTATGGGCTGTGTTAATGACGGACATGGCGCGGGTGCCTTCGTTTATGTTAGTTTAAAATATCGAATGAAATCTGTAACATACCTGCATGACCGAATATATACGCTTGCCTCCTATACTTTGGGTATGAAACCGTGCACACAACCAACTTCTTCTGAATCAAGCATATGGTATTTAGTTAGTGGACCATTTACTGCAAACTCGTATTAGAAACATTCGACCTCACATTGGCAAAGTATAATATAAGGACTGTAGAATTGACTTCACAACGACAGGGTTAATGGTTTTCTTAATGAAATGCCGAATTGAACCGTCAAATACAGGCAGATTGGGATAACCTCCGAACCCTTATGACTAGAATATGTCGCACAGTGCAAATAGTTCCATCGTTATGAGGCTATATCCGTATAAGGCTACAGTATACTGTAGAGTTATAGTCATAGCATTATATGGTATACAATAAATCATAGCATTGGGCATCCTTCCTTCTCTCTTGCACATGCACTTCGCACATATCTTCACTCTTTCCACGAGTCTTTCCTTGCCGCACCATTACTCTTTCTGCAGCACTAGGGCCCAGCATTAAATATCTAAAAATGATAATGGCAAGCCTGTTTGCGAGACGTGTAAGCCAAAGAGATGAGTTCATAATCAGTTTGTAAATAAATTAGAGCAGATTTGTGTTCTGTGACAACTGTGAAAGGTTGCACAGTAAGTACTAGTAGATTATTTCAATAATGCATGGCATCTTGTAGTTCAAACATTAGCTCATGACACTAATGTATATCTTTTTAGATAAATTGAACTATACTATAAACAGTTGTGTGTGGTGGCAGCGATCAGATCGGTTGGCATGCAATAAATCTTTCAATCGGTAACTAAATGTCTTCATTTATACTGTTTCCAGCTTAACATAGGCAGATGCGCCAGCTTATTTATGTTTTAATTTAAGCTCTATGAACACTGTCCAACACTTTCATTCAAATGTCTTATAACTCGAACGTGTAAATCAATCACTCGAAATGGTTTTCCTGTCCCTCTCTCTTCCCACGAAGGAAAGGAATCGGTCGATAATTAAGGCGTTCAATGGCGATATAGCATGGACCCTGAGTTGGTGCCACGTTCTTAGTGTAGCAGCATAGTCTTGCTATCGACGTGCTTTTGTATTCAAATATCATCGTCCAACACCCGTGGCATTGAGCTGTGGGATATTATTATGATTTTTGTCGAGAGTTCCAACGATTTCTTAGAAGTAATACCGTTAAAGAGAGGTCTGTCGTTCCCCAACAAGAATCTTATTTCACACTTTGTTTACGTTTCGTTGCCTGAATAAAACGTAGTACGAGTGACAAAGTAGCTATCTTTCGATTGTATATATTACCCTGATCAGACAAATAGCATTATCGACTTTACGTTGCTAAATAAAATGACGCGGAAAGTGAATGGAATGATTGCTGGATGTGGGGATCATTACTTTCAAATGGGCGAAACCGCATATATCTTGGACTTCCTCGCTATGTCACAGATCTGTCACATGGGAACGACCGGCTCGTGTAGTGAGGGAGAAGGCCGAGGGGCTCGAAACGACGGAGAAGGGGGTCCATAATATTCACTCACTCATTTATTTGACAACCCCTTTGTCCCGGTGTGAGTGTGAGATAATTAATCACCCAGGCGCTAAGGCTTCACCCGCATTAACCCCGGTGTGTCTGCCCCACTAAGGGTAAAGGGTCTTTTATTGAACAGTTTCAAGAAGGTGAAACAAGTGTGTTATCCATCCTTAGCAATATGTTGTCTACAATCCTGGTTGCGTGTTAAATACTATCTGTATGGGGGACGCTCCTTTGGAATGTCCAAAGCCAGGGACGTCCGGACAAATAACGTATGTGTACTTTCAGGCAGGTCTTCCGAATGGCCTACTCGATATCACTATGTAATGATATATTGCTTTCTTTTGTTACCTCTGGCAAATGTAAGGGTATTGGCACCCATCTTGTGACGCTAGGTCTAAAAATAGAAAGGTCATACAGCTCGATTTTGCTTGCAATTTTGCTTCGAATTTCAGCTTTATTCGGGAAAAAAATCAAGGCATCTGCCCTCGTGAACAGTTAGACACATGAGCCACAAAGGCCGGTAGTGACTATCGGACTTTCGGTGTAGTCTACGATATCAGCCACCGGATCATAGTCGAAGATCCAGCTGCACGTGGTAGAAGTCACGTGGTACGAGTTTCCAATGAGCTCCACCTTGACGTGGGCCCCGCCTGATGTGATGTCATGGGGCATAGCCAACGGGGTTTCAACACCACCCTTATGGTAGAAATAGACACATGCATTCAGGATCATTGGAAAAAAGGTATTGATAATAAGTAATACACCATAATGCTATTATAGTTGAATGAAGTGTGTAGTATATAACTTTACTTGTCTCTTTGCGTAATCATTTCAACTTTTTTCTTTTTTGTTAATTTCCTCAGGAAAGACTAGAATATTAACATCATCCATAAACATGTGCAATGTGCGATATGAATGATGATACATACCTGTCGGTACCTTTCGGCGCCAGTCTTGAGAGTAACTTTCACGTCGTACTTGTCCGGGTTGGCGTGCGGACCGAAGCGGAAGAATACATGTTTCACCTCCAAAATGCCGTTGACTAACTTCAGAATGGCTTCGAGGCGGAAGCGACAGACATCGCCGACGTCACTCCTTTCCACGAGAGTCACCGTCTGTTTACCAGTACCGACCACGGGATTGATCATTACATCATCGAACTTCTCCAGCATACCAGAAAGATGACATTCACAGGCGGCTGTAATGAAATATAATGACATAATGTGTAACCGGGTGCCAGCAATCAACACGTATGTATGCAGATTAGTTTGTAATGTCGTACATTTCAGTTTTTATTCACGTTAACATCCACTTCTTTATTCTGGCTCTGATAACTGGTCCAGGATTTCACTTGCAATTTTAGGACACAATCATTTTCCGAGGAGATTTTCTCTTGGGCAATATAGACGTAGTTTGTATTGTAGAAGCGAATATCACTCGACCCTTTAGCCAACCGCATAGATCAGCCCGTCCTTTGTTAGATATGGAGTTTTCCAAATACGGCGCCAATACAATGCGTCGTACTTAACCGATCCCGGTGTGTCATATGTTACCCGAATATGGCATGCAGTGCTCACACGAGAAAGATGTGGCACACTTACTTGGACACAGTAAGAGTGGTAAAGCCGTTGGTGTGTTGTCCACTCGGAAGGCAAATACACCGGAAACACCCACGTTGGAAAATGTGTCCAAGTTATATACGGAGGCCGTGCCGCTGTCAGGGAGCTCTAGATAACTTCCGTCACCTCGATTGAATCCGGCCTGAAATTAAAAAGCCGTATCGCGCATTATTAAAGATTTATCAGGATGTGCAAATATTGTCCCAGATCCTACCAATACTTTACAAAATATGTTACTTCGATTTGCAGTGCAAATACGCCACTTTGGGATTTGGCTGTCATTTCACTTACGATATTCAATCAAGTGTCCATATCGGCCAATTTAATGCGCCACACCAAGCCACATTACATGTGGTGGTGGCATGTTTACATCTTGCTGTAATACCTGCTTTTGACTTATTCGTCACCACGACGTGTAATATTATTCGTATTTATGAAAGTACTGAACGCAATAACACTATGGCTGGTTATCAGAGCGATTGGCACTCGATTAAGCTGGACTAGCCGACGATTTCATATTTCCTGAGCGTAAACGTATATTTTTTTTACGGTTTTCGAAGAAACAGATGTACCGTCCAACGACTGGCTCCCTGATTTGCAAATCGCAAACTTTCCAAGCCTACCGTTTAAACAACGAACGTTCCTATATTGGTCGAAATGTGATGTTTATGTAGGAATACCTTAAGGTTGGTACTCGAGTACTCATCATTGGACCCTATGTCAGCTTGGACCGCGCAATATTACATACCACGGCATATCCATTGTTATAGGCCCATTCAAGGTAGTAGTAGCAAAGGAATGCAAATGTCCTGGTCCCGTCTGTGGCAAGGACTACTTGGTACGAGTTTTCATCCTGGAAGAAGTGGAGAAGAAGCCATTTTATAACATATCGAAGTGAAATTCTCAAATCAGATAGAATCGACTGACAAATACATACCATTTTTTATGATGAAAGTGGAATGCTATCAATGAATTCATGTAGGAATTTGTAATTACATGGTGTCTTTATCACGATATCGAGGAACAAATTATATAATCTTCAATATTCGACACGTACTCACCGCGTACGTGTACGTCGAATAACAGTAGTATGTTGTGTATGTGGACGTCCACCAGCTGGTGGACGTGTAGGTGTACGTCCAGTAGGTTGTATATGTGTAGTAAGAGGTGTGACAATAGCTGGTGTAAGTCGGATAAGAGGTGCAGTAATAAGATCCGCTGTAAGAATGGCAATATTCGGTCCAGTAAGCGTATCTGTAGCAGTCATACGTTGAAGTGGTATATGTGTGTGGGACGTAATCTGTGTAATACCACGTATAGTGGTAAGGGTATGTGTATGTGTGAGTATAGCAATGGTAGTAAGAGTAATAGCCGTAGTGATAGTCCTCGGGCCAGACGTCACTCCACGTGGCCACAAAGACGTCGGTCGGTGTGAAGCTCGCCTCGCACGGGAAGTAACTGGCCACGTCATTTGAAGCCTGGGTCAGAAGGGCGGCCTCCGAGGAGGTGTAGTAACAGATGTCATTGCCCAGAGCGCCATGGTCAACCCAGAAGAGAGCAAGCAGCTTGCCCTCATTACCAGCACCACCTGTAACGAATCCCAGCGGATTCGGGCCTGGGTCCGAGTTGTCACCGTTGAATGTCAGTATCCCATGCTGGGACACCTGTAATATCAATTAACGCGATCTAAAACTTACAACTGTAGGCTCATGTCAGACAAATAAACAGTATCGTAAAAAATCGAGTAATCTGCTCTTTCAAAATATGTTGTGTTTTGCTTACCCAGATATTGCTGACAGACTGTCCCCAGTATGGAAAGGCAGGTACAGGAATCGCTCCTGAAGAGCTGTCAACTCCGTAGGGGAGGGGTGTGCAGGGGGCGACTGGATAAAAACCAGCTCTTCCGACAGCCAGCGTCGAAGCTGCCAATATCACAATGTTAATATTAAGTTTAAATCACGAGTTTGGCAACACTATATTGCATAGATCTTAGGCATAAACAGCATACAGATTTATATGACAAGGATTTTAGAATCAGTACTAAATTTATCTGATGTATATATGTTTCATATTTCGTGTATTCGGTAAAATATTTTCAACCTAAAACTGTTCATCGTGCGTGGTCGTCCTAGCGAGTCGTGGTCGACATGACACAAAACAACGAAAAAAGGTCATTCTTTCAGGATTTGAATTCCAGACAAAATATACTTATTTGTAATGGAGAATAGGTTGGTAATATAAAATTGCAGAACATATTGCTTTCATGAACAGATAGCATTCCTTAGAATGTTGGCACAGATATATCATTGACGGTACATTGTACCACACTACATACAATATATGGCATTGATTTATGTTTTAACTACGTATATATGTAGTGCCATTTACCTAAGCAAAGCAGGATCAACTTCTTCATGGTGACGTTTCTGAAATGGCAAACGATGAACACGTTTTGAGACTGACACACCGGACGATCAATATAAACGGATTCTGCTTTCGACTTTGGGGAAATGAAGACATATGAGAGACAATGATCAGATACACAAATGGCCATATCCATCACATGGAACGCCACGAGGAATAACAATGGCTGAGATAAGGTAAGATAAGCATCTGATGTTGACAAAATTATTGTAAATTCCTGGACAAATTTGACTTCATTTGCTCGTGGAGAATATTCTATAACTGACTGCATTGGTACTACTCTGAAGCTCTTGTTTTGATGCGTGGCACATATATAGTTGATCCATTCTTTATTCTTTTCTTGCAAGTTATGCATGTCAATAAGGTAGCCGGTCTTAATCTTCTTGATACTAGTGTAAACTCACCCAGTTTACTGCGCGATGTTCCTTGTCTACGCTTCGGCGGTAATGCTCTTGATGTCGTCGAGAAGTGTTCGAGACTTGGGATGCTTCTGTCGCCGCAAGCGTTCTCATTTATAGCCGTCGTCCTGCAGACTGAACTTTAGTCTGATGTGACTCCGGTTCCTTCGCATATGTCAGTTAATTGATGTATCGCCGCGTTGCTTAAATCGAATTACTTCAAACGAACATACCTCACGCAGGATGTGACGGTATTAGGTATCTACGGGTACGACTTGGTTTTATTCGACCTTGGTTCTATGTAGGATGATAACGTTGATAAATGACTGATGTCTCAGTTTGAAATACAATTCTTTGGAAAGTCACCGCCACATCGAGGCAACACATTCTCCGTAAGTCGACCTGCTGTGTTGATGGCCATATTACAATCCTGTCATTTTTGTCTGTACCAGTATAATGTATGACGAAGCCAGCCAGGCTGGGGTTGGGGGGTGGGGGGGATCGTTAGCAATAACCATACAACGAGAAAGGAGCTGGTTAACGCTCCCGACACAGTATCTGCCTTGCATGTCTCAATTGAATGTGGATAATTAATTAAACACAAACGATAATGACACCATGCCCATTAAGGCTCTCCCTGCATTATACGTAAGACGCACATGCACAGCTGTTAACAAGATCTCAACATTTGAGACGTTAATGGCAGCGATCAGTCAGTAAGCCAGCGCTTTCCGTGCCCTTGAGCTTCCTTCGGTCAATTGTTTTCGGTGATCATTAAACAGTATTGCCACGTCAGCCTGCGTTTAACGGCGACTAGCATTTCCCCTCAACCATAAGCAGATCTATCATAACACGATACTCCCTACGGTACACCCCGCCAGTCACCCGACAGGCGATAAACAGCTCTCATTTCATGTCATAGACATATGTAATGGCAGTGCACGCCAACCTCCGACCTGCTGGCTCAGTTGATGGATGCTGCCAGCCAGTATTCCTTTCACCCTTCGACAGACCCCTAAAGCGCATCTGTAGATTGCCACGTGTAACGCGATACGCTTAGAATATTTTGCTTCGCCATCTGGCAGATTGTGGTATGCAACGTGGGAGACATACTGCCGCGTGGACTTGCAGCCGCCAGAGATAACGCCACGCGGTTTGCAACCGGCAATACATACTGTCACTCGATATGCCACCAGCCAGACATACTGCCACGCGGAAAGAAACAGGCGCGACATACTGGAGCGAGAACTAACACGTAAAAACATAATGCCACGCGGTATGCAAAATGCCATACATACTGTCTGACGGTACGCATTCGGCCAGACATACTGCCGCGCGGTTTGCAACAGGTCATAAATACCGCAGCCGGCTTGCAGCGAACGACAGATGTCAGCTTTGGATTCCGGGTTGCTGTTTAGATTTTGGCGGTCAAATAAAGCTTCTACAAAGAAAAGGCTACATAAATAGTAACCCAAACATACAGGCTATCTGAACGGTACGGCTATATGGATAAGCCGTTTCCGTCGGGGTGGATTTTCTTGATGTTACAGCTGACAAACGGGTTGCAGTGACGTGTCCAGCGGGAGGGCTACTGCGGCTTAGCCCCCCCCCCCTCACCGACAGGTTTAGCTGCCGAAGTTAAAGAAGCCGATTCCGGTCAAGAAGCAGCAACCTGGTGCTAAAGAAGCCCCCCCCCCCCCCCCCCCCCCGCCCACCCCGCCCCCGCTGCCGCCGCCGATGCGAAGTAATCGCGAAATTCGTGCCCCCTCTACCCTCTAATGTCTGGATCCGCCCCTGGGTAGTAAGATTACGTGGATTGAGTGGATGTGGTGAACCAACTGGGTAGATACATCCGCGGCCATATATCCTTCGAACATACAGCCACATAATACGTTAGCAGGTGTCTACTTGTATGTGCAGAGATACTTAGTCGAAACGTATAATATTAAACATCAGTCAAGAGGAGTGTCAAATTAGGGTGGAGTGTTGTTCAAGTCGGAAACTGGAACATAAGAAGTCCAGTGAGGCCACGTCACCATTACCACCGTGGTACCGCATGTCGACATGTCGGTATCAGCTCTGAATGATGGATGAAAATGTGTTTAGCCTCGGTTGGGGAAACACGTGGGTGAACGTGGCTTGTGCCAGTTGGCAACGATTGCATCGTTGAGCCTCAAGAAAAGCAGTATTGGGCAATGGAGGGATGGGGACGTTCTTGTCTCAGTTGTTTATTGTATGATTATAAGAGGCATTGCGTTGGCACTGTACCATGTGTTTCCACATCCAGTTTGATTTGGCATGAATGTGTGTGACCCCCACGTGTTTGATTGTTTATAATCTTGAATATGTGTATGCGTAATATTGCATCGGTCAACGAAATTGAAAGAAAGACAAGGGTGAAAGAGCACTATTTTATAATAGTTATCTTTGTTCAGTAATTATCAAACGTCCACCGGAAATACAATGAGGTATTTGTTTAATTACGATTATATTTCCAATAATTCTAACAATTCTATCAATATTAATAATTTTCCTCCAATTGTAAACAAAACGCATAAATAATCCATTGTACAAGGCGTTATGGCCTGGAAACAATGGGTGGTGACCTATACATAAAAGCATGATCATAATTAGAGTTCGCTATATATAATATACTCAAAACATTCCGCCACGTTACATGATAACAGATGGTCGCGGCAATGTACGGGGAGCTCTTTGGATCACCGGAAAGTTGAAAAGAATACCAGTTGGCAGTGTTACTCAACAGAGCGAGCAGGCGACGACACTGTGTGCGCCGCTTTGGGGTCCATTACCATTAAACTGGTCGAAGACATGCAATAAGACCCTGAGGGAGACCTTGTAGTTATAATTGATAGGGTGTCGTATGTCAACATGTTGTTAACAGCTGTGAATAAGGGACGGTGATTGGCTGAACAGCGCTCGCCGAGACTGGTGGGGAAAGGTGTCATATATTATGAAGAACAATGAGCAGTTATCGACGCATTAAGCAACAATGTTAGGACACACGCGTTTGATATCAATTATTTCCCTTTACGAGGACGGGTTTGGAGAGTTACTACTTTGCTTGAAATCAGCTCCAAGCTTCAATTCTGATGGTCGGTCGTACTTAACAGAGGACGGTGTGTCGTACTTACCCGGGCACGGTGTGTCGTACTTACCGGGTCACGGTTTGTCTTGCTTACCCAAGCACGGTGTGTCGTACACTCCCGAGCACCGTGTGTCGTACTTACACAAGCACAGTGTGCCGTACTCACACGAGCACGGTGTGTCGTACTTACCCGAGCACGGTTTGTCGTACTTACCCGAGCACGGTGTGCCGTACTTACCCGAGCACAGTGTGCCGTACTTACCCGAGCACGGTGTGTTGTACATACCCGATCACAGTTTGTCATACTTACCCGAGCACGGTGTGTCGTACTTACCCGAGCGCGGTGTGTCGTACTTACCCGAGCGCGGTGTGTCGTACTTACCCGAGCAGAGTGTGTCGTACTAACACGAGCACGGTGTGTCGTACTTACCCTTGCACGGTGTCCCGTACTTACCCGAGCGGGATGTGTCGTGCTTACCCGGACACGGTATACCGTACTTACCCGGGCACGGTGTGCCGTACTTACCCGGGAAAGGTGTGTTGTACTTACCAGGGCACTGTGTGTCGTACTTACCGGGGCACGGTGTGTCGTACTTACACGAGCACGGTATGTCGTACTTACCCGAGCACGGTGTGTCGTACTTACCCGAGCACGGTGTGTCGTACTTACCCCAGCACTTTGTGTCGTGCTTACCGGGGCACGGTGTGTCGTACTTACTCGAGCACGGTGTGTCGTACTTATCCCAGCACTTTGTGTCGTGCTTACCGGGGCACGGTGTGTCGTACTTACCCGAGCACGGTGTGTCGTGCTTACCGGGGCACGGTGTGTCGTACTTACTCGAGCGCGGTGTGTCATACTTACCCGTGTACGGTGTGTCGTACTTACCCGGGCGCAATATGTCGTAATTACAAGGCACGTGGCGTCGTACTAACCAAAAGACCGGTGTTTCGTACTTACCCGTGCGCGGTGTGTCGTGCTTACCCGTGCACGGTGTGTCGTACTTACCCGAGCACTGTGGGTCGCACTTACTGGGACAGCGCATACATTTGCAAAAACCTAGCATGCAACATTTTGTTTGCCTTTTGATGCTTCTGTATGCCGAAAATTCTATTTTATTTAACGTACTGTAGGCTAGGCAACCACTTTCAAGTACCTGCAAATTCATCAAGTAATATTATGTTTGTATATACGTGTTTAAATCATTGTTTTTTTAAATGGTGAGTCATTGAATAAATAGCGGTAAAAAGTCAATAATTTTCTAATATTTATGCGTTTTTTTAGTGAAGATGAACAAATAAAATAAAACAAAGATCAGAAAACTTGGAAACGCATTTTCCATCAAGGGACAGAACAATGCCACTGATAAAAATAATTTAGAATAAGACAAGAACAACTTTAGGTTAAGAAGTTGTTGGGATTCTTTCAATAAGAGCGTTTGAAGCTTCGAGGAGCATGGCATCTCTGTTATGAATACAATACTGGGTTGACTTGCATTCATGGTTGACAGTTGTTACTTTGATATTGTACTTATCTTTTGTGAACCGTTTTTATAGGCCTGTTCGAACCGCTCAATGCAATGTACAGTCGTTTTGCTAGAATGACTTGGTTAAGAACACTTCAGACCGATGACCTGCGTCATCAGAAGGTGGACATGGATATTTAATTCAAAGATTATGTGATATTTTCTTTGAGAACAATTAGATAATAGTCACTAAAGTGTCCTAACTATTAACATATGTACCTAATTGCTTATGTACGAAATTAATTTGTTTTTTCATTATGATGTCATTTTAGCGGGTCGTGCTGAGCGGCCAACGAATATATTCTTCGTTGTCAAAGCTGACGGATTGTGCCAGTCACGGACATGTCAAATAAAATATCAAATAAAAACTGCAACATAACTGCATGACCGTCTGTCCTTTCCTTGCCTCATATACTATGCTATACTGTCACGCACTATAAAACTATAAACTTCGCCTTAATCAATCATACGGTGGTACATCGGTTAGTGGACCATTGAGGCATTTTCAAATTACCTCACGAAAAGTTTTATTACAATAATGTTGCCCGCCATTTTGTGTTAGTGAAATATACGTATGACTTCAACCACAAGATAATTTACAGTCCAAAGTGACGTTTATTTTAAAATGAACCACACGCGTTATCAAGAGCACTCAAAGCGCTTGATCAACTAATAAACTTGTTCTCGCTTTAGTGTTACATTTTTATCTAACAAGGTATTATGTTTTATATATGCTTACTAACGTTTGCCTTGCGTTTTATGCCGTGATTCATGTAAGTGTCAATCTGTTAGACCCGGGATGTCAGAAACCCAATGTTTGTGTCATATGCTCCTTTTCTCGATTCAATATACCGTAAATGCTCGAATAAGCGTTCCTATTCGAATATGGCCTAGTTTAAATAAGAATTCAGTCAAAGAAACGCATACAATAAATAAACACAGGGATTAAATGAGCGCCCGAGCTTGAATTAGCGCCAGAGGTTGAATGAGCACCAGAGCTCGAATAAGCGCCCGAGCTTGAATGAGCGCCCGAGCTTGAATGAGCACCAAAGCTTGTATGAGCGCCCGAGCTTGAATGAGCGCCCGAGCCTAAATGAGAGCCCGAGCTTGAATGAGCGCCAGAGCTTATATGAGCGCCCGAGCTCGAATGATCACCAGGGCTTGAATTTACGTCCGAGCTTGAGTGAGCGCCAGGGCTTGAATGAGCGCCAGAGCTTGAATGAACGCCAGAGCTTGAATGAGCACCAGAGCTTGAATGAGCGCCAGAGCTTGAATGAGCGTCATAGCTTGAATGAGCGCGAAAGCTTGAATGAGCGCCCGAGCTTCAATGAGCGCCAGAGCGTGAATGAGCGTCAGAGCTTGAATCAGCTGCAGAGCTTGAATGAGCGCCCGGGCTTAAATGAGCGTCAGAGCTTGAATGAGCGCCCGGGCTTGAATGAGCTCCAGAGGTTGAATGAGCTACAGAGCTTGAATGAGCGCCCGAGCTTGAATGATCGCGAGGGCTTGAATGAGCGCTAGAGATTGAATGAGCGTCAGAGCTTGAATGATGAGGTGACTAATAATAAGACATGCTACTATAAGCATATATAAGGCGTACTACTAGGATAATACTAATGAGACCATAATAGTACGAGCGGGGACTCACTGATTTGTGTAATGATGTCAGCCCAATGACTTAACGTGCTTGAATAAACTATACCTACAGAGGGCGAAGCCGTATATTGAGCGAATGTAAGGCCACCTTGTGAGGGCGTGTTATAGTTTTGACGGCTGTTTCAACAGCGAAGGCCCCCCCCTCTCCGAAATCTGACCGAACCTTCCCCCGTCAATTAATTCAAAATGGCAACATTAATGTTTCGCATTTGCTTCGTGTCTCTTCAGTGACTGGCGGTGAAGATGAATGGGACCCAAGGTGTTGACGAACACGCACAGTGGGGTGGGGGGGGGGGGGGGGCTGAGCCCCAGCCCCACTGGCCTGATGCAGTGCTCCAGTGGGTTTTTGCCTGGCCCATACACTACCTGGGCTTAGCGGCCTTGAACCTTCTATTAGTGTCCATGGTGACAGTCCTGGGTTTTACCATGCGGCAACGTTTGGGGGGTCAGCAGGGTTGCCCGGCTGTCGGGGCTCTGGCCATCGGGGCAGCTCTGTCGACGTCCCAAAGCCTCACCCTGCTGTTGGATCCCTACGGCTCACGATGTCTTCTTCAGGGACTCCTCCTGCAGTTGTGGAATGCGTGGGCGGCGCACTGCCTGCCGGCCATGTTCACCCTGGTGCAAATCAGTATCAGGACGCACGTGGAGACGCTGAAGGGGAACAGGACGGCCGCGACGAGCCCTTCCAGACGACAGTGCCATCTAGTGGCAGCCGGTGTGCTGGCTCATTTCATCTTGGTGGCCTTTGTCGTCGGCTCAGTCTCAGCCCACAGACATATCGCCCCGTTACTACTGTTGAATCACATCGTTTTAATCACGTGGCAGCTTGTCGTCTGCTTTCTGCTGGTCTATAGCTGTATCAAAATGGCGCGGCTGACGGCGAAAACAAGAGAGCTCTCGGAGGAAATCGCCCAGTACTCACGGCTCCGGAAGAAAGGGAAGGCTTCCGGCGGAAATGGCCTGGGCTTAGCGTTACATAGGATACGCCGTCCGCGGGCTGGGGCCAGGCGAGCCAGGGAAGCTGGGCGGCGGGGGGCATCTGGCGGCAGTGACAGCGACAGTGGAGGGGTCAGCGACAGGGCCGTCACCCCTGGACGCACCACCCGGCGGCGTGCCTCGGGCCGAGATACGGCGCGACAACGAGGGTCGGACATCAGCTGTGACGAAGAATCTGCGGACAACTCGCGCGATGAAAGCAAATCTGGGCCCGCCCGGAAAGACTCCTGTGACGTCATGTCTGCATCCGGTCATTCCGCGTCCAGCAGGTTGTGTCTACTTCCGCTTATATCAACGACTTCGTCGGATAACATCGGAGATTCGACGGGAAAAAGAGGCCGTTCCGCGCCAGTGCTTTACGATCCCCGCTCCGTAACAGCTGATTCATTCGTTGTCATGGCTACTTAATGTAGGCCGGTGCTATACGATTACGCTTGTTTTGCGTGACATAATATACGTCGTTATTCACATGTAAGATTTACCGAGCGATATAAAGAACGAAGGCTTCATTTCCCTGTCCGCGGTAAATGTATTTGTTATTTGTTTACCTGGCGATAGAACACCGTGGTAATGATAATAATACCACTCTGTTGAATGGTGTCAGGTTTAGGTGTCAACTGAAAGTGGGAGAGCAGTGAATGGAAGTACCGATACAGTTCGCATTGCTTAATGATTATAATTTACCTTATTAAGTAATATTATTATCGCCACAAAGGCCGTATCTCATCAACCAATTTGCAAAACCAGGGTTTCCAATTAAGTGTGTGGCTCGCTGGCGTGCTATTCAAATAAATTGGGGCGATTTCACTATGTCTTAATTACAAGTTCTTGCCTTTTACTAATCAACCTATAGCATGCCATCGAAACTCGAATGGTTTTTAAGTACACGGCTCTTAAAACGTCACATAGCGATAATTGGACGGGTCTATATAAAGATGAGCCATATTTTATGGAGTAACCACCCTTTCACCATTTTGGGAAGAAAGGTATGGGCACTTTATCCGCTAGAAAACAGGATATTATGTACAGGTGGAGTTCGAACCCACGCACCAACGGCTGGGGCTGGCTTAGCTGGCAGTTCGGGGACATAGGCTATACATATGAAGCGACGGGGTGACCCGCGGACAGCAAAGTATGTTCTTGTATATGACCTAATGGATAGTATTGCAATTTGCCATAGAAATCTCAATACAGCTCGGCGTACATTCCAAGCGACAAGCAAAACTGCGAAATATAATATTGCGGGGGGTTACAATCGTATTGTCGCCACTTCCCTACGCAATCTCCCATTAACATCAGCCGTCTTTACCAAGACGTAATACATATGCTGAACAGAAGAATTGTGTTGCATGCCAGGGGAAAAACATTGGTATTTTTGGTTCTGGGATCAAACAAAGGAAAGTACAAACAAAAGTAGTGAGGATATACATAGCTGACAAGACTGACACGACAGCGCGCACCCCCAGTGAGGCAGATAAATGGTAGAGAATGCGGGCAACGTTTCCGTTTGATACGGCACACACTTACGTCATCCTGGCCCGTTAAATTCGTGGTTCTAGACGCCATTTATTGCTGGCCAAATTTCGTTTGAGACATCAAACCATGGCTTAATCTGGGTTTTTTATGTACGCGGTTAGTTAATTGTTGAGATATTGTTGTGTTATCCGCAACTCTTCATTCACGAGAGGTCCAGATGACGGGTCATTTAATCGGAATAAACCTATAGCCTATACAGTGTTGCAGACGCATCAATCTAAACTTCCGACAGATATATGATGCTGCATTGACAAGCCGTACACGGTGCCAGTAAACAGACATACCGTCATAACGCAACCGGCCCCGCAATGTGTTGCTGTTTAGCGAGTCTATCTATCAAAGGCATAACGCACAAAATCTGCAATTTAGTTGTGTGACAACTCGCATGTCTTAACGTATGGTACGTGTATATAACAACGTTTCATATTAGAGTGAACAATAGTGCTTATCTATTAAATGAGGTGAAGAAGACAAGCGCCGTCGCCCTCTAAGTATTGGCTCAGTGATCTTCGAGAATGGAACTATATAACCCTGATCTCCAGAACTGTTCATACGTTATTACAAAGTTGTCCTCTTTCGCTGGGTTGGATAGCGTGTGTATATTCAAGAGAATACGTTTATATGTCACTATCCTCAATACACGAATATTGTAGGGAAGGAAACTCTCAGAGCAGTTTCGTGTTGCCTAGCAAGCTGTATATGTATACCTTAAACATATGGACACAGAGTCCTAGCTGTCGTAGTCGCCCGTGGGCAAGACGTCACCCCACATGGCCACAAAGACATGCTGTCGACGTGCATAACGTGACGTCATTGCCTAATGCGCCTTAATCACCCCAGAAGAGAGTGAGCAGTTTGCCCTCATTACCAGAACCCGTAGCGAATGCTAAAGAACCAGGCATTGCCTTGGTGTTTTCGACTTCAAATTGCACGATTCTATGTTGTGAAACCCGCGATATTAAAATGCATATAATATAGCAGAATGACAATACTGGTATGTTCGCTAGGTGGCGGTAGTGATAATTGGTAGGTCCGTTGGTACACGGTTTGACCGTGAAGACTGTTGACCAACGGATGCTTTGACCGCTGTTACGACTGTTGAATGAATGATCGTACCGTGTAAACCGGCCTTACACTCCAATACGTACAATCAGAGTATCTACCTCTCTCTTCTCTCTAACTGTCGCTATTATTAAAAAATAGTGTGACGTCACGCCTTTGTCTTAAGTGTTCATTATCTTGAAGAATGGATAGAAAAACAGACCTAGCCGTGTTGTATTAACGTAAGTGTGCGTTATTCAAATAAAGAACGGTAAAACAGTGCTTTATTTTAATAATGAACGGAAAAATTGTGCATTATCTAGATAAAGAACAGTTGCTAATATTGACTCGTCAAGTGTCACGGTATGATCAATCGACCTGAGCTGAGCGAAGCCGAGTTGGCTGGTGTTGACAGAACTTGCCAATTTCAAGACAAACAATGGACTGCATAAGTTAATGTTAAGCACCAAAGGGGCGGGGGTTAGATCAGGAATCTCAAAATATATGGAAATTCCACAGTTATCGATTGCATACATTTCTTATTATATCCGTCATATCGCTTTTCAGCGGGCGATGTTTTCACGAAACTAAGAAGCAATGACTTCCAAAATGTCTCCTTCGCCTCCCTTCGTCTCCCTCGCTGTCGTGCATTCCCCGAATAAACCACTCGACGCTATCGCGTATCGTGCTTTATTTTGGCGAATGCACTCCAGCTCGTTCTTTAACTAGTACATAACGCTTCAGCTAATGATTAACGACATGCTTTATGCACTACAATGTACATATATTGAAATTTGCGATTGTTCTCCAGCATGTGTGTGTTCAACATGATCTTAGGGCCAGAGTATTTTTATCATCTGAATAGTTTGATTCTTCTCGCAAACGTCATGATGACCGTGTAACGAAATATTACTTTTGGTTTTTCTGCTACTTTTGTTGCTGCAGCCATTTTCGGAGCATCGAGCGTTTTCTGTGTATGCCACATTTTCGTTCCCTACACTTCCAGCTCCATTGCCCTAATATTGCGACCAATATAACAACGTCATACATATTACTGCTTGAAACTGATCTTGATAATTTAAGTTTATTTGCTAAATAAAATGGGGCATTCCCCCGTGTGAAGAGCTAGACACATGAGCCACAAAGACCGGTAGTGACTATCGGACTTCCGGTGTAGTTTACGGTATCCGCCACGGGGTCATAGTCGAAGATCCAGGTGCACGTATTATAAGTCACGTGGTACGAGTTTCCAATGAGTTCCACCTTGACGTGGGCCCCGCCTGATGTTATGTCATGGGGCATAACCAACGGGGTTTCAACACCACCCTTATAGTAGAAATAGACACATGCATTCAGGATCATTGGAGGAAAGGCACTGGTAATAAGTAATACACAATAATTCCATGATAGTTGAATGAAGTGAGTAATATATAACTTTACTTGTCTCTTTGCGTAACGTTTCTGCTGTAAATCCCTAGGGAAACTCTAGAATATCAACATCATTCATAAACATGCGAAATGTGCAATAGGCATGATGATACATACCTCTCGGTACCTTTCCTCGCCATTTTTGAGAGTAACTTTCACGGCGTACTTGTCCGCGTTGGCGTTCGGACCGAAGCGGAATAATACATGTTTCACCTCCAAAGTGCCGGACACTAACTTCAGAGTGGCTTCGATACGGAAGCGACAGATATCGCCAGTGTCACTCCTTTCCACGAGAGTCACCGTCTGTTTGCTAGTACCGACTACAGGATTGATTATCACATGATCGAACTTCTCCAGCATGCCAGAAAGATGACATTGACAGGCTGTAATGAGCATAATGACATAATGATGTCATGGTAGATATAACGTGTACACAGTATACAGATGATTTTTTATGTCGTACCTTTTAGTTTCTATTCACGTTAATATAAATTTCACTTGCAGGTTTAGAACACAATCATTTTCTCTTGAGCAATATAAAAGTAGTTTGTAATGTAGAAGCGAATATCCTTCGACACTTCAGCCCACCGCATAGATTAGCCCGTCCCGGTGTGTCTTATGTTACCCGACTATGGGATGTTGTGCTAACACGAGAAAGATGTTGCACACTTACTTGAACACTGTGTGACTGGTAAAGCGGTCGGTGTATTGTCCACTCGGAATACAAATACACCGGAAACACCCACGTTGGATGATGTGTCCAAGTTATACATGGAGGATGTGCCGCTGCCAGGTAGCTCTAGATAACTTCCGTCACCGCGATTGAATCCGGCCTGAAATTAAAAGGCCGTATCGTGCATTAATAAACATTTATCGGCATATGCAAACAATGTCCCAGATCCTACCCATATTTTACAATATATGTTACTTCGATTTGCAATCAAGGCAAATACGCCGCGTTGGGATTTAGCTGTCACTTCACTTACGAGATTTAATCAAGTGTCCATATCGCACAATTTAATGCGCCACACCACGCCACATTACATATGGTGATGGCATATTTACATGTTGTTGTAATATCTGCTTTTGACGTATTCGTCAACAACGATGTGTCATATTATTCGTATTTAGGAAAGTACTGCACGCCATAACCTTATGGTTGGTTATCAGAGCGATTGGCACTCGATCAAGCTGGCGTAACCGACAATTTTGATTATCCCTGGAACCAAAATGACATATAGGCTGAGCGTAAACATATAGCTTCTCTTACAGTTTTCGAAGACACATATTTGCAGTACAACGACTGGCCCCATGATCTGCAAAACGCGAACTTTGCCATCCTACCGTTTAAACAACAAACGTTCCTGTATTGGTCGAAATGTGAGGTGTATGTAGGAATACCTTAAGGTTGGTACTCGATTATTGATCATTGAACCCTATGGACCACGCAATATTACATACCACGGCATATCCATTGTTATAGGCCCATTCAAGAAAGTAGTAGCAAAGGAATGCAAACGTCCTGGTCCCGTCTGTGGCAAGGACTACTTGGTACGAGTTTTCAGGCTGGAAATAGTGGAGAAGAAGTCAGTTTATGTCATATTGAAGTGATATTGTCAGATAAAATAGAATCCACTGACAAATACATGCCATTTTTTATGATGAAGGTGGAATGCCATCAATGAATTCATGTAAGAATTTGTAATTACACAGTATCTTGATAACGATATCGAGGAACATATTATATAATCTTCAATATTCGACACATACTTACCGCGTACGTGTACGTCGAATAGCAGTAGTATGTTGTGTATGTGGACGTCCACCAGGTGGTGGACGTGTATGTGGTCGTCCAGTAGGTTGTATATGTGGAGTAAGAGGTGTGACAATAGCTGGTGTAAGTCGGATAAGAGGTGCAGTAGTAAGATCCGCTGTAAGAATGGCAATATTCGGTCCAGTAAGTGTATGTGTAGCAGTCATACGTTGAAGTGGTATATGTGTGTGGGACGTAATATGTGTAATACCACGTGGAGTGGTAAGGGTATGTGTATGTGTAAGTATAGCAGTGGTAGTAAGAGTAATAGCCGTAGTGATAGTCGCGGGCCAGACGTATTGCCAAGTAGCCACAAAGACGTCGGTCGGTGTGAAGCTCGCCTCGCAAGGGAAGGAAGTGGCCACGTCATTTGAAGCCTGGGTCAGCAGAGCGGCGTCTGTTGACGTGTAGTAACTGACGTCATTGCCAAGAGCGCCATGGTCAACCCAGAAGAGAGCGAGCAGCTTGCCCTCATTACCAATACCACCTGTAGAGAATGGCAGGGACCCCGGGCCTGTGTCAGAGTTGTCACCATCGAAGGTCAGTATCCCATGCTGGGAAACCTGTAATGTTAAGTAACATGATCGACAATTTAGACACCCCGGCTCATATCAAACAAATGAACAGTCCCGTTGAAAATAAAGTAATTTGCCCTTGCAAACTATTTCGTGTTTTCCTTACCCAGATATTGCTGACAGTCTGTCCCCAGTATGGAAAGGCAGGTACGGGGATCGCTCCTGACGACGTATCAACTCCGAAGGGAAGGGGTGTGGAGGGGGTGTCTGGATAAAATACAGCTCTCCCGACAGCCAGCGTGCAGGCTGCGGAAACAATGACGTAGACATTTAATTTATACGGCATACATTTGAGAAGTTTCACTGAGCATATATCAAACGAAACCACCAGACTTGGAACGCAGTTTGTACCTTAAACATAAACATGACATTTTGGTAACTAGTCTGGCCTAATGCACTCAATCGGGACGATATATGCCTTCCAGATCTGAATGTCATGAAAATACCTTGAAGAAAATTACGAAAAATACGATAAAAGTGCGAGTTTAGAGATATCAATGTATAGTATTCCTTAGAATTTCTGAAAAGTAGTCAATTGATAACTTGTGTAGTGTGTAGTAGACCAGTAAAATCGTAATTTACCTAGGCATAGAAGAATCAACCAACTCATGACAGCATGCATTTCTGGAATGGATAATTGTTAATATTATTCTCAAGGTCAAGGTTAGTATACATGCAGAACGAATATTTCCCTTCTACGCCCGTACGACAACTGTGGTTGATAGCAAGGATATCATATCAAGGAACTGTAGAACCAGTAGCATCCAAGGAACTTATTTTAGTAGCTCACCGACTTTACTGGTCAATGTAACCTCCGTATTTTTCCCGCAGTGCTCCTCGCCAGGTGTTGATGTTCGAGAACTGAATGCCAAACCTTACTACGAGCATCATATTTATATCCACTTCCCATGGGAGGACTACCATCTTGCGAGTGGGGTCTTTGAGGACAAGTCATTAACTTGATGTATCATCTGATTATTTACAGCAGGAACGAATCATCATGGCGTCTTTTCAACTGATGTTTCTGCGTTCAGTATCAATATGGCCACTGCAACCGTCGTTTCCTGTGGAATTAATATGTCTCAGCAGCTGTAGGTTTCTTTCCATCTGGAACCAATACAACAGGTGGCGCTTCCTTTATTTCCGACTGTGCAGGGCAATCTAGTTGACGGAAAGAGATAGCCATTATGGTGATCCCCATGCAATGCATGTTTCGGTAACTGACCAGGCATGGAACATGGCGTCTGGCTAATCATCGATTGCCATTGCCAGCTGTACCACAGTGATATGGGGTCAGCTGGCGATAATATTTCAACGCATGCTTGTAGTATGTACATGAAGGTTGTTTTGCTTTCCCATATATCAAATGACTCGACACTCTTGTGATGTGTTTAATGTATGTGACGATCGATAATATTAAATTTCGGCCACGTCACTGCCAATTGGCACATGATCGCATAGCATCAATGCAAATGTATGTTTGCTTGGCTTAAAAATAGCGGATGACACATATATTCTTCACAAACATTCACAAACATTTGGAAAGGTGCTGGTATGAGTCACGCACCGGCCGCATGCGTTGCTCTGCAAATTACATTTGACAATAACCCGGTATATTTAATGGAGAACAGACGTTGCATCGACCAATAATTTTCCAAACGTATCTCATCCGAAGTCAATCACAACTTTACAACCTTGGCATAATGCTCGCTGCGCAACCGAGCCATTGGCAGGGTGAGCCCATTTTTCCAGAAGCAATGCCTCTTCAAGATAAGGGGATTGTTCTTTGTCGTAGCTTAATTAGTTTGAATTATATATCATGGATAAATATTTCTTACAAGTATTTTAATTCAAGTTTTTAATATGTATATCTTACAACAAGAACGCGGAATCCGGTCATTTGTACAATATTACATTAACGGCCAGGTTTAACATAAATGAAAACATTACTTTTGTATCCATGCAACAACATGGTGCGTACACATATATTATCTGCCGCGGCTTGGCGCTATAATATACAATTACTGTTGAGTCGTACATAATTCGGGTAAGTTAAGGGAAGCAAGAAGCATGACACGTTCAATGATTCGGTGACATTTTGTGACGAACCGATAGAGTTTTGTTGGTACAGATTATTAATGATGTCCCTTTGATGTAACACTCTATGTACTCGTCAAAAATTGTCATCGAATCATGAAACGTGACCGCATTGAATTAAGATAAATATTCTTCAAAAACATTCGCAAACATTTGGAGAGGTGTTGGCATGAGTCACGTACCGGCCGCATGCGCTGCTCAGCAAAGCACATTTGACAATAACCCGGTATATTTACTGGAGAACAGACATTACATCGACTTATAATTTTTCAAACGTGTCCAATCGGAAGCCCATCACAATTTTGCAACCTTGATATAATTGCTCGCTGCGCAACCGAGCCATTGGAAGGGTGAGACAATTTTTGCAGAAGCAATGCGTTTTCAAGATGAGAGCTGGGTTCTTTGTTGTAGCTTAATTAGTTTTAATTATCTATCATGGATCTGGTATATGGAACAAGACATTAAAGTATATATGATGCATGTGTGCTTCCACTAAAATTTGTACATTAAACTTGTACACTTAGCGATACTTAGTTTAGTTTCACTAAAGTAAATATTTCTTACAACCAGTGCTTTGTAATATGTATATCGTACAACAAGAACGCGGAATCAGGTCATTTGTACAAGTCCGACGTGGAAGAGCCGACCTAGTAGAAGTAAGAACTATACGCTCAGCGATCGGTTTCTTATCCAGACAACGCACTGTTTTGATCGTCGTTTTTTTATAACGTGTGATTGCGTTAAATAAAATTACGTTTTTTAAGTGATTACGTTAAACATAAATGAAAACACTACTTTCGCGTCCATGTAACAAAACAATACATAAACATAAATTGTCTGCCGCGGCTTGGCATTATAATATACAATTACTGTTGAGTCGTACATAATTCCGATAAGGTATGGGAAACATGGAGCATGACACGTTCAATGATTCGGTGACATTTTGATAGAGTTTTGCGATAACAGATTATTAATGATGTCCCTTTGATGTAACACCCTATCCACTCGTTACAAAATGTCACCGAATCATTGAATGTGACAGCATTAAATTGCATACCTCAAACATTATAATATCGCCTCTGCAGCTAACTGCTCGCCTAAAAGAAATGCCACTATCACGGTCGATTAATGCCCAGATGTATGAGCGCCAAGGGGCAATCAAGTATCATAATCAACCATTTCCCTCTGAAAGATGCAGTGTTTAACTCAGGTGGGACTGAGAGACTACACATAACATATTTGTTTCGAACAAAATATAAATAATTTAATTCTTTGTTTGAACACCGCAGTCACAGTAACAGGTAGAATTTACTCAGCCAGCTATGACTGGTGTGATAAAGTCTCCGTAGCTTTAAGTTACATAATGTCAATTGACGCTGGTTCCGCCCTTGGGTGGGGGTGCTGATCATCCATCAGGTTATGTCTTGCCAGCTGTGGCGGATGTTCACTCACCTTCCCTAGCTATACGATGAGAGCAATCAGCTCAATTGAAATGTTAGTACGTGGTAACTCAACCTGACTGAAGAACATGATATCAAGTTATGGCCATCACATTATGAGTGGTGTTGATAAATTGTGAATTTCGCTTTTACTTAAACGTGCAAAATTAACCACGTATTGTCAACTTATCCAGTTGTACACAAATAAGGGGCTCAGTGAATATATACTTTAATAATGAATTTGGCATACGTACCTGCCGGTGCGCGCCGCCTAGGTACATGGCGATGTGTTCCGCCTTAATACAGGGCGATGTGTTCCGCCTTCATACAGGGCGATATTTCACCTATGTACATGGCAATTGGCTACGCCAACCCATAATAGGGTCACGTAGTCTGTTCACGTTTATTGGCGATGGGTTCCTCCAATTACTGGCAAAGTGTTCCACCAGTTAGTGTCAAACGTTTCCGTCATTTTTGTTTAAATAATTTGACAATTGTATGTCATGTAGTGTCATTCTCACTCGGCAATAAATTTACCATCTTTGATTACATACACTTTGTTTTGTTTTATTGCCAGGGAACAAGCTGCAGGCAAGCCAGCTTATCATTATGAATTTGTAGCGGGATGCCTAAATAGAATTCGGTGTGTTAATGTAATAGCAATTGAAAAAAATATGAAATGAAGTGCACCAAAGAAGCACCAACGGTTTTGCAGCTATTGCCTTACGAATGATGTTACCTGGTGATGAATTCGTTTCCTCGTTGTTTGTATGCGTTATGATGACTATAGAAGGATTCGTGCTGGTCGTTCAACGAATATATTCTACGTTGCTAAAGCTTATGGGTTGTGCTAATGACGGACATGGCGCGGGTGCCTTCGTTTATGTTAGTTTAAAATATCGAATGAAATCTGTAACATACCTGCATGACCGAATATATACGCTTGCCTCCTATACTTTGGGTATGAAACCGTGCACACAACCAACTTCTTCTGAATCAAGCATATGGTATTTAGTTAGTGAACCATTTACTGCAAACTCGTATTAGAAACATTCGACCTCACATTGGCAAAGTATAATATAAGGACTGTAGAATTGACTTCACAACGACAGGGTTAATGGTTTTCTTAATGAAATGCCGAATTGAACCGTCAAATACAGGCAGATTGGGATAACCTCCGAACCCTTATGACTAGAATATGTCGCACAGTGCAAATAGTTCCATCGTTATGAGGCTATATCCGTATAAGGCTACAGTATACTGTAGAGTTATAGTCATAGCATTATATGGTATACAATAAATCATAGCATTGGGCATCCTTCCTTCTCTCTTGCACATGCACTTCGCACATATCTTCACTCTTTCCACGAGTCTTTCCTTGCCGCACCATTACTCTTTCTGCAGCACTAGGGCCCAGCATTAAATATCTAAAAATGATAATGGCAAGCCTGTTTGCGAGACGTGTAAGCCAAAGAGATGAGTTCATAATCAGTTTGTAAATAAATTAGAGCAGATTTGTGTTCTGTGACAACTGTGAAAGGTTGCACAGTAAGTACTAGTAGATTATTTCAATAATGCATGGCATCTTGTAGTTCAAACATTAGCTCATGACACTAATGTATATCTTTTTAGATAAATTGAACTAGACTATAAACAGTTGTGTGTGGTGGCAGCGATCAGATCGGTTGGCATGCAATAAATCTTTCAATCGGTAACTAAATGTCTTCATTTATACTGTTTCCAGCTTAACATAGGCAGATGCGCCAGCTTATTTATGTTTTAATTTAAGCTCTATGAACACTGTCCAACACTTTCATTCAAATGTCTTATAACTCGAACGTGTAAATCAATCACTCGAAATGGTTTTCCTGTCCCTCTCTCTCTTCCCACGAAGGAAAGGAATCGGTCGATAATTAAGGCGTTCAATGGCGATATAGCATGGACCCTGAGTTGGTGCCACGTTCTTAGTGTAGCAGCATAGTCTTGCTATCGACGTGCTTTTGTATTCAAATATCATCGTCCAACACCCGTGGCATTGAGCTGTGGGATATTATTATGATTTTTGTCGAGAGTTCCAACGATTTCTTAGAAGTAATACCGTTAAAGAGAGGTCTGTCGTTCCCCAACAAGAATCTTATTTCACACTTTGTTTACGTTTCGTTGCCTGAATAAAACGTAGTACGAGTGACAAAGTAGCTATCTTTCGATATTATATATTACCCTGATCAGACAAATAGCATTATCGACTTTACGTTGCTAAATAAAATGACGCGGAAAGTGAATGGAATGATTGCTGGATGTGGGGATCATTACTTTCAAATGGGCGAAACCGCATATATCTTGGACTTCCTCGCTATGTCACAGATCTGTCACATGGGAACGACCGGCTCGTGTAGTGAGGGTGAAGGCCGAGGGGCTCGAAACGACGGAGGAGGGGGTCCATAATATTCACTCACTCATTTATTTGACAACCCCTTTGTCCCGGTGTGAGTGTGAGATAATTAATCACCCAGGCGCTAAGGCTTCACCCGCATTAACCCCGGTGTGTCTGCCCCACTAAGGGTAAAGGGTCTTTCATTGAACAGTTTCAAGAAGGTGAAAAAAGTGTGTTATCCATCCTTAGCAATATGTTGTCTACAATCCTGGTTGCGTGTTAAATACTATCTGTATGGGGGACGCTCCTTTGGAATGTCCAAAGCCAGGGACGTCCGGACAAATAACGTATGTGTACTTTCAGGCAGGTCTTCCGAATGGCCTACTCGATATCACTATGTAATGATATATTGCTTTCTTTTGTTACCTCTGGCAAATGTAAGGGTATTGGCACCCATCTTGTGACGCTAGGTCTAAAAATAGAAAGGTCATACAGCTCGATTTTGCTTGCAATTTTGCTTCGAATTTCAGCTTTATTCGGGAAAAACATCAAGGCATCTGCCCTCGTGAACAGTTAGACACATGAGCCACAAAGACCGGTAGTGACTATCGGACTTTCGGTGTAGTCTACGGTATCAGCCACCGGATCATAGTCGAAGATCCAGCTGCACGTGGTAGAAGTCACGTGGTACGAGTTTCCAATGAGCTCCACCTTGACGTGGGCCCCGCCTGATGTGATGTCATGGGGCATAGCCAACGGGGTTTCAACACCACCCTTATGGTAGAAATAGACACATGCATTCAGGATCATTGGAAGAAAGGTATTGATAATAAGTAATACACCATAATGCTATTATAGTTGAATGAAGTGTGTAGTATATAACTTTACTTGTCTCTTTGCGTAATCATTTCAACTTTTTTCTTTTTTGTTAATTTCCTCAGGAAAGACTAGAATATTAACATCATCCATAAACATGTGCAATGTGCGATATGAAT